>PVKS010000314.1:0-212751 GCA_004027875.1 Aplodontia rufa
AAAAAAAAAAAAAAAAAAAAGAAAAGAAAATCTTACAGAAATATATTTGTTTTTAGATTAATGAAAGGTATAATAAAACAGAAAACATATTGTTCTTCAAATTCTGACATGATGAACCACCTCTAATTATTATATAGAATTAGCAATAAGTTTACAGAAGGAGAAAAAGAAAGGGCAAAATTTTCAAGCTTAACTTTCCCTTCTATAGAAAAATCAAAGCCTATTCATTTATTACTTTTTAAGCAGTCTTTTAAAAGAAGGCTGGGGTGTAGCTGAGGGGTAGGACACCTGCTAGCAAGTACGATGCCCTGAGTTGCATCCCCAGCATCACACGAAGTAGCCTTTTGAGTAGTCACTGAGTGTCTGACACTGTACTGGTCTTTGGATACCACAGTGGTAATGGAGCAGAGGATATTTACAGAATAGAAGCAAAAAGTAAAATGACGAATCAATATTTTTGGCAAGAAAGGAAATGAGTTTGAACTCACAATTGTTACACAAGAGTACATGCAAGTATGTATACATGCATATGCACTTTTTTGTGTGTGCATCTGTGAGTCTGTGTGTGTGTGTGTGTGTGTGTGTGTGTGTATTTCTAAGATCTGTAACTGAATGGGCTAAAAAGCAAAATGCTCCAGTAGCAAAGCATTATCCTGGCACTAATCAGAAGCCCGTCCTCATTAAAGAGAACACTGGTTCCTTGGGAAAAGGGCTGACTCCCAGGATAAGGATTGGAGAGTCAAAAGCAGTTCAGATCATCTTCTCCTATCACTAAGAAAGGACTCAAAAAAATCAAAGTCAGAACACAGAAGCCAGCAACAAGGGACTCCCGCTGACCAACCTGAGAATATCAGACTAAGGACCATAATATACTATTAACCCCTGAAATAGAAACCCATGAATTCATATTGATAATACATGAACAATGAAAGAATGGACACATGTATAGAGAAGTCCATACATACACAGAGCAAGCAAGTGAATGGGAAAGGAGAGCTCCTGCTTCACTGAAAAGCCAATGAATGTGGAGGGAATAAAGGAGGCGAAAAATAACCATTTTGCTTCCAGAATAGTAAAGGTAAAATAGAGCAAGAAATATTAAAAATACCAATAGGGAGACAGGTATAGCTCAGTGGTAGAGTGCATGGAGATAACGTGTTATTGAATTACACCCTCACTGAAGAATCAGAAATAAAATCACCATCCCTTAGGAGAATACATCATTTATACATGATTCTAGCCAAGGATAAATAACCTGAATATGATCAAGAGAAAAAGCAGACAAACTCACAGGAACACTCTATAAAAATACAGATCTAAATAATAATAATGTATGATTACATACAATGCATGCATATTATATAACATAGCATTAAATAATACAATAAATTTGTTAGTATTTTACAACACTAAACTTTTATCATATTTTAATTTATTCTGACATATATGAAATCATGATTCCTCATTACATTACAACTTACTATAATCTATCATAACATTGCATATATTAATCCCACAACTATTTGCATACATATATCATTTATGTTGTATATTAAATTTTATACATTTTAAATATTTTATATATTCTGTTTTTACATACAATGTGTTATAGTGATATTTTTATTTACAAGTACTAATTTTAATATACTATACCTCTAAACCACGTCATAAATTTTATAATATGTAGTTGTACAATGTATGTAACATTTATATATAAGTCTAATATACTTAAAACATTTTATACTATACATATTTTAACCTAAATTCTAAATCATATTGGAAACTATAAATTCTATTACAGAAAGACACTGAAGACTAGTAACTCCAAACTAAAGGAGACTACAGAGAAATTATGATCAATACTCTCAGTTTTATATTACTAAGCAAGAAAGATGAAACAAGAGATGTCACAATACCTGACCTGAAACTATACTATGGGGTTATAGGAACAAAAACAGCATGGTGTTGGTAGCAAAACAGACATGAAGACCAATAACAGAATAGAGGACACTGAGACAAACCCACAAATCTTTAACCATCTGATATTTGACAAAGGGGGCAAAATATAGCATGGAAGAACAGTAGACTGTTCAACAAATGGTGCTATATGAACTGGACAGCCATGTCCAGACAACTGAAATTAGATCCTTATCTCTCTCCCTACACAAAAATCAAACTGAAATGGATCAATTAGGAATTAAACCACCAACTATACAATTGCTAGAGGAGAAAATAGGATCAACGCTCCACCACACCAGTGTGGGCAATTCCTTCCTTAACAAGACTCCCAAAGCATAAGAATTAAAGGCAAGAATCAATGAGTGGGATGCCATTAAACTGAAACACTTCTGCCCAGCTAAAGAATTAGTCAAGTGTCAAGAGAGAACCTACAGAATGGGAGAATATCATTGCCTTCTACTCCTCCAACAGGGGATTAATATCCAGAATGAAGAAAGAACTCAAAAACCTGAACAACAAAACCACAAATAATCCAATCTATAAATGGGCTAGGGAACTAAACAGAAATTTCTCAGCAGAGGAAGGCCTTAAAGCCAATAAATATATGAGAAAATGTTCTACATCACTAGCAATCAGAGAAATGCAAATCAAAACTTCACTGAGATTCCATCTCATCCCAGTCAGAGTGGCAAAAATGAAGAGTACAAATAGCAACAAATGCTGGAGGGGTTGTGGGAAGAAAGGAACAATAATACACTGTTGGTGGGACTGCAAACCTGTACAGCCACTCTGGAAAGCAGACTCCTCAAAAAACTAGGGAACCACCTTAATTCCGGGGTATTTTCCCAAAAGAGCTAGAATCGGCATACTAAAAAGATACAGCTTCATCAATATTCATAGCTCAATTTGTAACAGCTAAATTATGGAAACAACCCAGATCATCCTCGCTGGATGAGTGGATTCAAAAACTGTGGTGTGTGTGTGTGTATGTATATATACGTGTGTGTGTGTGTGTGTGTGTGTGTGTATGAGTTCTATACTGCTATTCAAGAGAATGATATCATGGCATTTGCAGCCAAATGGATGGAAATGGAAAAAAATCATGCTGAGTGAAATATCCCAAAAACAGAAATTTAAGAGCCAAATGTTCTCTCTGATATGTGGAAGCTAGAGTAAAACCTAAGATAGGATGAAAGTTAGCTAAGTTTAATTAATAAACCCACCAATTTGAAATTTTGCATAAGTTGGGAGAACCATAACTATGAAGATGGGAGGAAAAGGGAGCAATGCAGGGAAGGGAGGGAGAGAAAAGGGGGTTATCAATACAGCTGGGAACACTCAACTCCCATGAGAGACCAAACTATACACAGGAAGGCAAAGAAACTCAAATTTCAAAAAATTAATATACAATTATTTGCTTATTTCTCTCTATTGCATGGGGTTATTACACAGAAGACATGAGATCAGGGAATGGATAAAGGCAGGGAGATCCTGGACTAGGATTGGCCTTAACTTATTTTGTCAATATCCATGTATGCATGAATATATAACAACGATTCCCTCCAATATGTAAGACTATATCAAACAAATAAAAAAATACTGTTTTAGAAAATACACAGCTAAATAATTAATGTGTAAAGGGGTATGAATTATGCAGCTCCTTCCAAATGTTTCAGAAAATAATATTTTTATACACAGGGAGAAAAGAGGAAGAGTGATAAAACAAATGTGGCAAAATATTAAAAATCAGTCTGTATATAAATGCACAGTCATTCTGTATATTAAGTTTGAAACTATTTTTAAAAATGTGTTACTTCAAAATGGGATTGAAATGGATGTGGAATGGGAGACAGAGGACTCTATAAAAATCTTCAAATTATTGTGCTTCATAAGATATGTATACTTCTTCTTTTTTAAAGTCCGAGAAATATGGGGCTGGAGCAGTGGCTCAGTGGTTTCAGCACTTGCCTGGCAAGTGCGAGGACACGGGTTCAAACCCCAGCACCATGTACACAACTGAGTGTTGGAGCAACTAAGGCCATGTGAAAAACTAAATAAAGTTGTTTCTCTCTTTCTGTCTCTCTCACTGTCCTCTCTCTTTAAAAAAAAAAAATTAAATAAAAAAAAAATAAAGTCCGAGAAATAAAACTGTAAAGGAAAAAGCAGAGTACAGTTTTTAAAATGCTCCTTAGAAAAGGTCCCCAAAGATTGATGAGCAGTTCTTGAGGGAAATGAGTAAGGGTAACATTTCAGGCACCAAAAACAACAGCACCCAAATCAGAGAGCACATGAGGTCCACAGTGTGTTAGAGAATCCATCAGCAAGAGCAGAAAAGAATTTTTGGGCTCCAGACCCACGAACATCCACATAGCATGAGCACACTGTGAGGTCATAAGGGAGCCGCAATGGCACAGCAAGCAGCTGGCTCACCCACCAGCAGTACAGACTTTTCTTTCTGTCCAGCTGATACTCAATTTTGTTATCTTCAGTTTCTGCGATTTGGTGTTACCTGTCTATGAGTGTAACACACCCTGCCTCATGTTATTGTTGTCACTAATGACACATAAAACTGCCAGCCTGATGAATGCCACTGCCCTTCTTTCTTTTCCTTCTAGAGAAAGGGAGTGGAATTCTTAACTCTGGCACAGATTTACCTGTATGGATTGTAGAAATCATCTTTTTGCTTTAAGACATACACATATGATATCTTAATTTAGTTCTATTAGGTAGTCTAACATATCTATTAGTTAAAAATGCACAGCAAGTAATTCAATAGATGCATGCATACTGATTGACAGCAAGTCATATATTAAGAGAAATTCTAGTCCAATCTACACCAAGAGAAACCTAGATACGGCCAAAGGATTGCGCTGGCAGCACTGAGCTGAAAGCTATTACCTAATGTAGTTGCTTGGACCACACGCTGTTCATTGATTCCTCAATCTATAAGGAACCTGAGTAACAAATCATGTAGAATGCAGGACTCAAGGGTGGTAGGCAGACAGTGTGGCATCACCACGTGTAAAGCCCCAGATCCAGAATCACAGTCTGTAAAGCAACTAGTGGGCACACATCACATGTGAAGCCCACATCCACTCAATCCACACCTCTGCTTCCTTGAACATTTAGCTTAGTGATGCTCAAGGCTTCCTAAAAGTTAAACAGAGAGCCCATCCAGTCTGCTGCAGTCTTGGGATAAAGCCTGGGCCTAGAGGGATGCTCACCACAGCATAACCAACGTGACCAAGAGCAAGAGCTGCAAGCTGGTATTAGGTGCGGCAAGTTGGAGCGAGGCAGCCGCAAGCTAGGGGAGCACACCCAATGCAAGCAGCAGCAACAAGCCAGCTGAAGGCACCCAGATGTGAAGAACATAATGTCCCTTAGAGCAGAAACTCAGAGAGGACATAGAAATGTTGGTGCTGACACTAGGAGGCTCCTTTACCAGATGGAACCACTATGCATTCATTAAACACCTGCTCTATACCCCTAAGCTGGGGCCTTTGGGGCAAAGGGTAGCTATCTAAAAGCAGAGTTCATCAACTGCTAGAACAGCCACTCTTGTGATTCTATTAGTGTTCAATAATTGTGTTTAAGTTCAGTTAAGCAGGAATTTCCAAGTGCCTATTTGGCAAGGACTGTGCCAGCTGGAGGGAGACTCCTGCCTCAAGGACTTCAGCATCTGGTGAAGTCAGGAGAGAGGATTAAATATGATACAAGGAAACCACATGTATCACAAGAGGAAAAAAATCAATGCCAAGAGAAGACTGAAGGGGTTAATTTTGCCTGTAGGATCTGAGAAGGCTTCACAGGTGGCTGGCTTTGCAACCTGACACTTAAAAGACAGACAAGAAGGGTTTCTGGAAGCTCAAAGCTGGGGAATGATAGGCTGGGAATGTGAGGCCTAGGCCAGGGAGGCAACAGAAATGCATTCCAGTTAGGGGTGGAAGAAGGGAGCAGAGAGAGGTCTGAACACGTGTGGAGTGCTTCTGAACCGAGGGGCACAGCGTGAGGAAAAGCAGGGAGTGCAAGACAAGGAAGGGGGGGGGGGACAGGAAGCACAGAGGGAGTGTGAAGTCAGAGTCAGCGGGACTCAACGCCAGACAGTGTGGGGGAATTGTACAGTTTGTTAGAAAACAAAACAGCAACTGGTCAATTCTTGGTAACTGAAAAACATGCAAAGGACAGCATGTATTCTGGCTGGTCTACGTCATCAAGGGGGTAGCTGTAACCTGGGAAGTGTATCCTTTAACAAATGTTCAAACGCTGGGGAAACATCAGTGAACATGACCAGGTAGAATTCAAAACAGGCTGAGTATTCCTTATCTGAAACTCTTGGGAGTACAAGGGTTTCAGAGTTCAGACTTTTTTCAGATTTTGTGATATTTGCGTAACATAATGAGATATTTTAGGGATGGAACTCAAGTCTAAACATAAAATTCATCTGTGTTTCCATATATATTTTATACTGGTAGCCTAAAGGTAATTTTATGCAGTATTTTTAGTGCACCTGGGGTTTAACTGTGACCTGCCACATGAGGTCTGGTGTAGAATTTTCCACTTGTCACATCCTGTTAACACTCAAAAAGTGCCAGATTTGCAGCATTTTGGAATTGGGAATTTTGGAATTAGGGATGTTCAATCTGTGATAAAACATAACCCTAGCAAGGTTAATAGAATCATGTGTGAAAATTGCTACTGATTAGGACCTAATTTGCTCCCAAATTTATTGCTGTTTGTTATACCATTTATGATTTGTATGAAGTATATTATTTTTATAGAGTTATTAATATTCAATTTCTTTGTAAGAATGAGTTCCATTAGGATCAGACAAGGCCAAGAATACATACTTAATATGTGTCAACAGCTACATACCAGCCTGACTGAATAGATCACAACTAATTTTCTCTTCTGTCCTCCTGGCCTATTCTGGAAACAGCCCTGACCTTGGAGCTGCAGGTATCAGCTTTTCCTGTTCTTGCTTCCAGCTTAATACAAGTGCATTCCTTCAAACCAATAATGTCTCTGTGATGGAGTTTTCTCATAGGATAATTATAATAATTTCTCCAAATTCTCTGTTGGTTTTATGAATCACAAAAACATAACAATTTCCAAGAAATGCAATGACAGGAAACCTTTCTAAGAATCTCAAGGACTGAAGTGAAGTAGGTCTGCTTCTACTTTGCTGTCATACTCCTGCAGGGTGACTATTCTATAGTCAGTGTATCATAGACACTCTGCAATATTTGTTTAAAGATTGAGTAAATAAAGGAATATGCCATTATTCGGAAATAATGCTTCTCTCCTCTAAGGCTCTTGTGTTACTACACCACATTGCTTCGTCCTGTATCTATTTGTGTGTCTTTTTTTTTTTCTTTTCTTTTTTCTATGAGCATGGTGAATAAACTGTGGATGGGGACCCTGCTATCCATTCACGTATTCCCCTGGCACATAGAAGAAGGCCCTACACTAAGCAAATACTCATTGATTACTTATCAATCTATTTATTGATCTCACAACTAATAAAGGAAGCCTTTAATCATATTCAACATGCTTATTTATTAATTATATCAATGTGTTTAAACTAAATCCTACCTCAAAACTTTAACTTCTCCATCCTTCCTGAGACAACCTGTGGTCCCACTTTGCCTCTTTTCTAACAAAGGGGAGACACTTCCCAGTGTCTCCCTCCCCCACCATGACAATGTCTTCATTTGTTTTAAATAATTCATCACTGTATCTTCCAACAAGTATAGCTCTCTATTTCTCTGACCTCTCCTTTAGAGACCTGAACTGAAATCTATAATGAAATAGAAGTCCATTTTACTTTGTAGTGCAAATTGTTTTTTAGATCAAATTTCCTCATTGTCTTCTCTATACCCCCCTCATGTTCTTGCAAAAGTGAATGTCTTTCCTAACACGTCTAGTTCTTGGCTCCTTTGCACCTTTAATTGTATTACTACGTATTTTATTTTTATTGCACAAAAACCTGTTGAAAGTCTTCTTTAAAGGTCATTTTGCTAATAGGATTTGCCTCTTTTCTGAGAATCCAGCCTAAACGTGCTCAGCTCATGATCACACTGCCCACAGTTACCCATGCTTTCTGCTTCCGCTCTCTGAAACCATTGATGTACACCAGTGTTTCCCTATGTGTGTTTGCTATTGACTGTGTTAACTGACCCTAACTCACTCTAAATACAAATTTTTAAGATGTACTTTAAAAATTATTTGTCGAAACAAAATATGACATGTGGTCTTAGGTTAAAACATGTCACTGAACCAGCATCATATGTTCTATGTGGCTAGGAGTAGCTGTCTTTGATTATTTTTCTCCATGTTATGACCAAAAACAAAAACATTCAAAATTTAGGTATCTCTCTCACCTCATGAGGTTTATATCTAAAGATGGTCATCATAAGTTGAGAGGATCTAACTTCCCAGGCATTGCAAATGCTCATATTCTAAAATAAGGTCATGCTGCTGTTCTAAACATACCCAGTGGAAGCTGGACACCAAAGTAGCTTGAAGCACCTCCTCTGCCATTTACAGGACCACAAGCAGGCTCCTCTTTGAACGGTGGACATTTTACACCCTTTCTCCTTGAACTTACACTTTCATTTTCTTTCTCCCTCAACATTTTTTATTAATGTATTACATAGTTAAGCTTTAAAATATTACCTTATGTCTCTGCAATAAAAATACATACATAATCTACAAAAAATTTTTGTTGCAGTGTTAGGGATTGAACAGAGGGCCTTGCACACTCTAGGCAAGCACTACATCACTGAGCTATGTCCCCAGCCCCTAATTAAATTTATTTTTAAAATTTCCTGTAGCCATAAGACTGGAAGTATTGAATTTTTAATTCTGAATTACTGTACCTATTATTATTAATTCACAGTTGTTCACTACATCATAACTAAAATGGAAAATGTGGTAATTATTAAATATAAAGCTTTAATAATATAAGTGCAGCCAGTTTCTGTTATTTGTGTTCAGTTATCTGTGGCTGAATCTTACCTTTGGTTAAGACAATAAGACAGCAGAAAGCTCCACCTTTATTTCTAGCTCCCATCTTTATAGATCATCCACATAAATGAGAATGAAATATCTGTTACAGCAATAAATTACTACCTTGAACTCTGACATTATCAGCAAGAATCACATAGTGATCTATCATCCTATACAATTTTTTAATGACCTACCAACTGACAAATCAACCAGGTCTTCCCCTAATTTGGTCAAAAACAAAGAATTTAAGCACATACATCATAAAGTTACCTTCCATTATAATCATTTACTTTCACAGTTTTGTAGAAGTACAGCAAGAATCCTCTACCAAAACTTACCAAAGGACCATTACTTACACCCACACCCCACACTTTCTACTTAGAGGCACCTTGTCCAGGCTAATATACTCAGAAAGAGAAGGGAACATTACCTTCACTATATAATCTTTTATACGATTTTTTTATCAGTCTCTCCTTCTGTGTGTGTGTGTGTGTGTGTGTGTGTGTGTGTTTGTGTGCGCGCACACACATGTGCACACACAAATATCTGTCAAAATCTTGGGCTTAGAGATTTAGAATTCTGTTTGTGGAAAATAGCCATCATTTAACCTTGCTGGCAAAACCAGTTCTCACTATCAAACCAATTAGTCAAATCAGTTTTCTTAGGTCAATTTAAATAACCATACCATGCACATCTCTACAACCACCGTTTCACTTCTGAACTCAGAACATCAACGTGAGCCGCCACTCCACAGTTCTAATACCATGTTATATTCTTCAGAGAAATATGTATGGGACAGAGAGAGACCCCAAGTTCTCTCCTCTGTGTACGATGGCTTAATGGAAGGAAGCGCTCTGACACCAATACATCAGCTGTGCTTTACATGGAGCCTCCGAGGTGCGCACACCTCGGGTATGGCAGAAGGGCAGCCGAGAAAGTAAGCTAAGGAAAGAGAACAAACATGCCATCTTTCCTGCAGGTGTGTTCTTAGGCAGATCAACTTCTGGAAAGTAGATGCCAGCTGAGGCTCTGCAAAAGATTCCTTTAAAACTGTGGGAACCATGCACCCCTTAGAAAGGCTTCTTCCTCTAGTGATGCACATAAAATAAACCAGCTGTGGTTACTAAGATGCGGAACAAGGTGGCTTAATAACGTCACTCGTGCAGTGCACAACTAAGTAAATATTTTAGATCCAAACCATTCATACTTTCCAAACAAAATTTTTCATCACCCACAAAATCAGCGTGCTTTTTATTAAATAACTTGGAAAACAATTTGTAAATCTCCTATGTCTCTTTCTAACTTAAAGAATGACAGTCTAACTGGTTCTGGTCCTCCCCTAGCACTCACAGCTCTGCATCACAAATATAAATTAAAGCACAGTGGGAACAGGTAAGATAGAAATGTAGACCAGGAACAACACCGCAGCACGACAACTATCCTAGAACGGCCCTTGCTGTATAAAGACACTCTAGGATCTGAATTTTCTGCTAATAAAAAAAAAAACCATGACCATTAATTATTACCTATAGTAATAACTGTGGCTATTTAAAAAAGCAGTTAAATCCTAGAGATGCAAAAAAGCTAATGTGAACATTCAAAAAGGAAAGCTGTCAAGCAGAATGATGTCTACATAAAGATAAACACTTCAGGAGAGCTTTGAATTCACTTGGTTTTGAAAGGAAGAAAAAATCATTTTGGTCGATACATACAAATATATTTGGTTTGGTTGTTATTTCATTGAGTTCCAAGTATACTCACCGCCTCAGTGTGAATAGGATGCACAGCAAAAAGTAGTGCCGTAACAAAAGCAAGCCCACGATTCTTGAAGACGGTTTTATCGCAGGTGTACATCAGCACGAGGGTCACTAAGCAGTGTAAAATGACATTTACTGCATGAAAGTAGAATGGGTTCATGCCAGTCAAAAATATGTTTAACCTGTAAAAAAAATAAAGGATAAAAACCTGTATTAGTTTCAAATACAACATAAGCACAAAGAAAGCAGAGGAATTCTATCATTTATAAAGATAAGCTATTCAAGTAATTATTTTTAAATGACTCCCAACATTGAATGATTTTATAAATTTGAATATTAACCACTTTTTTGCTATCCCAGAATTGTATCATCTGCAGAAATCAATGCATATGTAATACAGTGTTATTTCAGGAAACTTTGGCTTCACTGAGGCAGCAAATAGGTGCTGAACCTGTTTTTCCCTCATTCAGTGGATCATACAAACTCCCCTCAAAATATTCTTGTTTTCACTGCCAGCTACTCAAAGGCAACAGTGGTCAGAGCCACAGTTACTGAAGATGAACAGAAACATGAGCCTGTGATTGTGGCCACAGTTGGTATAAAACAGGCACAATATTGTTCTCTCACCCATGGCGCCACCAGGAACCATGCTTCCAGATTACACACCTGAGGGCATCATCTAATTACTATCCCACAAGGGGGTCTTTAGGGAAATACATGCTATTACCAGCTGCAGCTGAAAGAAAAACGTAAGCAATTCCTTGTTTCAGAACTTCTACCAAATGTTTTTAATGTAAATTTCCAGATCTCAGAAACTGATCATTAAGACCATGACAAAGAAACATAAAGAGAAGTCACTTGCTGAATACCGTTAAAAATACTTTCATGAGACAGAAATGCAGAACAGAGACATCTGAAGGTTGCTTTAAATTTAGTAACAGGAAGTAATGTCCCTGGATTGAGTCTGGGATTACAGAAAAAAATGCACTGGACAGGGAATGGTTCTTTTGGAGGAGCATATACACCCTTAGTGGAATTGCCTAGGCTCTAGTCCATCTTACAAAAGAAGTAATCCTAGGTCATTATTCGCACACCCTTGATCTTCTTCTCTTACAAAAACAACTCCTCTTTGCCAAAACCACCCAGAATGTAAAAGTAAGCTCTAGAGATGACATATGCATATTCTAAATACTTGACTTGATTCATGCATAGCTTTCACCTACAGAACTTTAATCATCTCAAGCTTCATTTGAATCCAAATGTCATAGTTACTAATTAACTCTTCTTTCACTCCCACTCTCACTGAATTAACTATGGTTCAAACTTAGAAGAATGTATTGCTGTATAGGATCCATCCCCTCCACCCCCCGGGGAACTGACACAAGGTCTGACTCAGCTGTGTGTTGGCAGATCCACGGGTCTGCACAATCTCAGCACCCTTCAAAATAACCCATATGAGGGAACAAGGAATGGACAGTGAACTAGGAAACAGGCAAGTTCAACTAAAGCAAGGAGAATAACACCATGTTCCAGTGCAGGAAGACCTACATGTGGCGGCAAAGGGCTGGAAACGAAAAGGCTCCACTCTGGAGATGTAAGAACAAGATGCAGTTCAGAGAGAAATGGATGCAGTTCCCTATAAGCCCATCCCCTTGAGGTTGATTCCACACTGAGCTTTCTAGAACAACTAAACTATTCATTAAAAATTCACATCATTGATGATGATGAGAGAAAACAGCAATGTCACATGCATTTGGTGGGTGTCCAAGTTCAATGGTCTGACTAGCGATATGCATCAAAGCCCTTAAAACATGCATACTTTGGACAGAAATTTTCACTTCTAGGGATTTTTCCTAAGGAAATAACCAAAAAAGTGTTCAAAGATTGTGTGTGTGTGTGTGTGTGTGTACAAAAATCCATCTCACCATGATAATTATAAAAATGGCTAAGTCTAAAAAAGTCTACAATGATGAAAGTGAAATCTTCAAACTATAGTCAAGTCACCTTGAGATAAAATGCTAACAAAACTTTAGGACATCTCCTATATGAAAGAACAGAAAAAATAGTGTTTCTGTGTAAAAAATAGTGATTCTGTAAGCCAACACAGGTTCACAAAAGGAGAGATTAAATGATGAACCTCATAATTTAATAGGAGCAGGAATGTGATAAATACATCACACTTTTATTTTAACAAGGGCATTTATCAAAATCTCTTGCAATCTCCTTGCACACAAGATAGCTAAGATGGATCTGTAGCATACACAGAGTGGTGAATAATAAATCAATGTCTTCTTGGACTGACACCTCCACTGTATGTCACAGCATTCCAATATTATCTCTGCTCCATCCAATATTTTTATCAAGGACTTAAGTGAAACTATAGAGTATGTGCTTATCAAGATCATAAAAAGTCCTGTATTGGGGAAGGGGAGTTAATGTGCTGGAAGACTGAGATTCACAGAGTTTAAATTGTTGAACTAGAGTAAATGGAATCACATCAAGAGTAAAGAGACACATTGGATGTAAAACATAACAAAATAATTGCAATCCAGATTAACACTGTGTACCTGGTATTGTGCAGGAGTTTTTAGTTCCCCTCAACTCAAATACTCAATGTGTCCTGGCTATCAAAACAGACCAAAACACCAACAGAAAGACCGGCAGGGAATTGCACAAGTCAAACTCCTTTTCATTCCATTGTAAACCAACAGGATTTATGGAGCAACTAATGTATATCAGGAATGATGCAAGGCCCAGAAATACAAAGGGAAGACAGGGGCATTTGCTTTTAAATAGTTAGCAGTATCCTAGGAGCCAAGAGAGGCAATCAGATTCATAATAGTTGATGACAGAATTCTGCAATGGAAGAGCCTACCAGGTGCAGAGACTCTGAAAAGGGTAATCTCCCACCTGTGCACAGGAAAGGCAAGGTGAGTGTCTCCACTGTGGAACAGGAAGCCCTGAGTGCTGCTTAAACACTAGAGCACCTTTACAGGAGGGCTCCAGGAGAAAGGGAGGGAGAGGCTCTCCAAAATGAAGTCTCGGGAAGGCAGGTTTGTGGAAGGGGATGTTCAACCCGAGGATGATGACCAAGTTCTCCTGGGGGAAAAGATCTTGGTCATGTTTACGGCTATATCCCCAGTGCCTAGCACAATGCCTCCCTCATGGTTACAGCATACATAAAAAAAATTGTATGAATAAATATGAATGAACGGAATACTGAAGCAAGGTGTTTACTCTAAGGAGCTCTCCAAAGGGAAAGTACGATCCAGTAACAGCACTGTAAAGCAGGCTGTCCAAGAGCCAGATTTAACCTGTAAAGTGTTTTGCTTCACCTCTACACCTTTTTTATTTTTTCAATTTATCAATATTTTAAAAAACAGATGGTGCTATAGAAAAATTTCCAGTTCACCTTGAAACATTAGAAAACCTGGCACCTCTGGGCCTCCAAGGCTACATGGTAATATTTGGGTGCCCATTTCAATAGGAAAAATGGTCACAATTTGCCATAGTCTCTGCCAATTTCTACTGTATTCCTAACTTGATGCCATTCATCTATCATTTTATACACACTACTTTTCTCTTAGTAAAGAAGAGAGTTCAATATTTCTCGGGCCTATATTACTATCATAAACAGGGAATCAAAAGACAGTCAAAATTCTTGTTTGAAGAAAAATGGAAGAAAGTATGTTTCTGGAAGAGCCAGATATTCCTATGTGCCTACTCTGCAAAGTACTACATATCAAAGAACATAGCCTCCCATCCAGCTCAGTTCACTCAATTACCACATCAGCTAACCCTTTCAGGATTTAACTTTCAACCATTAGTAGTATTAAGAGAACTTCCTCTCAAAGACAGAATTAGCACTTAAACTAGTAAACATTTATGCATTTAAAATATATCAAGCCAGGCACAGTCACACATACTCATAATCCCAGTTACTTGGGAGGCTGAGGCAGGAGGATGGCATGTTTGAGATCAGACCCGGCCAACTCCGTGAGACCGCGTCTTCAGTAATAAAGTGCTGCTGGGATCAATCCCCAGTACCACCAAAAACAATAATGATGATAATTAAACTAGACTGACTGCTTCCATAACCAGAAATGTCCACATAAAAATATGATGGCAGCCCATAACATCTCAAGTGAATGGTGTCTCAGGTTGTACGTCACCTTAAAGGTGCCTCCATGTTGACATTTAACCACTTTTCCAAAATTCATTAGCTAAAGTTCTCAAAAGTTATGAGCATTTTTTTCATAGATTGTAAGAAGCTAATTTCTTTTCATCAACACATCCAACCTACTCAGAACACATTAGATTCTAGATGAAAATTTACTGAATGAACAGATGAACTTGCATAACGCTAGAAGTTGGAAAAGATCATCATTTCTTTTCACCTCTAAGAATCTCATTTAATTTGGTTTACACTCTCCTTTCTTTTTTCCTCATTTAAAACTAGGCCAAACAGTAGGAAATAAAAATATTTTTTTTCTGAAATAATCCTAATAGCCATCTCTGTCTGCAAACCTTCCAGTTTGGCAAACATGAGCACACATTGACCCTTCTCCATCTGAACTCCCTCTGCCTTCTTGTAAAACTGCCCAGAAAGGTGGGGCAGTGAGCTCATAGCAATCAGATTAGCTATTTCCAGCATGGCCACATCCCTTCCCAGGAAAGGTCAGGGACTCTGGAACCAAAGGAGAGGCAGAAGAAAGAAGGGCTCTCTGCCTCCAGAATCTCAAAGCCAGGAACTTGAAATTAGGTCCATCACTCTTTTTTTAACTCTCTGCTTTGAAAATAGCTCTACTTTAGGAGGAAAACAAAAACAAAAACAGGTCATATCCCAGGAAGAGAGACTTATACATGGGGGTCCTTCCCCAGGAGGACCCCAAGAGGACCCCAATTCCACTTCATTCCAACAGCTCCACTCCATGAGCTGGCAGAGGCCTGGAAACTAGCTAAGAAATCTATACTCTCCATTGTGGCAACTTGAGCCTATTTCTGGTCCTGCACCAGTTTTCCCTAGTGCATAGATCAAGCGACATTTCAGAGGAGTGTCCATCCACTTCATTCCTAAGAACATGATTCACTGCCCACCACCCAAGATGCCTGCAGGTCAAAACTTTCTGATGGCCATCATGGGAAAGGCACCCACTTGTCTCCAGTACTCTAGGATCCCACCCATTACTCCACTGAAGTCAGAGAGCCCATCTGAGCAGCATCTCCCATATATATCACATTCAGCCTACAGAAGGCATCCATCCATACCCAAGCTGCAGGTATTCCCAATAATATCATTTTAAATGCTTCCGTGAAGGCAAAGGCATCTGGCCCTCTCAGGGAATATCATGGAGGTGTGGAAGGGTGTGTGCATGTTGCATGTTCCCAACACTGCTATCTCAGTGAGCTTTTGGATTCCTTTCTGTGCATTATGCAAGGGAGCCCGGTGGTTCCCAAGCTTCTTAATCATCTTATACACAAGCTATAGCAGCAAATGTCCTGATCCCATCCCAAGATACTCTAAGCCAGTAGATCTGAAATGGAACCCAGAGATCAGCCCCAAGCAATCCAAGTAATTTAAGGCAGGAGAGTCTCAATACAATGAGACACCAGTTTCAAAGCTATGGGAAGCTGCATATGGTTGGCAAGCTTACCAGAAAAACTTTTCTTGGCAATATCACAACACTCATTCTTTTCCAATAAGAGCTAAAAACCTGAGAAAAATAAAAAATAAATGTATCCCCCTTATCGTGTTTTTGGAGTTTCAAATAATGGTTTCTCCAGCACTCCATGAATTTCCACAGCCTAGTACTACAGCATTCTCCTGTCCTCCCCTACTGCTGTTCATCTTTCTTCTTCCCCACCTCTTGCTATCATTATAATTCTCAAATGCTTGTAAGTGGTTTCCATAGTCTTCTTAGATCACTCAACCAATAAATAACAACATCTGGTTCTGCTCCATTTTCCTCTAATGCAAATCCCTTTGGCCCTCAATCATTTTGGTTGCTCTCCTGCATTCCCTCTAGTATGGGAACTAAATCAGCAAATCATCATCACTTAATGAAACTATAGTACCAAACAATGCAGTTCACAGGCACTAGTGCCAGCAACAGTGCAGATTGAGAGAGCTGCACTGAGGAAAAGCAAAATTCATGGTTTTGATTTGAGCTCAATGCACCACATCCTCAGCTGGCTATGAGGAAGCTGCCCCAGAGGAAGGGCAGTAATTGTCATAATTTTCTCATCCACATTCAGAGTAATGACTACCAAAGAGTGGGAGAAACTGAGGACAGGAAGGTCAGTAGCCATACCTGTAAGATATCAAGTCCCAGAAGAAAATCTTCAAAAGTGAATCAGCAATTAATTAGAATAGACCAGCACCTAATATTTTAGTTATAACTACAACTGAGCTTCAATTTTTAGCAAATTATTTTTTCTCTTAAAGGTGCTTGTTTGATTGAGTACCTGGATATAATGCAATTCTGACATCAACAATCTGAGATTGTGGAGCAAAGTCTTCCACAAGAGTCTCCACTTCAGATAACAGGCACAAGTTCGGAGTTCCCAAGCCAATTGCACTTATGATCAACAGACTGCAAAGTAAGGCCTTCCCACAACTCTCTTAAACTCCATAATTCACTAGAATGACTCACAGAATTAGGGAAATCATTATACTTATTTTATAGTATGATTATAAAGGACACAATCAGGACCAACAAAGAACCATGGCACAAAGTCTGGGAGAGTCCTAAATACAAACAATCTGTATCTTCAGGGTACATCACCCTCCCAGCACATCAGCACAAGATTACCTACCAGGGAAGTTCAAGCAAGCTTTCAGATCCAGCGTTCTTATTCAGGTTCCATTACGTATGCATGATTGATTAAATCATTGGCTATGGTATTACATTCAATCTCCAACCCCCTGTCCCTCTCAGTAGGTTGAGAAATATATCCAATAAAACATGGATCAAAGCCCCAACTCTCTAATCATCTGATTGGTCTTTCCACCATGGCCAGTCCCCATCCTGGAGCCATCTAGGAGTGAGTTACCACCCTTTAGCATCAACTTAGGTATGCTGTTTCCAGTTCACCACGAATAATCAATTCCTGTCTGAGGAAATTCCAAGGGTTTATAAGCTCTATCTCAGGAACCCAAGACAAAGACCAGATAAATTCTTTATTATACAACAATGAGAGATGTGGTACTCATAGTAATTCCTTTGATAAAGTAGTTTGAGGTCTGTGTACTCCATTTGATCCAACAGAAAATGATATTTCATGTTTATGTCACTGATTGGAAAAAAATGTCATTCCTTATAGAAAGCAAGGCACAGATGAATTTAAGGGCCCTAAGAGCAGGGCGTAGAGAGAATCAATGTCAATTCTGAGTTTTGTCTCAGAAGAACAACTGCTATCTATAGCCTGAACTTTGTAGCAAGCATCTACTAACCATTTATGCTTCAAGGCCACCCAACAGGAAGAAGATCCCAAAGTGCTAGATACTCCTTATCTCCAATTAGTTACAGTCTCAGCGGTTCCAAAGAGAGCCATGATCACCCCTTTCATAACAAAGTTGCCCTTAACCACCCAGTAAGCAGGACCCAATAGAATCCTCTGCCTGTGCCAAAGAAAAGTCTTAAGTCTGCCTCCACTTCTAGATAGAAGAAGTAAAAAGGTAAATTAACTGAGAAATAAATAAGACTCTTCTATAATTTAAAAGAAACCCCCCTATATTTACCCTAAAATGTTGGGCATTCATAAATATTGGTTTATTCACTCATTTTTCTTTTTGCTGTAGTTAATGCACTTTAATTGTAGAAGTAAAGGGTTTGACTGTGACATTTCTGTGCATGCATGTATCATGCTTTGATCCCATCCATCCTCCCAACTATTCTCCCTTTCTTCCCCATTTTCCTTCCCCCATTCCCATCCCTCTTCTTTATTTTTTTAAGTTTCCCTATATGAGAGAAAATATGTAGTAATTATCTAAGTATGGATTATTTTGATTAACATCATGACCTCCAGTCCCAACCATTTTCCTGCCAGTGACATTATTTTGCTCTTCTTTATGGATGAACAACACTCCACTGCATATATACACAGTATTTTCTTTATCCATTCATCTGTTGATGGGCATCAAGGCTGGTTCTATTTCAAAGCTACTGTGAATAGTGCTGGAGTCAACATGGACATTCAGGTATTTCTTTTGTGTGCTGACTTCATTTCCTTTGGGTATAGAGCCAGGAGTGATAGAGCTGGATCCTATGATAGTTCTATCTTCAGTCCTTTGAGGAACCTCCATGCTATTTTCCATACTAGCTGGGCTAATTCGCATTCCTACCAACAGTGTATGAGGGTTCTTTTTACCCACATCCTCACCAGTACTTACTATTATTTTGCTTTGTTTTGTTAGCCATTCTAACTGGGGTGAGATAGAATCTCAGTGAAGTTTTGGTTTGTAATTCCCTAATGGCTAAAAATGCTGAGCATCTGTTCAAATTAAATGAATTTATTTTTAAGGGTCAATAAAATACCAATTCTTTCTCTCATCAGAAATCCTTGAGCACCTACTTTGCAAGCCAGGCAAAATTTTAGGTGCTAGAGAGAGACCTGACAGAGCTCACACTGTAGTGACATTAAACCAACAACAAAAAAGGGTGCCAGACAGCAACAAGGGACATGAAGGAGAAGCAGGGTGAGAAAGTTAGGGTGAACCGTGGGGGAATGTTCTCATTCATGGCTTTAGAGCAGGTGTCCTGGGAAAGGCTCTGTGATAAAGTGAGAGGAGTAGATACCAACATGAGTCAGTGAGAGCGCAGGCCAAATGCGGATGGAAGGGGGAAGAGCATTCAGGAAGAAGAAACCACAAGGCCAAAGGCGCTGGCGGCAGCAGGTCTGGCCTGCAAAGGAACAAGGGCTCCAGAAGGCTGAGCTGGAGACGGACAGCTGAGAGGGCACAGAGGTAGCCAGGGGTCAGACTCAACAGGACTTTGCAGAACAGAATCCCTATCTCACCATCTGAAAAAGAAACACTGCCATCACAGTGGCATGATCAAGCACTCCTCATCACTTTTTTAAAGTAGGATGACTACATACTAAAGTCTGGAAAAGTATGAATGTGGCTCCAAAAAAGACAGAAAAGACATTTGTTGACAAGAATAGACTGCTTCAGAGGGTGACTTCCAAGTCTCCATTCAGGAACTCTTAAAAACCCCCATGATCCAAAAATACATTCCTCTCATTTTCCAACCCTCCTACACCATCAGACTATAGGCTGAGCTCATCGTGCATCTACAGCACGTCCTACCCGGCGGTAATCAGCCTCCTCCTCTGGGGTTTCTGGGATAACCTCAGTTTGGTATACAATTTTCAAAGCCACTTTTTCATTTTTCTATAAAATATTGCCTCCAATCCTATTTTTCCTCTGCTGTTTCCATCACTGAATATCCCAGCCTGCCTACTAGATCATCCTACTTATCTCCTATGATAGAAAACTGAATGCATCATTCCTGGAGCAACAGACTCTCAAAATGAAATTCCACAGAGGTCAATCAAAAGGAGCAGAACAAAAAGGAACATTTTACCATTTCTTTAAGGTTCTGGGCATGGAGGCGAGTGCTTATTTTCATGGTTGGCATAACGCTTGTGACTAAAGATGCAAACTACTGCAAAAAAAAACTCAAGATCAAACATTAAAGTGCTTCAAATTCTTACAGCTGCACACATTAAGATATTCTATTTTTTAGCTCTGACATTTTAAACCACCCACTTCACTCTTATGGTTTATATTACCACCAGAAGCCTTCAATAAAATAAAACTTTATAGCAAACTATGATCTAATAGCCTAAACATAGAATCATAAGTTTAAGGTCCTTTAACTTGCCTTGGGTTCCCCAACTTTAACACTGGGAAATCACTGGTACCTTCTTACTGAAGCCAACCTCCACTCTCTTACTGAATAAGCAGGTACAGCTAACAATTCCACAGGCGCTTCCCCGCAAAAGGAAAATCATGTAAAATTAAAAAACTAAGCACCTTTTAAATCAACCCAGGCCATTTTTACAGAGGGAGTTACGGACATCATGGGGTTTGGTTATATATTCAATTCAGTGTCCACAGAATAGCTTAATACATTCCTCCTGATTTCAAAGCTCCAAACAGGTCATGGCCAGTGAGAGATAAAGAAGCAAAATAAAAAACCGTTACTACTGCAGATTAAATTTTCACAGATGTTTTGATTCTGCTCTACTATGGTCTAAAAATATTCCTGCATGCCCTTGGACATACTCTTCTGAAAAGATTGAATTTGAGATTTGATTAGAAATAGAAATTCTTCAGAATTCTAAATTCACCTGAAGGAACACAAAAGGATGACCATTTGTATCCATTAGGGTTTGGGAAGAAAAGCAGACCCACCCGGATGGTCCTGAGGAAGAGAGTTACTTGAGGGTTCTGACCTTTCACAGTGGTGGGAGCTGGTTAAGTAACTCAAGGAAGTTTGATGCTACTGTATCTAAAACAGAGGACCCAAGCCAGCGAGGTGGCCTTTCTGGAAGGCAGGTGGGTACACTGAAGCAGGTAAAGCAAAGGTGAGCAGGAACCGACAGGATGAACTGAGATACACATCTGTTTCCATTAAGGCTCAACCTTAACGATGCAAATGGCTTGCACAAAGGCTCTGGTCCCTGGGGTGAAGTGCTGCACACACACACCTGCTCCATGTCTGCAAGTAGCTGAAGGAGAAGCTCTGGGGAATGCTGGAGATGCTGCCGGCATGGCTGCTGCTCAACACCACCAGCAGGGCATTCAGCATTTCTGCGACAATTTGCAGGAGACCCCACAGCACCAAAACCTGCATGAGCCTTCTCAGTGCACTCCTGGCCACTTTACTTCCACCTTCCAAATTGTGCAGAAATATCTTCTGTGGGCAGCCTTAATGCACAAACATCCTGGGAAAGGAATTCTAGGAAACACATGTAATGCTAACTTACCCAAACTGACGTGGTACAAAAGCCCCAAATTTGGTAAATTGCCTTCATATTACACCATCCTGTACCTCCGAAACTGGTAACAGTAGATGCTCTGATAACTCACTTCTTCAACTTCAGCTTGTTTCTTATTAGAGAAAAATTGTGTCTAATATCCTTACTATTATTAATTAGTACATAAGCAAACATCTTTATAGCAAAAGCATTATCCAGCTATGGATTATGTTTATTCTTAAGTGAATTTCTAGCTCTCAGTATGTGTGATATACATTCAATGAATCAAAGGTAATAAAAAACTTACTTTCAATTAAAAATATTTAAATTCTAGGAATGATGCTAATTAAGAAAAAATATTTGCCAACAACATAGTTGACAAAGGTCATGTACCTAGAATGTATAAAGAACTTTAAAATTCAGCATGAAGAAAAGAATTCAACTAGAAAACGGACAAGACACAAAGTCACTTTTACCAAAGAGGACATACAAAGGGGAAATAGGCACAACAAAAGATACTTAACCATGTCAGTCACTAGGGAAATACAAACGAAAAGTAGTAATACACTACTACAAACTTATCAGAATCACAATAAAAAAGGAGCAACACCACCAAGCACTGGCAAGGAAGCAGAGGAACTGGCTTAGGAGGAATGTTTGGAAGACAGTTTGGCAGTTTCATAAGGAAAAAAACATGCAATCACCATAGGATCCAGCAATTGTACTCCTAAACATTTTCCGCAGAGAAATAAAAAGTTATATTCAAAACAAAACCTATAAATAAATGTCTAAAGCAGCTTTATTTTTAATGTCCAAAAACTGGAAACAGTGTAAATGTCCTCAATAGGTGAGTGGTTAAATAAACTGTGGTATATCTATACCATGGAATACTACTCAGCAATAAAAGGGAACAAACTATGCATACATGCAACAATTTGAATGAAACTCTGGCGACATGTTGAGTGAAAGAAAGCCACTCTCAATAAATTATGAGCTATATGATTCAACTTATATAAACATTATTGAAATGGAAAAATTATAGAGATGGAAAACTAGTGGCTATAATGGATTAGAGTTAGGGGGTTATTATGGAGTCAGTCGTTGTTGTAGATTAGGGGTCCATGGTTGTGGTAGGGAAGCATGGGATCCTTGGGATGGAACTCTTCTGTACCTCAACTTTGATGGTAGTCTCAGAAATTTACGCACCTGATAAAACTACATAGAACTAAATATACACTACCAAAATAAAAAGCATACATGTAAAACTAGTGAAAGCTGAACAAAAGAAGATGGTATTAACATCAATATCTTGGTAGTGATATTTTACTATAATTATTCAAGATGTCACTATTGGGAGAAAATGGATAAGAGGTATCAGGCATCTCCATATCACTACTTACAACTGCACTGGAATGTACAATTTTCTCCAAATAAAAAAGGTTTTCTTAATGAGTTTGAGGTCTCAAAAGATTTTCACTCAAACAAGCATAATTTAAGATATGGTTAAAATGGTTTGCACATATTAAAGGGCCACTGGAATTGTGTTTACATCAACTACCTAAAATTAAAATCATAAAGACATCATTGATGTAAAGTGTGGAGGTCTATACTAGGTTCATGTTGTATAGCTAATAAAGGTGACTTTCCGAACAGTAAGGGAAGGGGGGGTGGATGGGAACTGAAATAGAATGAGTTATACTTCATGCTTTATAATAATGTCAATGTATATCCTATTGTCATGTATATCTAGAAAGAACAGGGAGTAGAAGAGAGGGGAAAGGGAAATACTAGGAACTGAATTAGAACAAGGTATTCTCCATGCTTTTATAATTGTGTCATTGTATGTTCTAATGTCATGTATATCCAAAAAGAACCAAGAAAAAAAAGTGACTTTCTGTCCTTCCTTGCAGCATTCTTTAAGAGTTGTGTGAGTCTAAAGTCATCCATGCTCTCCAGCATTATACTGCTGCACTAGGAGATGCAGTTCCACCTCAGGTGACTCTGCAGCGGAAAGCTGTCTGGTCTTATTGAAATCAATGCAGATGAACACTGAAAGACTAGTTAATTTTCTTTCTCAATAGGCACCTATCCGTTTCCAATTAGCGCTGCTTGCTCTCTAGATTTGCATCTCAGTATCTGAAGAAAAAAAAATCATTCACAGCAAGTAACACTAAACAGAGAGCAATGAATCCAACAAGCAAAGTTGCTTTTCACAATCAATGATCACCACAAAGGAAAAGTTTCTTCACCTTTACCCTCCTTTGCCCCTATTTTGCCAACCCCTGCTAATTCTCTTCATCTATGGCTTTGCCTCCTTGCCTGATTCCTTCCTCCATCTATCTCTCTGTACCTGCCATCTCCACTGTGAATGTAAAAATTTTAGGAAGACCTGAAAGCATGCTTCCCAGCCCTCCAGCAAGCAGACACAAGGATTTAAATTCCGAGTTTTTTAAATGGAAAATGCTTGGACCAGGAACAAGGATGATAGCTTTTATAAGTCTAGCATACCTCATACTTAAAATTAATCAACATGCCCCATATAACAAAATTCAAGTTAATCTACAAGTGAAACATTTATATTTGGGCTACCTAAAGAAATTTTAAGAAATATTTGGAAAACTGAAAGAACGAGTAACTCGCACAGTGGCTAAAGTTATCTTTCCATTAAAAACATCATTCCAAGAGCACAATGTTTATAAAATACTCTCTGGAAAGTCAAATGTGTAATTTCCTCACCCTCTTTAAAACACTGAACTTTCAGTGGAAGGATTAAGTCAAAAGCCCACGAATTGTTGCCAATTGCCATGGTTTCCTTTTCTAAGTCATCAGAGTCACCTGTCAAGAGATCTAGGCCGGCCAGAGCAGGCTTTTCCAACTGCCAGCCCAGTCTCAAATGATCATTACCATAAACCCTAGTCCCTATTACAACCGTTGGAAAACACTTAAAACGTGATAATACCAAAACAATATTACTTCAACAGTTTCTCGCTTGTGCACTAAAATAAGCTTAAATGCGGAGCCAAATTATAAGAGGTGGAGTCATAAGCTAGTGATGTATAAGATAGCACTTCTTTCAAATCAGCCCTTCTCTCCTGTAGCTAGTTGTTTGTTTTGTTTTCTTTTTTTAATTCCAGAAAATATTCCTCCCTACATTATCCTGGCTACCCTCGGTTCCCTTTACACGTATTCACACTGGAAATGCTGAATCATGACTCCTGGGTTGTAAAAGAAAAACTATTTCAGCTGGGACCCGGAGATCCCGGGAGCATCCCACGCTTCTGCATTCCTTTGCTTTGCACCCTCTCAAGTAGATATCCAGAGCGGTTTTGCTGACTGCAGAAGCTCTGGGAGCAGACAAGGGGAGAGGACGGGGGTCAGGTGGCAAGAGGGCAATCTTCTCTCTCCCCTGCTTCTCCCCAAAACCTATGCAGTCTGGACAGCTCAAGACTCCCTTCTCCTTTCATCTGAAAGCGTTCCCAAAGGGGCTGACACACTCCTCATCTGCAAAGCTGCCCAGCAGCCTCGGAGAAATTCCCAACTTGGAAGCATCGTCACTACGGTCACCTCTCCAAAAACCTTTGGGCCCTCACTGGTCCCACTTGACCGCCACAGGGTAGGGATCTGGGGTGCAAAGGCGGCCTCATCAGTTGGCTCCTAGTCTAGCCCCAAAAAGCCCCCCGAGAGCGCAGACACTTGAAAAACTCGATCCTAGCGCCCCAGCTGGAGCCTCCCGAACCGCCCCAGGAGCCAGGAGAAGCGAGAGTGGGACCGGAGAGCAGAGTGGCAAGGACAGGCTGGAGAAGTGGAGGTGCAGAGGGAAAGGGCGGCAAAAAAGAAACGCCAGTCTAGCCAGTCTTGTAACTTCTCCTGCGGTGGAGAACAGGGGGAAGCGGCGGCGGCAAGCTCGAGGTGAGGGACTCACTTGAAGGTGAGGACGCAGAGCGGCCGGTAGGACTTGTGGCTGGTGTTCTCGGCCATGCCCTTGCCCCAGAAGTCGTTGGTGAAGATGCCCCAACGGAGCGGGGCGCCCGGCCGCACGTCGGGGTTGTTCACGATCGCCCACACGTCATCGTGCACGAACTCGCCCTGCAGGGAGCGGCCGTAGCACAGGCAGCTGGCCCCGGCCAGAAGCACCGCGGCGCCGGCCGGCGCAAGCCCGCAGCCGGGCCGCCCGGAGGGAGCGCGGTCCCCGCCGCCTCGGGCAGAGGTGGTCACCACCATCGCTCCGCTGCCGCCTCAGCTGCCCTGGCCTCTCCCCGGCGTCTGGCATCCTCCCCTGCGGGGGCCCGGGCAGCGCGCGGCGGCTGCCTGGAGGTGGGCTGGAGCATGGTGCGGCGGCAGCTGGACTCGCCGCGGGCGCTCCGCGCTCCGCCGCCGCCTGCGCCGCCGAGTTGGCCCAGCTGCAAATAAACAGCAGTCCCCCCGCCTCCCCGGGCCATCGCCTCCTCCTCCGTCCCACTGCGCATGCCCGCTCGTTCATGCCTCCGCCTCCCCAATCCCGGGACTAGAACCGATTATCCCCAACACCTGGCACTTGGGTCCCCTCGCCCACTCCCCGCAGAACTCAGCCGGCTAGCGTGCGCGTCTCTGACCGGGAGAATTCGCGCGTAGGTGAGCGGAGGTCGCGACTTGGATCCGCCGGGGAGAAGCCGGGAACCCCCGGGGGACCGCCTGATGCGCCCAGCTATGCATACAGTTCCCCTGCTCCATCCATCTCTCCGGAATGGGGTTTCAGGGGGCACATCTGGCAGCCACCTCCCGGCCAGGGCCAGGCGGGCTTAGCAGGTGCGCTGCCTCAACCCCACACCCACCCTCTGCAGCAGAAAAGTGGCTGCGGCTTCCCGGGAACTTCCCGGCTTTTCAGCACCCAGGACAACAGCAGCGGCGCCGGAGAAACGCTCTCGGGCCCGCCCCGCGGTCCGCTCCGCCATCCCGCGCCCGGGCTTTCCGGCTCCCACCCAGCAGTCCCGCAGTCCCACCTCGGGAAACGGAGCTTCCAAAAGGACCTTCCCGAAAGCCAGGAGAAAGGGTGTCCCTGGCCAACGACTTCCTGCCCGCCCTGCCCGGATTTGTTCCAAGGCAACGCCGGCTGTTGTTCTTTACCGTCCATTTCTGCCCCTGTTTATTAAAAACCCCAGGTTGGATTTTTGATTTGGGTCTGGGCGGGGACTTGGCTTCTCAAACATTTCTCTTCGCTTTTACTTAAACTCTTAAGATAATTCGGGAGTTGCCTAGCAAATTACTTTTTCTTCCCTTCTAACTGGACCTCTTGGATCTGATCATTTCCTGGGCTGTGGGCGTGTTTGAACTGCTCCTTGCTCAGTCAATACGAATTTTAAAAATCAAGAAACACACTCATAAACTTGTGTACAAGGACTTTGGCACTGGCTCCTAAACTGCCTTCCTGAATAACTGTTCTCCTTTTAAAAATACTGATTGTAATACATGAATAAATTAGATATCCCAGAGTGATGATTACTAGAATTTCTACAAGGGTGAATTTTCTGTTGATTCTTTCAGGCCCCTTGTAAACTTCAGTTGTTTTACTTTTGACGTTACCAGGATTTAACACATCTAAATAGAAAACACATATAAAAAGTCAACGTTTTATTCCTTACCTTCCAAAATCTTTTAAAAGCTCATTGATCTAAAAATAACAGTAGTCAATTAGGAAGCAGAAACTTCTTCTATCTGAGCATGGTGGCTCTTGGCTGCACCAACTTGTATTTTTAAAATTTTGAGATGTTGAAAGCTCAGTGAATTAAGAAACATATACAGTTAACCCCTTTTCACTTTGTTTTTTGTTTTGTTCTGGCTTGGATTTGGTTACTTAAAATGAGTGACTGAGAAATCCTGACTATTGATGTTTTCACCCTTTCATCAAAACCTTTTGACCCTTGTTGGCTTTAATATCCAGATCACACACACAACACAGGACAGACCTTCCTCTTCACTTAATAAAAATATATTGAGGGTGTACTTCGTGCTGCAATGTGCATGACCAAAGCTGCTCAAGTTGGGGGTTGTGACAGGGCAGGTTAACACCATAAAACTGGAACTTTCTAATTTAACAACTAAGCAGAATAGTGAAGTTGTCCTTGCAGAAATGGTATTAGGTATAATGTACTCTTAATTATAGGCCAACACCTATATCTTACCTATAAATAACAGGGATCTTCTAGAGAAAATATCTTAATCCAATAAAGTAACCCTAATAATAGATTTTTATAGACAGAAAACTTTTTCTCCTTCCTCAAATCATCCCTGTCACCCTTATAGAAAGCACATTGTTGCCCACTCTCTTAATCTGAGTTGTTCTCTTCTTTAGTTGAAAATAGTGTCAGAGATGTCCCTGACAATAGAGGGTAGTGAACAAGAACTGTGAGCTGAGAAAGGGGAAAAGAGGAAGATATCCTCCAAGCCCTGTTCCAGGTTTCTGTGCACAGGTGCCTGAAGCTTTCCTCCTGGTTCAGTGGCATCTCTGGTCTATTTAGTTCAGATGATGAATGTTGGATTAGCTCAAAAAATAGATGGTCCCTGATCTACCATGGTTCTAAAAATTTTTCAACTTGAAAGTGATGCAAAAGCAATACACATTCAGTAGAATTCATACTTTGAATTTTGATTTTGGTTTTTGATCCCATTCATCCACACAATCACATAGGTGACAACTGATATTCTACAGTGTATTTGCAGCTAAGTAAGATATGATGCTTGGAAGTTTGAGTGTATTAATTGTGTTTTAACTTATATCTTCATTTCATTATGCACTGATTGGGACATAGCTCATTGTCACTCAAGAAGCATAGGTAGTGAGATACCTCAAGTTTTCTCAAGGACAATCCAATAAATACTTTTTAAAATCTGACAGTTCTCTTGCAACCCCATCTTTCTTCTTTCAATTCTTCTCTGTGTTACGGGGAAAAAAATGTAAGAGTACTGATGTCAGAGACAGGTTCACATTGATATGCCAGCCCATTAAGCCATCTGCTTCTCTCTTAAGGTATAAAGTATTCATCTTGGCTAATAAAGGAGCCCAAAAGGAAATTAGATTTAATTCCTGTTACTTAGTCTCTGATTATTTTTAAAGGATTAATAATTAGAGCAATACCACCTTATAAGATACCTTTTGTCCACTCAGAGGAATTTAAAGCATAAATTATTTCTGAAGTACCTCTCTGAGACTCATACAGATTAAGTCACTCATGCAAATTAAATGGACCATATTCCTGAAAGAGATTAGAACACAACTAAAAATAAATCAAGGGCAAGTATTTTAATAAATTTCAAATAACTGAACACAAATATTCTTTTCTTGGCCAAAACTTAGGCTTCTTGGAGAAGGTAACCTTCCTTGTAAAACCCAGTTTTAGCACAAAATCCTCCACCCCCATTATCTGGTCAGTATTGGGTAGGGTTCTTCATCCTCCACCATCCCCAACATGATCAGGTGGTGTCTGATCACCCTGGCCTGTTTTAAGCAAGGATTCTACTAGGTCAGATTGACCGGAATCCTCCTTGTCCCTGGTGCTTTCTTTTAGTAGTTTTCTATCCACTGACCCCACTTTGTTTCTTGGTTGTAAATTCCAACTTACGCCTAATTCAGAGTTGAGCCCACTCACCCCCACTGCAAGATCCCATTGCTGTGGTCCTGCACCTGTCATGATGGTCCTGAGTAAAGCCTGCCTCACTGTGCTTCAACAAGTAGCATTGAATAATTCTTTCTTCTTTAACACTCTGTGCTGTTTTGGTCTAATGACACATACACCCTTTTCACGTGTATTCTATGTAAATGATCAAGTGCAGTGTAACAGGCAGAAATTCAGCAAAATGATTAGTAAAAATGTATATTAAAAATAATTTCTTGTTGTCTACTTATTTAAATACTGTCGGTTGTTAAAGAAAATAAGGAAAAGTAGGAAAAAGAAGAACATTCAAATTCCGACATCACCCTGTGGTCTCATAGTACGACAGACAGAATCTGCTCAAAGAAGCTGGCCCAACATCTGGCAGGGCAGGAGTGGGGTAATTTGGGGTACCATATGTTTGGAGAGGGTGACTATGGCCTGCCCCAGGCCCAGACTTGTGGCAGAAATGTGGCAGCAGAGGCTACAGCCAAGGAGGAGATACCAGGGAGTTCGTGGAGGAAAATTGGCTTCACCTTCCATCCCTGGGGCCCATCTCTGTGGCATCTTCATAGAATAAAAGGTGAAGAGTATCAAAAATATTTGTGATCTTACATTTCCTGTCCCCCAATGAACTCTCTTAACATGTTACTACAAGATAGAAGCACACATGTGTACATTGCAAGAAAGCATATTGTGTTGGGGCAGAATCTTTTTCCTTCTACCTTATTTAGTTCTTGGCCGATTCTCCTTTGCAAAAGGTAGATTAAGAAGAAAAGTATATAAATGTATTTAATATAATTTCACAAGATGCAGGAGACTTCATAAGGAAATTAAGACAGAAGGAAATGGTTAAACCAAAGTGATTTTATGCTAGGCTTGGTGGAGGGTAGAGAGTCGTGGAAAATTGCACTAGGACAATAAAGGGTATGCACTAAGAATGGCAAACTGGACGAACTTGGCAAGGCTTTTTCCTCCGGATTGCTTTTGATGTGCCTCCAGTTTTGGAGATTAGGATGTTCCTCTCCTCCAGGTATAGGGGACACCTCTCATATTCTGGTTGATAGAGTTTGAATCTTAAGTGTTTCCCAGAAGTCTATGTAGCAAAAACTTGTTCTATAGGTTGGCGCTATTGGGAGGTAGTGGAGCCTTTGGAAGGTGGGACCTAGTGGAAGTTTTAAGTGGGTATGCCCTTGAAGCGGATAATGGGACCCCAGGCTCATCTTCGGCTTCTCAGCTACAGCTACGAGGTGAGCAGTTGTGCTCCTTCAAGTGCTGCCCACCATGATGTGCTGCCCCACAACAGGCCCAAAGCAGCAGGAGCTACTGACTGTGAACTGGAACCTCCAAAACTGTGAACCAAAACAAACCTTTTCTCTTTTCAAGCTGATTATCTCAGGTATATGTCATAGTCACAGAAATCTTACTAACACACTGGTCTTTCTGACCTGATTCACAGAAAGATCAGAAAGTCCTTCAGCCCCCACTATTTCTTGAATTCCTTCAGTTTAAAATGTTCAATATTCCAAGTTCACATATTTTGAGGTTGTATGTCATGAACCCCAAGAATAGCAAGGACTTAATAGAATTTTCCAAGGAATTTAGAATCTCCAGTTTTGAAAATTGCTACAACATTACAAAGTAAATATCTACAGTATTAGAAATTAAATTTTAGCATAATTACGTACATAAAATAGAAAAGAACACTACTTTCCTATTAATGGAATTTTTATTACATACATTTTTGTTTTACATTTAATTACAAATAAATCAAAAGCCTACTTTTAGTTTCTTGTACAACCTCCAGAATTTACATGAAATGTCAGAGAAATCACTAAAATGCCATTGAATAAATTTACATTTTAAATGAAAATCAGACTTACACAAAACCAGTCTGTATGAAGAGTTAAATTTTTTTAGAAAAATTATTCCATCAGATTCATGGGTTCTAAATGTACTTTATATTTGGAAATAATTTTTTAGATATTTAACTCAAGTTGCTAAAACCTACAAAATACTCTTAACAGCTCTAACAACAATCGGATCAGCAGAAAGATTCATCTCAAAATCAAAGAATATAAAATATGTCATGATTCACAGCATTGGCTGATTTTCATGGTATGAACATTCTTGCCACAATTGATTTAGTGCTACCAAGATGTTATCACTGAACACAGGAATGGGAAAGAGATGCATAGTAGCATATCATTCTACAGAATTTTCAACAGGCAGATAAAATGGGTGTAAACAAGGTGTAAGAGCATACTAATAGTAAAATAATTATAAAATGATGGGTTACATTAAATTATCTTCATTTTTATCTAATTAATAATATAATTATTAGTTTATATAGATTAATTTTTATAGTTGTTGTATTTAACATCTGGTTTATAAAATTCCTAAAAATTTAACAATTAGTTTTTGTTAACCAATGTGAGTTGACTCCCAGCACACTATTAGATGAAATAAGATTAGTTTTATAATTTTGGATTTGAGTGATTAAATATTGGGAGAGGGTTAGATCACTACATGTATAGTGAAAAACTAACCTTATCCAAAAAGAAGTCAGGCCTTTTTTGGCTACGAAGATGTGATCTCCAGGCCCCCAAAATGTCCTTCCTCACATTTTTTTCTGGGAGTTTGGGCTACTGGACATTCTAACACCAATTTATGATGGGGATTTGGGGCTACATTGCATCAGTTCTGACCTCTGGTAAAACTGGAGACTAAAAAGGTACAGGATTATTTTGAGCTAAAGGTGATTAACTCTTTATCCTCATCTGTCTAAAATTAGGACATAAATTTCAATTTATGAAGATATCTCCTCCTAAACGAGAAGGGGAACCACTACAGATACAATTCATGCCATCTGACCTGACTCTTATCTACATAACAAATCTTACTAAACAACCCGTTTTAGTTAGTTTTGCATTGCTAAGACCTAAAGACCTGACAAGAAAAACTTAAGAGGAGGAAAAGTTTATTTTGGCTCACAAATTCATTGCTCTGGACCTGAGGTGAGGCAGGATATCATGGTGGAAGGAAGTGGCAGAGAAAAGCAACTCAGGACATGATATCCAGGAAGCAGAGAGAGAGAAAGAGATAGAGATAGAGGGCACGGGGGGGGGGGGGGGGGGGGGGGGGGAGACAGAGAGAGAGAGAGAGAGAACCACTCACCAGAGACAAAATATAAATCTCAGTTATAGCCCAGAGATGTACTTCCTACAGCCACACCTTACCCACCTGTATTTACCACCCAGTTAATCCATTCAAGTGGAGTAATACAATATTAAGTTGCAGGTTTCGTAATCTGATATTTTTCCTTTGGACATTATTGTGTTGTTTCACATAGGGGATTTTGGGGGACATAGCATATCCAAACCACAGCATTCTGCCACTGGCCCCCCCAAAACTCATGCCCATCTCATGATACAAAATGCATTTAATCCATTACCAAGAGTTCCTGTACTTTTTTTTAGGTCAGCACATTCTTACATATTGAAAGGATTCATTGCTACACATTATTCATATATGCATACATAATGACAAAGTAACTTGAGCCCGATCCTTATCCAGAGTTCCTATAGTTTTATAAAATTCCAATATTGCCCAAAAGTCCAAGTCCAAAATCTCGTCTGAGATTCCAGGTAAATTCTTGGCTGTGAATTTCTGTAAAATTAAAAAATAAGTTATATATAATCAACATATAAAGGCAAAGATTAAACATTTCAAAAGGGAGAAATAAAAGGATAGAAAGAAAGGATGGATCCAAAGCAAGGGTGAAATCCAGCTGGGCAAACAAGTTCTATAGCTCTAGGTCCAGCATCTGGAAACATAAGTCATTGTGATATTCTCTCCAAAGGGCTTGTACAGCTCCACCACTATGACCTTGCTGGTTGAAGCCCGAATGACCTCTTTCTTGGCCTGTGTCTGTGGCTTTCCTTGGCAGTTTCTTTTAATCTCAGGGGTCTCCATTGAAGCTTTGGCTTCTTTCTCACGTCTTCACACATCATCCTCCCAGGGGCTGCCTGCTGGAATTCCAACCCTGCTACACTTTGCCTGGCCTCCCAGATCTTCCTTTGAAAGCTTAGTGGAAGCCTCCATGACTCCCTAACTCTAGTATCCTGCAGTCCTGTAGAACCGGCACCACACAATGCTAAGATCTGCTGCCATCTTGAGCAGTAGCCAAGGCTCCTGGGACCATGACTGCAGGAGCCTCTGAGTTCCTTGGTGGCTGAGCATGGTGAAACAACTTCTAGACTCCTTATGCAAGCAGGGTGCTCCCATGGTCTCTTCTCAGAGGAAATATTTCTTTTATACCCTTGAGCCTGAGACGGGTGTGGTCTCACCAATTCCTAAGATGCCCTCAAGTCATATTTTCTATTATTAAGTACTTAGCATCACTTTAGAGGATATAATCTCTTTAATAACCACGCATTCCTTTTCCCCAGATTTACTCGCACTTTTCTGGCCTATCTGCAAGTTTTTCAAATCTTTTCACTCTGCTTTCTGCTCCTGATTATGATTGGAAACTTAGCTAAAAGCCTCCAGCAGTCTCCATGCCACCACCTGAAAGCTGTACTATGTTAAAATTTCCTCTGCCAGATTAGCTAGTCTATAACTTTTAAACTCAGCCTCACAGAAAACTCTCAGGACATAGGCAAAGTGTAGACAACTTCATTGTTAGAATATAACACAAATGACCTCTACCCTAGTTCTCAATAGAGTCCTTCTTCATCTCCAAAACCTCATAAGCCCAGTCTTGACTGGCCACTGTCCTATCAGCATTCTGGTTTTTGAGCTTCCACCAGAATAACCCATTAAGCTCCAGTTGCAATATTGTAGAGCTTTTCCAGCTTACATTTCTAACCTTTTCAAAATTCCACCTGCAAACCATTTATAGGTTTCTGAACCACATGTTCAGTTTACTCACACAATGATCCCACATCATGGTACCAATTTTTGTTTCAGTCAGCTTTGTGTTGCTGTGACCAAAAGACCTGACAAGAACAACTTAGAGGAGGAAAAGTTTATTTTGGCTCATAGTTTCGGAGATTTTAAGCTATGATCAACCAACTCCATAACTCTGGGCCTGAGGTGATGCAGAACATCATGCCAGAAAGGCATGGCAGAGAAGAGCAGCTCAGGACATGGCAACTGGGCAGTGGTGGGGTGGGGGAGGAGGGGGATAAAGACGAAGTGCACTTCCCTTACCAGGGACAAAATGTAACCCCCAAAGGCATGATCTGCTTCTTTCAGCCACACCCTACCTGTCTATAATCGCCACCCCGTTAATCCATTCAAGTGGATTAACTCACCAATTTTGTTCCAGTTCTCATAAACTAATCATTCCACCTCTGAACCTTCTTGCATTGTCTCATAAATGAGCTTTTGGGAAACACCACATAACCAAACCATAACACAACCTTATTTACCATGTATTTCCTCTCCTCATTCCTATAACTTCATCTCCTGCCCCAAAAGTAAATAATTCGTTTTGGGTTTTTTTTTTCTAGTTTAAGATGGTATATAAGTTTCAAATTAACTGTCTTTTTAAGTCACAGTTCTTGTGAGGTGTCATGGTTTAGATGTAATTAAAGCTGTGGTGGTTTCTTTCTTCCTATTAATCTGTCTTTCTTCACTTTGATTAACTGCCTGCCCAGCCTCTGAACCTAAGAGAGCACAGGAAAAGGTTGTTTTCTCCTACAGGTAATACCCTGACCCTTGGATTGTTCTGAAGATCAAAGGCAGGCAGTATGGAATGGGCCCCAATAAAATTTCTGAGTACCAACATCTTAGGTGAGTTTCCCTGGTTGGCATGGTCCTTGCACATTGTTACATACCGACAGTGACATGTCCTTGGCCCTGACTCCACTGGAGAAGACAACAGGAAGTTTGTCTAGTACTTCTGGAATCTGTCCCATACACTACTTCCTTGGCTAATTTTCATCTGTGTCCCTTCACTCTAAATCCATAACTATAACAATTCTCAATGAATTCTGTGAGCCCTTTTAGCAAATTATTAAAACAGAGTTTCAGGACGATATCCTGAAACCTGCAATTGTTGTTGGAAGTGAAGGAAGTTTTGTGGGGACTGTGCCCAAACCTTTCCTTAAAGCTACTTTCCTACTTTTAAATTTTTCTAAAATACAAAGTTGGATTTTTTTGTTTTTAATTTTTGTTTCTGCTTTGATAGCTACCCCACAAAAGAATAGAAGCAGCAATAGGCACTCCCAGAGCTATAATGTTAAACACTTTTCTTTTCCCCATCTAGAGTTTCCAGGAAAGGTTACCAAAATAAATGAACAAAACCAAAAAGTTAAAATAAATAATTAAGTGAATAAATAGTAAAATCCCCAAATCTGGAACCACTGCACGAGACCTGCTGGGGAATTAGTATCAGGAACTCATGTGTGATTGTGAGTTTGTAGATGATGAAGCTAAATACCAACTAATGTCCATTTTAGAAAAGAGAACAAATTTTGAGGGAAATCTAAGTCTGATTGGTCTACATAAAATATTCATTACACGCATCAATATTAAGTGTTTTATGCCTCCGCTGTGCAGTAACACTGTTTTAATGTTTTTCCTTTAATATTACACATCTTTACATTCTGTTGAATTACAGAAATGATCTTGTTGGGGCTGGAGTGGTGGCTCAGCAGTTATAGTGCTTGCCTGGCATGCGCAAGTACACATGTTCAAACCCCAACACCACATACACAATGAAGTCTCAGAGCAATGAAAGCCATGTGAAAAACTAAATAAAAATTGATTCTCTCTGTTGCTCTCTCTCTCTTACTGTCCCCTCTTTCTTAACAACAACAACAACAAAAAAATGATCTTGTTTAGGAATTCACCATCTCACGGATGATCTTGAGGTCCACTCTGCCCCATTCCTACATTTATGAAAAAATAGTTCACCTTTTAGGTTCTGCTACATCATTTGCGGGGCCCAATGTAAAATTAAATGACGGAACTCTTGTTCCAAAATTATTAAGAATTTCAAGACTGTGGCAGCAGATCTTCAAACCAAGAATGTGCTCATGCATAGAATCCTTTCAAACACTGAGTCCATGTATGTATAATCCCATCCGTGACTATGCAGGTTGCACACCCAGGAAGGCTGTCCTGCTTCTGGCAGACAACTCCAGCTAGTTTAAGACTCTTGGCAAACAAGATAGCTTAACTAGCTGCCTTGGAACAGCCAACATTAATGGGCACAGGGCACAAGGGCCTTAATAAAATACCTGCCATAAGTCCATGACAGTTTGCATCCAATGTTATTAAACAAGTTGGAGGGCCTATCATATTTGGTTTTCTTTGCCAAGAAATAAAGATTATAACTGGAGAGAAACAATTTCCCATGAGAAATAACAAGCTCCCGTCTTTTTTCACGCTGCTTCTGTCTTATTTCTCGGACTATTTTTCCATATGCTACTTAATCTAAAGGGATACAAGTGAACCTTTTTAGACCCAACAGTAGCTTACAAAAGGATGAAAAATGTCTTTCAGTTTTCATTTTTAGCCCATCTTATTGTGAATCAGGCAGTCAGGTTTTGTTGTGATAGTTGTTTTAAATATTTTTAAGCCTTTTCACAGTCTAGATAAGGGCAGAATGTTGTGCCTTCTCCAGTTAGGCAGAAGACAGAGTAGAATAGTTTTGCTTCAAATTCAGTTTCACATACTTTTTTCTTTCGTTTCCTATTTACTCAGTGATTCTTTCCCTGTGATGTAGTTCGACAACCTGCTTTCAGAGGACGAATGTTATACTCCCTTCTAAGAAACATCATTGTAATGCTGTTATTGCTGATCCTCTTGTATTTATGGAACCACGCAAACGCTAATTTTCTCCACCTATACTTTGCCCAAAATTCAGATAGCTATTTGAAGGTAGTACCTGGAATGATGGTGGTGGCAAACCCTTGGAGTGTGCCATACACCCTCTTGATGTCTATGCCCATAAAAAACTGTACTAGCAAATTGTAATAGTCTTGCTCCTTAACTCCAGAGGCAACCTTAGAATTCCTCTCCACCCTGCTAACTGGACTGTCCTTTCTGATCACAGGTTGGCCTGTAGGTCAAAATCCCTTTACCTGAGCTGGGAGACTATGACTGCAAGGAGGCATGGACACTACATCTCCCATGTAAGTGACTTCACAAAGTGTTTGCACACGCTTGATGCCCTGGTTCCACCCTGTCAAAAAAAAAGGTATTTTCATTTCAATCTACCTGCCTATTATCTTTCAGTTTTTAAGCTTTAGATATTATTACTTTCATTTGAATGAATGTATTTCTGATAATTTTCAAGCAGGACTAAAAGATTATACCTTTTGTACTTTGGAGTATCTTTATAGGACATTTCCATAACAACTTTTACTGTTCTACAAATACAGTTATCACATAAGTAAAAATTACCATATGAGGATTAAATTGCCATATTAGAGTATTTTTATGAATAAAATACCCAAGAAATGTGAAAAATCCATGAAAAAATACTACTAGCAGCTACTTTTAAAGAAATTTAGGTATAAATAAATGCCCATATAGCTCACATAGTTTTAGCTATAATTTATCATCACTAAATCTATTCCTGAATCTTTTTGACTGCCCCCAAATTTATAGATAAAGAAGGATTACATTCTGCCTTTTTCATTATTAGTATCAAAATTTTGATCTCCACCTACTCACACCTGAACTAATTGCTTTCTTATGTTTCAAATGGTTTCTGGGCCTGATGTACACAGAGAAACAGGGCTTTCACTGCCAGATCTCCACTGGATTGCATTCCAGTTTTCTAAACTGTTAAAAACTCGGAGGGGATGGTGAAGATTAAATAAGTAAAGTTGAGAGCTTTGAAGAATGCCTGACGCATAACAAGGTTTGTTCAGTAAGAGGCAAGCTTTGATCAAAGATTGCGAGGGTGATGCTGACCTTTCTCTTATTTTTCAGTAGTTTTCCTGCTACTTCACTTTCTCTTCATTATGGGAAACCTGCTACAATGCAACTATTAGGTATCTGCTTTCCAGTTCCTGACTACTTATGTATTTATTTTTGTAGTACTGGGGATCAAACCCAGTGTTTTGCTCATGCTAGATAAGCACTCTACCATGGAGCACATTCCCAGCCCGGTATCCATTTATTTGGAATGAGAACGGTTATCTGTTTCACCTGCATTTACTCTGGACATCCATAATCTGTACTTGCCCTGCCTTGTCACAGTCGTGGGACTAAGGTTATAAACCTTCTCTATTCCTTTTGCCAAAGAATGACTCTTTTGCCAATGAACTACCCAGTTTCTCTGTTCTATTCAATTTGACTGCCAGCATAGAATCATTTATGAAAAATTGTTAATTTTTCTTTCCAAAGGGTTAACCTTTATCATCACATGGTTTAAATGATTACTTCCAGGACATGTCTTCATAAGTCACAATGTTTACAAAGGAACCATATATTATACTGTACTTTACAAGCAAAGATATTTGGCTACTTTATTACTTATGTTTATGCTCTTTCATCAATCTGTTTAATTACAAAAAAAATTTTCCTTGTGACATTTTGTGTATGGCAAATATAAACTACCAAAAAATAGAAAGGTGTTATAATAAAAAAAAGACATTGTTCCAAAGACAGGTTTTTCCTAGGATTTTCAAAGAAATCTTGGGACTTTTTCTTTTTACCTTTAAAATTGCAAGCCTCAAGCTGAATCGGCTTCATTTTATCTGAAGTAACTGAAAGGTTGGAGATAGTGCATTGATGCCCTTGTAAAAAATAGAAATGTCACGGGCATAAAAAAGTGAGGGAAACTTTTGCTCTCTATAACAAAATAGCTAGATAATTCTAGTCAACTCCCCATCTTAAGATACATAGAGAAACAGATTAAAGAACAATAATGGTAATGACATTTGCCCTATAAAATCAGATAATTAACAAAGGTCAACATCTGGTGACCCAAGGAGAGGCTGAGTAGAGCACTGACAGTCTCTGAGGACCAGGAACAGCAAATCTACTAAAGATGCTTCCTGGTAACTGACCGTGTGCCTAGCAATGTGTGTTAGATTTCTGTTTCTTATTTTGGCTCAGTTGTAGATGTCAAATTGGTTAGTCCTGTTGCTTTGGGCCTGCAGTGGCACATCATGGTGGGAGAGCATGGTACAGCCAGATCACTTACCTCATGACTGGCAAGAGAAGGAGAAAAAAAGGAAGAGACCAGGGTCTCACAACCCACTCTGAGGGGCACACTTCCAATGACCTAAGGACCTCCCACCAGGCCCCATCTCTTAAAGTTTTCAAAAGCACCAAGCTACAGATCAAGTCTTCAACTGTCAGTCTTCGGGGGACATTCCAGATCCAAATTATCAGCACCCTAAGAAACTGACCCCCTAGAAATGAAGAGAAATTAGAAGCTGGCTACCACTACTACTAGCTTCAACCAAGCTTCCAGGGATCTAAACAATCTTGGTAAAGGAAAAAAAAATTCACTAACAAAAGCAGAGTTTCTCATCAGAAAACTTCCAGCAGAATGAAAATGATTTTGGATGAAAGCATAGAGATAGAGAAAGTAGTAGAATACAAATTAAGTGGTAGATATGATGATGTATGGTGGCATCTATTTGGAAATTACCTGCTTCCAAAACTATAGAAACAGAAAGTAGATAACCAACTGCCAGAGGCTGGGAAGGGGAAAGGAAGTGACTGCATAAGCTCGGGGATTCTTTCTACAGGGATAAAAGCATTCTATCATTAAATTATGGGGATGGTTGCTCAATTGTGTGAATGTACAAAAATCCATTGACTTATACACTTCAAGAAAATGAATTTTATGGCATGTAAATTATCTCTTGAAGTTTTTTAAGGAAAAAAGATAAATTTATGAAAATAGTATGTAAAGTATTAGAACATATATGGAGCTCAAGTTTTTAAATAAAAGTTCTAGGAGCCGCTATTTTTGAATAAGCTCCTACACAAGGCCCCACTAGACAAGACTAAAATTCAAATTGTATTCAGTCATGCTATAGTCACCAAACCCAAACTATTTGATCAGAAGAAAGAGGTAATAACCTAACTTCCCAAATAGAACAGTTTTCAATTGGCCTGATAATGATGTTTCCTTCTTTTAAAACCTTACCAAAAAATAACTTGGAGAAACCTGATGTTAACAAATCAGTTATTTTTCAATTGCTCTGTCTCCCATTCCAAGGAAAATAGCTTTCAAATAAACAATCTGCTTTCTGTTCTTTTGTTTCTGCCATCATCAGCCTTTCTCTGTCTATAACGCCAATCTCTTCTGCTCAGCTTGTTAGAAAACTTATTCTATTTTACGGAATGAAGTGTTGCGCCATTCAAAAGAAAGCCAAGATCTTTGAACTAAATTTCTTGTAATTTTGTTTTTTGAATTATTTGGGAAGATGACAAATTAGGAGTTAGTTGTTAGGCTACACAATTATATCTTATGCAAGTTGAACAGATATGTCATCTCTCACATACACACACATTTTTTAAAAAGAATGAAAGGCACTCAAGCCAAAAGGGTTAATACCAACAAACACTCCATTTTCCTAGCCAGTTACCTCTTACAGCTCCTAACAAAATAGTGATGAAGTTTTCAAGTAGACAGAGAGTGGAAAGATAAAACTTATGTCTTTTCCTTCAAATGATATTCACAAGGCAGTAATGAAATAAATCTGAATAAACTTAGTAAACACAATAAATAAAAATTGCCTCAGGCAATGAAAATATAAAGTTTTAAATAATACAACAGACTTATAGTGGTAATGTTATGACTTTACGAACGCTTTTCTGCTTTATAAATGCTAATTGTTGCAAACATTTTCCAGAGACTTGAACTACTAGTGCTGTTCCGTATGCCCCTCAGCAGAGCGGATTTCCAGCACACAGTAATAACCATATAACTGTTAATCGTGAAATGAATAAATGTGTGAATGTATTCATAAATGGACAGAAGACAGGATTTCTGGAAGCTGAATATTTAGGATCTCCTGGAAGCAGGATGGAAAATTCACTTTTTTTAAAATAATAAAATGTATATTACAATTATCGTCAAAGCTTAAAAAGACATTTATAGAATCATAAAACTTTCTGAGTGAAATTGAATAAATTCACAACCAGGAGGCATGTAACAGTTATCCCTGGGCATAGGAAGCACTCGCTGCATTGTTTTTCTGCTGAGTGGTATGGACTGTGTTTTCTGACTTAGAACCATTTCCACCTTCTTGCTTCTTGGGTCAGTACTCTTTCTCTGGACAATCGTGTCTAAAAATGCTGACTTTTCTAAAAGCTCCAAGGAAGGAAAGCTTTCTTCACTCTAAGATTTCTCTTCCCTAAGTGTTTCTTTTAACACTAATCTATGACTATACTTTAAAAATCAATTTGCTTTACTCTTCAAGTGAATGGAGAACTGACAAAAATGTTCCCGTTTTTAACAGTTCTCTTCTCATATACTAGCATTACCTTAATTTAAAATTGAATTTGGCCCTTTTAAAATTCAGTCTACCCAAAGTGAGGGGTTTAACTGAACTGGGTGGAGATTTTATGGTATCTAAATTGCACCTCAGAAGAAACCAGCATGGAAAGTGCTGGTTCCGGCCCACAGAGTTTGGCAAGAATGAAGTAGATGTGTAGCTGGGTCAGTGACGGGATCTTCCACCCTCCAAGGATGGTCTGCAGCAGAGAGAGGAAATAAGACAGAATTCATGGTAGGAAAATACCAGAGGTCCTTCAAATGTTGCAGCTAGAAAATCAGTCTTGGTATAAAGGATCTGAGAACAGGAGAGTCAAGTGTCTGAGAAGACACAAACGCAGAGGGTCTCTAGGATCACCACTGGCTAAACTCTTCCTGGGGCTGTGGTGAAGCTGGCAGCTCTGCACAGGGAGCCTGTGGTCCCAGCATTTCCAAGATGCCCACCAGCTTCTGATAGCAACGAGACATAACTCAGGGATAGGTGGGGAAATTGTTCTCAACAGACAAGTCTGCACCAGAAATAGGAGTCCTAAGAAGGAGATTTCATCCCACTGAGGAATTGAAATCAGATGGTTGGTCTTAAAAAATTTTTAAACAGAAAGCCAAATTTCATCACTCTTGAGAAGTGAGTAGGAAAGCAACATCAGCATGATATCACCAATGGAAAATTAGCTTCAGCTTGTGATGAGAAAAGGGGTTTAGGAAAACTAAGGAGTGTTCACTAGAGAGAGTAATGTCATCCTCCTATGTTTATTTTTAAAAAGCTTTTCTCAACATTTTGATAACATTTTATTTATTATAATATGAAACATGAATTATTATTTTAAAATACGGTTTTATGTAAATCATATTGATATTTATGCTCTTAGAGCCAAATGTTGAAATGAGTCAAGTCTAGGGATGATATTGAAAATTCTTTATCCAGCAATTCATATGGCATGGACATTACCAATGCTGACCAATCAGGAAAGAATTTAGCCTTGGTTGTCCAGCTATCTTCTGCAGGCTTCTAGCTGTGCTGGGCATTAGCACTTTATTGCTAGGGAGTTAGGAGAGGAGCTCCCAATGGAGGGCCCGGCCCAGCTGAGGCAGCAGAGTGGCACTTTCATTTTTTTCTTTCTTTTCTTTTTCTCTCTCTCTCTTTCTTTCTTTTTAAGAGAGAGGGGCAGTGAGAGAGAGAGAAAGGGAAAAACAATTTTATTCAATTTTTCGTGTGGCTCTTGTTGCTCTGACACATTGCTGTGTGCATGTGGTGCTGGGTTCCAACCCATGTCCTCATGTATGCCAGCGAAGCGCCTTAACTGCGGAGTCACCACTCCAGCCCTCAGAGGAGGACTTTTTGTCCCTACTTTACAGAAGTATTTCAGTATTTTAACAACCTGTGTTACAGTGCACAGTGATGCTAACACTGACCAGAGGTCTGAAAGCACAATGGTGAAATGCATGGTTCTACAGCCAGAATACTGGGGACTTGAGATTTACTAGCTGTGTAGCCTTGGGAAAGTTTTTGTCACCTATAAAAATCATTGATGTGAGGATTACATGAGTTCAATTCTGTGATGTGCTTAGAAGAGAGTACACCTCCATGAATGATCAATTTTTAGCCAATATTATCTATTGATAGTGATTCTTTGGAACACCATAGCAAGGGAACTTGTAGTGGCAATAACAAATGTCATAGATTTACCAATTCTAGTCCAACCCTAAAACTGATTAGCAGCATCATTATATCAATGGTAAACAAAAGGGAGAACTTTATAAGCCCCTTTGGTTGAGTGTAGACCTAAAATCAGAAATCTGAACACCAGTCATCACTTTTCAATCCAAGTCCTAATGTCAGACAAGTTTAAAATCTTCTTAGGTCACTATGTCTCAGTAAATAAACTTCACTTTGGGTGACCATCTGGATACATTACAAGTTCTATTTTTCCCCTCTCTCTTTGTGTTCCTGAGAATTGGTTCCAGAAGCAAAATTCCCAGAAATTTCATCTACTGGAGGTTGATAATTGTCAGGTCTGTTATTAGTGACCACCGAAAATTCTGGTTGGATTCCTGAGACAAGAGGTGAAAAACAACACATGTAACTGATCTTTATCGACTCTGATGGGGTGGTCTCATGCTATATTAATGCCTCCCAGGTCAGAAATCTTCCTCTGCTATGTATTCTCACTATCACCTAAACCCTTATGCTTACTGAATATAATCGCACAGTTCTGCGGAAGATAATGTGGAATGTCAGTACCACTTTATTAAGCTTTCAACATGATTGATGTTGTTTATCTTAGCGATAACTTGGAGTGAAAAGGCAAGACAATTTCTAATATTCAATGGTTTGCCCTTTTTTATTAGTAAGAAGAAAGTTCTAACCAAAATTCTGACATTAAAATAGTTTCATTAAAGTATTTTTTTCTCCAAAGCTAATGAAAAATGTGGAAAAGCCTAAGGTCTTTTAATTCCACTGAGAACTTGTTATTCCCTATATTCCACCTTAACTCCTCTCTTGAATACTTCCCTTCCCATTAGCTGCTAATTTCCTGTTTCTCATTCTCTCTAGTATCCTCCTTCCTTTCCCTCAAATCTTCTTATCCTGACACATTCTCCTACTTTGCTTACATTCTCAAAGTGCAAGTTCTACTACAAGAGTCCACCAACAGGGGCTGGAGCAGTGGCCTGGCAGTTACAGTGCTTGCCTAGCATGCGCGAGTACATGGGTTCTAACCCTAGCACCATGTATACAACAAAGTGTATGAGCGACAAAAGCCATGTGAAAGACTCAATAAAATTGATTATTACCCCCCCCACTGTCCCTCTATCAAAAAAAAAAAAAGAGTCCACCAATATAGGATGGGATGGGTATATTTTAAGCAAAAAATATTTCCTCAAACCCCGAGAGAAAACATAGACATTTACCAGGGATCTGGAATACCACCAAGAATCTGGAATCACAGATTCTAAATAAACTTGACCATGTTAGTAGGTTCTAAAGATGTTAAGATCTGACTCTAAAATGTGGAGTAGAAGGATCAGAAAAGATTCTAGCTATTTCTGATTCCTTTGAACAGAACAGACAACAGAAAACAAAATGTGGAACAAGCTAGTGAGCTAGAGCCATATTTGTTGCATTTACATTAAAGACTGACTTAATATCCAGTCATTAAGCAGAGGAGGGGGAAACCCATAGGAGATTTTGAAAATCATCTATTCAATTCCTACTGACAACATTCTGGGTCACCCCACAACCAGTTGCTTCTACTGTATCAGCCTCACATTTCTTCATGACTTTAAGATTAAAAACAGGATATTTGGTTTTAAAGCCACAGCTAAAACTGGAAATTGCTTCCCTACTACACTTACAAAATTTGTCAAATATTTTGAGATATTTTTAGAACAGAAGCAAAACAAGGTAATAGCTTTGTAAATTAAGTAAGGTAGCATGTAACTATTAGTTTTTTCTTATAAGAATTATCACAAATTAATATGGGAAAACTAGGTTTTCTGATAGATTTGAATACCTCACTGTTAATAAACCCTACTTCAGTCTTCAAATAGTAGGCATCTCTAATCACATTTAGACACTTCTGTCTCCCGTATCATTAACCCTATCCTTCATTCAGGTAAAAGGACCCTGGCATAAAACAGTAAAATATTTTTGAAAAAATAATTATAGTACATATCTCTGGGGCCTAGGGTTACCTCATGAAAAGAAACAAATGTTAGAACTAACCTTTCTGTACTCTCTTGCCTCAGAGAGCTTTCCAACTTCAACAAGAACTCAGCCCTTCTCATGAGACAGACAACTTCTGTTAAGTATCTTCTAGCAGTGTCTATACCCTCTAGAATAAATACTATCTGCAATGTGGATACCAGGGCTTCACTTACTAATTACACTCAAATATGATTGATGACTCTGGGATAATGTGGGGAATTTTCATATATTCCAGATTCATGCATTCTCTGTGACCCATACCTCACTGAAGTATGTGTCCAGGAACTACAAAATGAAGACTGGATTAGACTCTGAAGATGTGCTTGGTTTTTATGGAAAGCATTCTATAGTAGGAATACTATAATTTAAAAAAAAAACCTTTCAGAAGTACATTACTTAATTTGGCCAAAGTTATAAATGATATTTCCACAGATAAACAAAGGACGTTAGACAATCAAATAGCTTTAGACTTCCCATTAGCCAACCAAAGCAGTGCTGGTGCCATTGTCAAGCATTTGGATGCACTAGTCAGGCAGAAAAATCCATCTCAAAATCGAAAGAGGTGGCATTGGGATCTTCAAAGTGAGGCCCCAATGCACTTGGAGAGAAGTGTTCTGAGAACTGTTTTGCTAGTCTGGGATTATGTCTTGGAAGCATTCTACAAGGCTGCTGTCCTCCCTGATCTTATTCTTTCTTAGCAACTGCGGTTGCTAAGTATGGAACCCCCAGAATTTTAAGTGCTGCTATACAGTTACTGTCATTTGACAAAAGGAGCAACAAGGTCAGATTTTGTTCTGCATAGGAACATTTATATTGGGACGACAAAATCATCCAGAGATCATGACAGTGATCTGGAGCAAGACTTCGCTTGTAATCAGCCTCTAGACTATTCAAGGGACGGCCAGCAAGAGGGCTCTGAGAACTACAGCACCATCCCCATCCATCACTCAGTTACAATCTCAGGATGTCCACTCGCACAGCCTCACCCCTTCACTTAGCCCTTCATTTTGCCTACATTAACTCTTGCCTTAAGAAACCTCTCACACTGAAGGCTCACGTTGTTTCTGCTACCTTTTTGTTGTTGTTAATGTTTTGTATATATATGAGTGGTTAGGGATGGAACCCAGGGCCTTGCACATGCTGGCCAAGTACTCTGTGACAGAGCTACATCCCAGCCCTTTTTATTTTATTTTGAGGTAGGGTTTCTCTAAGTTGCTCAGGCTAGCTTTGAAGTTGTATTTCTCCTGCCTCAGCCTCTCTAGTCACTGAGACTACAGGCATGCACCTCTGTGCCCAGCTGTTTCTTCACTTTGCTGAGACAAGGAGAAAAGTGTTATTGGAATTTTGGGTTGATTAAGAGGAAACCAGTTCTTTCTCTTTTAAGAGGACTAGGAGTGTCTGCTGCTCCTAATGAGCAAATATGGGTGTCAATTTGACACCTCCCATGCTAGTAAGAAGGACCTGCAAGGAGAATCTCAAAGATGATACACTCCCTTCTGCTAACAAAGGCCCTGCATTCCTCCTGCAGACAAAGATGCTGTGGACACACCCAAAGACTGGAGCTAACCAGACTCCTGCTATGATCCTAGGCCTGGGGGAGGGAAGACAGTGGTTCTGAAACTAAATGGGAGTCTCACCTCCTTTCATCTCTGTCCCCTGCTACCACCCTAAGGGAAGTCTGCTTTTTCCCCTATGCTTTGCTTTCTTTTATTTTCTTAAAATAAAATCTGTCTACTATGCTTGCCTCGGTTTCCTTCTTCATCTCTGGGGGACACAAACCCAACTTCCACCAAACCAGCATCATTACCTTAAGAAAAATTTGGCAAAACCCAAAGCAAATTCAGTCCAAGGTTGGTAGATAGAAATAAAGAGCAGAAATCAATCAAGTAGATTGAAACAAATTGAGTAGATTAATTTGAATCTATAATTTAAAACATTCCTCCAAAGAAAACTTCAGACCCAAAGGATTTCATTAGTGAATTCTATCAAATATTTATGGAAGATATAATAGCAACACAATAGGTACACTTCTCAACTCTTCTCTAAGCCTAGAACTATACTATTACCAAACTCAAAGACATTGCATATGAAAAACAAAACAAAACAGAAACACAAAGCTAGAGACCAAAAATCTCACTTACACACAGATGTGAACATTCCAAATGAAATATTTTAAAATCAATTTCATATACATATGCAAATACATATGTACATGAAAGTAAAATATGATCATTTAATATTTATTCCAGAATGCAAGGTGAATTTAGTATTAGAAATCAATCATTCATTACCGTAGTTTACTATATTTCCATAAAAGAAGAAAAAAGAAAAATCAACTCAAAGATGCAGAGGAAGTATTTGAAAAATTTAACACCCATTCAAAGTATTAAAAATTCTCAATAAACTAGGAATAGAAGGGAATGTCCTTGAACCTGATAAAGGGAAAACATCACTATTAGCATGTTGATCAATGGACAATGATTATTCCCTGACTAAGTTTGAGCCCAAATCATGGACTCTCTCTCACTCTCTCTCTTATTTTCCTTTTAACATTGTCATAGTCAGTGCAATAAGATGATAAAAATAAATAACATGTACATGTGTTGCAAAAGATGGAATAAAAGTGTCTTCATTTGCAGATCACAAATTTTTGGGGTTTTTGTTTTGTTTTGTCTTTGTACTGGGGATTGAACCCAGGGGCACTTATTCATTCTCAGCCGTTTTTATATTTTAGTTTGAGTTAAGACAGGGCCTCACTAAATTGCTGAGGCTGTCCTGCCTCAGCCTCCCAAGACACTGGAATTACAGTACTCCGCCACTATGCCCAGGTTACCAGGTCTTATGTGTAGAAAATCCTTAAACATCTTTAAAAAGCTATTAGAAAAATAAGTGAATTTACCAAGATAACATTATCTAAAGCCAGTTTTTAAAAGATTATTTCTAAATACTAGTAGCAAAAAATTGGAAAACTATGAAAAAAGATAACAGCCAATGACATCAAATGACATGAAACAGTGATAAATTTAACACAATGAATTCTAGATCCATACCAAAAGAAACAAAGCCCAGAAACATTGCTGAAAGAAATGAAAGACCTAAATAAAAATTGGAGATACATAAAGTTCACGAATTGGTAGATTAAATACTGGAAAGACATTAATTCTTCACAAATTGACCAATAGGGTTTTTTTGTTGTTGTTTTTTTGGGTTTTTTTTCCTTTTTCTCTTTTCTTCCCTCCCTCACCCTCCAGGGCTGACTCAGGGGCTCATAAATGCTAGGCAAGGGCTCTACCACTGAACCACACCCCCAGCCCTGATAGGTTTATGATAACTCCAATCAAACAACTAGAAGGCTTTCCTTTTGGAATGAAAGAGTAGAATTTGACACAGTGATTCTAAAATTTATGCAGACATACAAAAACTAGAAAAATCAAGCAATTTTGGGAATGATGAACCAAGTTACAGAAATTCTACCACTTGAATTCAAGACTTAACCATAAATCAATAGTTATTAGCGTGTGATGTGGTATTATTGGCTTAATGATAAATCTGTGGGTCAAAGAAGCAAAACAAAGATCCAGAAATAAATCCACACATAGATGGACAATTGATCTTTGAAAAAGTTGTCAAAATAACTTAAAAGAAAAGATAATTTTTTCAAGTGTGACAAGTGCTGGAAGAACTTGTTATACATATAGAATAAAAATGAGCCTTGACCTTACTTTATACGATAACAGCAATAATTTCAAGTGGATCGTAGCCTTAACCACAAAGCAAAAATTATGCAAGTCTAGAAGAAAACAGGAAGAACATTTTTGTGATTTTTGGCTGTGCAAAGAATTTTTATAACATGAAAAACAGGAGTTGTAAAATAAAAAGTTTGATACATGAAATTCATCAAAATTAAGAACTTCTGTTCTTTGGAAGACATCATTTTAAAAATGAAAAGACTAGTTGTAGACTGGAAGAAAAGGTTTTGAATACAAATATTGTCCATGTACTTCTTTATAAAATATAATAAGACAAAATAATACAACTAATTTAATTAAAACTTGGAAAAATATTTGAACGTTTACTTCATTCAAGGTTAATAAGAGGCCAATAAGAACATGGAAAAGTACTGAAAGTCATTGATTCACAATATAATGCAAATCAAAGCCATAGAGCTGATAGCACAACACACACGCACCAGACAAGCTAAAACTAAAAAGGGGCTGCAGTGATGGCTCAGAGGTTGGAGCACTTGCCTGGCATGTTCGAGGACCTGGGTTCAAACCCCAGCACCACATACACAGATAAGTGTCTGAGAAACAAAGAACAGTTGAAAAACTAAAATAAAATTGATATTTTCTCTCTCTTCAAAAAATAACTAGTGTTTTATCAAGTGTGGCTAGGATAGAGCATGTGGGACCCTCATACATTGCAGATTGGAATGTGAAAAGGTGCAAACACCTTGTAAAATAGTTTTGTCAATTTCTTACAAAGTTAAACATGATCTAGCAATTCCACTCCTAGGTATTTACCCAAATGAAATGAAATCACGTATTCACACAAAGATTTGTGCACAGATATTAAGCTTTTTAACAGACCCCATAAGGAGGCAAACCAAGTGTCTAATAGGTTAGCGGGTAAACAAGCTGTGAAATATTCATACCACTCAGCAATAAGGAGAAATGAAACACTGATAAATGCACCAATATACATGAATACTGGGCATATTATTCTGAGTAAAAGAAGCTAGACACCAATATGCATGTTGTTACTCAATTTACATAAAGCTGGTGTGTATTGACTGAAAAGACAGTGGGTGCTGAAGGCATGGGAATTAGAAGTAGTGATTGTCTGGAAATGGACATAAAGAAATGTTCCAGGAGATGCAAACGCGTTATCTGGATCATGTAGTAGTAACAGGAAGTATATGGTTGCCTTTGAATTATATTCTTGAGATGGGTGCATTTTGGGTATGTGACTAACAGCTCAATAAAATTAGTTTAAAAAACAGCTAATTACTTGTCTCAGGGAAAACTGCAGATATTCACCAATATTGATATATAAAAGCATGCATTTTACTGATAGTTTAAGATTTTATAAATGAACAAAGATGTTCCCGTAATTAATTCAAAATGAATTTCAGAAGATGTTTTCACCATGAGTTATATTTGATTCATAATGGATTGCAACTTAAAAAATGTAACATATATACATACATCTCTTCCCCTTTATAAATCACGGATAGAGGACCTCTGTTCTTGATGAATAATTGCAGCTGGTTAGAAAAAAAATAATATCATTGAATTCTACCTTTATTGAAAATTTTAGAATCTCCTCTATCTAGTTACTTTTGATTAATCCTAATCAAGAGTGCTGTAACCCTACCTACTGCAGACTTCACTTTAAGTATAATACTCTCAGGAAAATTTTGGAAGTTCATTTTAAAAAATTGATAAATTTTTACAAGTCAAACATCCTTTTTAAAAAGGAGAGAGGGACAGTGAGAGAGAGAGAGAAAGAGTGGCTTTCATTGCTCTGACACTTGGTTGTATTTATAGCGCTGGGGTTTGAACTTGTATCCTCGCACATGCCAGGCAAGCACCGTAACCACTGAGCCACCGCTCTAACTTCTCAAAAATACATTTTTATTTCCTTTTTAATAGGAAGCTAGAAATGCTAATTTCTTAGAATGAAGACAATCTTTAGAAAAATTCTCAACAAGAATGAAAAATATTTAAAAATCAAATTCCAGATGCTCACCTTAATATCAAGTGCAGCAATGTCACTTGCCTAATTTGGAAAACTTATTTTTAAACAAGTAACAAATTTCCAGAAAAAAATTAGAATAGTATAATCAATTCCAAATATCAGAATGCAATCCTTATTTTCCTTCTGAAAATTTTATTTTGTGTATTTTAATTGACACACAGTAACTGTTTATATTTATGGGGACAGTGTGACTTTTCAATCCATGTACACAATGTATAATTATCAGATGAAGGTAATTGTCATATCCATCTCTTCAGACCATTTTTGTTTGTATTGGGATCATTCAAAATCCTCTCTCCCAGCTGTTCTGAAATATTCAATTAATTATTAACAGCCACAATTATCTCACTGTACTATAGGAGATTAGAACTCATATCTCCTATCCAACTGTACCTCTGTACCCCATTAACCATCTCCTTCTCTCTTCTTCCCCCACACCCTTCCCAGGCTGTAATAACTACTGGAATTATTTTTTATGTAGTTTTTTTCATGTGTGTTCATGTTTCTATTTCTGAATGATTAAGAAATTGCCTGTGGTAAAGGTGACTTGGGAAAAAACCTATCAAGGAATGTTATTGCAAAAACAGAATAAAGAGGGCTGGAGCGGTGGCTCGGCGGTTAGGGCGCTTGCCCGGCATGCACAAGTACACAAGTTCAAACCCCAGCACCACGTACACAACTAAGTGTCAGAGCAACAAAAACCATGTGAAAAGCTCAATAAAGACTGATTCTCTCTGTCTCTCTCTCACACACATTGTCCTCTCTTAAAAAAAAAAAAAGGAATAAAGAGCAGCAAGTTGTGACACTCAGGAGAGCAGTCACATAGTCAGTTCTCAGGTTTTCTTAACATGTACCTTACTGACAACCAGATGGTCACATCGACTGTCCAGTAGTAGCTGGGCTTCAAAGGGCAAGCCAGATTGTTTGATAAGTACTGATGTACCATGCTCATTGGAAACACTCTGAGTGAAAACTGTTCTTTTTTAAGCCTGTGACGGGATCCCCTGTGCTGCCCAGCTGTCCTCCTGCCTCACTCTGATGAATGGTTGGATTATAGGTGCTTACCAGTACACCCAGCTTGAAATGGTCTTGTGGTGAGATTGCCATATAAATTAAGGTATGGCTACATTAAAATTTCAGATTATTTTTTTAATTAAGTATGTTCCATGTAATATTTCTTTTATATCTGAAAATCAAAATCAACTGGGTATCTGGTATTTTTATTTGCTAAATGTATCGATTCACTCTCTCGATCATGCAATGATTAATATAATTCAGTAAAATGTTTTATAACAAATGGACTATGGGCTATTAGAATATTAGAATGTTCCATGACAGGATCAAGTTGAAGTTGCTTCGTCGTTACGTTTGCATGAATGTAGCAACGAATCCCTTCAATATGTAAAACTATGTTGAACTAGGGAAAAAAAAGGATTGGATTAACCAGAAGTTTCCTTTCTTATCTTTCAGCTCAACTTCCAACACTGTTTTTTTATATTAATGTCACTCAAATATATGGATAAAATAAATAATTAAGTAATAAAACTCATTTGTATGTGAAGAAATTGTCAACACCCCATTATTCAGTAGACCGTAATGCTTCTGGGTTGTGTATAGTCCAACTTCCAGAGAGGAAAGAGTGGCTTCTCTGAGAAAGGTTGACAGGAACTACACTTTAATTTCCTCTGGAAAATTCCCTATGCACTTGGCTTCTATACAATCCTCTGTGTTGGTGTGTGTGTGTATGTGTGCATGCACATGTGTGTGTATATAGCCACACAAACACAAACACACACACATACATTCTGTTTATTTTGTTGCAATCGAGTTCCATGCTATTTTTATCTGAAAGAAATAATTGGAAGGAAATATCCAGGCATGAAGATTTGGTGTTTACGTGGACCGTGTCATTAATATTTCCAGTTTGCTGAGTGCTTTCCACGTTTCCCAGAGGTTTTTCACCCTGTAAAAGCTGATGGATGGGCTGACAGAGCTTCCAGGCCTGGGCTGGGGTAATGTGAGCTCAGTGCCTGGAAACAATAAAACAGCAATTTTCTGAGAGATTTACCTGCAGAAGAGCCAGGAACATAAAAGCCTTTTTTCGGTTTCCCACCCTGAGCCTGTTCTTTTCTCCTAGTCCTGGGAGGGGTCTGGGAGGACTGTATCCTGTCAGGTTAATTGAGGGTGACATTAAATGTAATCTCAGCAGTGGCCGCTGTAATGGCTAGAAGGGAAAGACCAGTGGAGCCGGTGGAGGCTTCATGTCAGAACAGCAGAGACACAGCCAGCAGGGGTTAGGGGATGTCAGGCCTTTTTTCTGGAATGCTGGAGGCATCAAATTGACATTTGACAAGCCACGGTTCAGGCTCCAGCAGCAGCTGTGAGCCAAGGGAAGGCCTCTTCTTGGTGGAGTCCATCAAGGCTGGGCCAGAATGTCTAAAATTCATGCTGGGTGCAGCTCACCCCACTGCATTCTCATGCTGCACCTTGAAACTGGGTGTTTATGTCATACCCTGGGATGGGTTCTATGTCCCAAAACTACTGCCCTCAAGAGAACTTTGGCATGAGTAGGTCTGGACCAAAGGATGTGAGGGGAAGCCAGTGGGACCCTGGCTCCCCAAGTCTGCTATGATATAGCAATCAACTAAGCTCGACCTGAAGTGCTCATCCTAGCCCACAGACCATAGGACACACAGGCACAGAACTATGCCACTTCGGCCTCCGTTGCCATTTTTTCCTTTGGTAACCTAAGAATCTTGTAACAATTCACTCCCAGGTTCACCCACTAATCCACAACTCCTCCAAATGTTAAATCACCACAACTTAAAGTAAGTTCTCTGATCACTTAAGAAAATATTGTAGAAGTTTCATTTACTGAATTTTGGGACTTTCACAAGAAAACAATCTTTTTTTTTTCTCCCTGAATTTAAAAATCTAATGTAGTGCTAACTTACATGGTGTGGTGTAGTACAGAAACTGGCTGCGTCTTACTTCCTTACCTAGGATAGAAGCATCACTAAAGATGGAAAGAAGGCTCCAGAGTTCTGGAGCTCCCTTTGTCTTGGAGGGAGCTTCGGAGGCTTGATTAAGCTCACAGTCAGGATGGTGACAGAGTAGGGATGCAAGGAATGAGTTCACTCAGACCTTGAGGGGAGAATTGGGTTCTCCTAAGATGAGGAAACAACTTCTTCAAAACAGGCCTAAGTCACAGGCTTTCACTGGTGGACACTTATTCTTCACCCACCCAGGTGCCTCAGGAGGACCCAGGACAGTGAAAGGGTGGCACATTGATGCCAGGGAAGGGAACTCCAAGCACTGCTGCCTTGACAGCCTCAGCAGGCCCTGTGGTGGAGCAATGCGGCAACAGGAGCAGTGGATGCCATGGGCAGCAGGGCCACAAGCAATGCACACACCTGTCTTAGAAGGGCAGTGTAGCTGAAGATGAAGACAACCCCTCGTGACCCAAGCTGGACCACTGTCCAATCCTCCACATGGATGCTGGACCCACACTTCCAGTCTTGGCCTCGTTACTGGCCTCAAAGGAGCAAAGTGTTGATCACCATCAAATTTGCCTTGTTCAAACCCTAATGGAAATGCCATCTGGAGCCTTCTTCCCCAGCCAGAGCTAGGAGTGAGAGGACAGGCTGGCCACCAGGCAGAAGCAGGATGGGTTTCAGGGACTCTGGCTAGGTGCCAAGAGATGGGGGAAGCATATGAACACTGGCCAGACATCAAGAGATCTTTCCAGAAAGAAGCTCCAACCATTCTGGCTGAGCCTTCCAATCCTGTCTAATCTCCTCCCAGGCACCACTTCCATGTCTCTGCTGGCACTGGTGCTTTGTGGACTGACTGATCCCAGTAAGTGACTTTCGGATGGTGATTTTCTGTTTCAAGGATGAGTGAGCCTTTCCACAAGTTGCATCTCATTTTACTGACATCACTAATTTCTTTGCTTTCTTACATCCAATCAATCATTCCACTTCATCCGTGAATTTCATTAATGAGCCATTGACAGCCTCTTCCAGATTGTTAGTGAAGATGTCAGATCCTGACCAGACCTGACACCAATTCCCATGAATTGCTGCTGCCCTGACAGTTCCCGGAGGAGGCATTCATCATTCCCTCACACGTGCCTTCCTTATTCCAAACCAATTTTAACATATTTTGCCAGAAACACTTCCTAGGAAGTTATAAAAATTAATGCTTTCCCCAGGAACTCCTAATTTTCACAGGATCAGAACAGATGGCTGCCCGATACAGCACACTCTATGCAGCCATGAGATCCCAGCCTCTGCTAACCAGAATGTGCAGGCTCATTTATTCATTCATTTCTGTCAGTGGAAGAACCAAAGATGGATTACGTCCTTCTGCTGTAATCCTCACTTTTCATGCCTTTCCAGAATCTCACTTTTATTTTGATTTGCCTTTTCTACTTGACAGAAGATTTTATTTCAGTCCATCTTCTGGCTACTCTTGGGGTACTTATGCACGTCAGCAGGTTACTGAATGTCCTGGAAGCTCACACAGGGGGCTTCAGAGAGGATGATGTTCTCATTGGAGTGGGGAGCAGGTATTATTTCCCTGAACCTCCCTTACCCACTTCCAGGACAAACAAGCTTCTAATTATGCGAAGTGAATCAAAGAAAATGATCTAGTCAATCAAGACCATTTGTTTTTATTTTTATCTTCAGGTGCCTGGTTAAACAGAGTTTTCAAAGTTCAGGCATGCCTCAATGTTAACTCTTTTCCATTTGCCAAGAAATTTCTCTCTGAAATTCAAGAAAAGAAAAGCATTTTTTCATCTCTATATTAAAATGATTTTTAAATGAAGAGAAAATATGAAATTGTATCCCTACCAGAATTACAACTTGCAAATAAAATGCTGACTGAGGCATGCTGAAATGAAAACTAAAAAATGAAACTTTTGGATGCCTAGAATGGCAAAATCAAAGATAAATTTTTCTGCATTTTATTATAATCTGCTTCAAATGATTAACATAATGTAATCTGTATTATACTGTATCATAAGTTTGGTTTACAAGTATTGATACAAAGCTGTGAAGAAGAGAAACATTAAAAACCTTTAAGGAAACAGTTTCTTTCTGCTTGGAGTCCAAGATGAACGTGGATGTTCCATTAACCAAGTGATGTGGCATTTCCTGAGCAACAGCTTTTATACATTTCCCAGGCAAAGGGATCTTTGGTATTACTATTATATGAATTCATGCCAAATGTCATGTGAGGTCTAACTTATAACTCAAAAACTATTCTGGAAGGTACAACGCCACTGGGTTTTTGCATGTTCGTCTGGTTTTGGTGAGGATTATCTGATTTGGTCCGGTAATATAGTAGGGCATAGCACAGCACTGCAGACAAACATGCAGGAAGGCAGTGAGAATGCTGTAGAAACGGCACAGATTCCAATCCTGATCCTGTCACGTGCTAACTGTACGATCATGAGGCCATTATTTCATCTCTGTGAATTCTGGTTTCACCATCTAAAATACGATAATAATACTTATCAGCTGTGAGGATTAAGTGTGTATATTAGTCATGGTTCTCCAGAGAGGAGTTGCAGTCCTAGCCCAGTCAGTTTACTGGCAGAATTCCTTCCTTCTTAGATGAGGTCAGTCTTTATTCTCAAATTATTACTTTCAAATTATGGAAAGTAATCCACTTTACTCCAAGTTCACGAATTTAAAATTTAGTCTCATCCAAAGAAACCACCACAGAGATATCTAGAACACAGTTTGACGAATTATCCAGGGGCACTGTGGCCAAAGCAAGTTGACATGCAAAATTAACCAGCACAGTGAGGTGAAGCGTGCAATGGGGGAGAAGCTAATAGCAGGAAGCATTCAATAAAAACTTCTCATTCCATTATGCATTGGGGTGAGTAAGAAATTATTGGTTTTAAGAGTTATTCTTTGCTGAAAGTTTCTGATAAGGATTAACTGGTATGTAGCTGAGGAGTGGCAGATAATTGTCAATTCTAGTTCAAGACTAGAGTCATAAGTGATGCAGCAAATTGGCTACTCTTCTTCTCAAAGATAGAAGACCCTGAAAGAATACGGAGCTACAAACTCTCACACCACTGATGTGAACCAGAAGATATTTTTAGGGTGATTAATAGGTGATCAACAGCTGAACTCTCCTTAGATAATACAAGACCAACACTGTAATGAAAAATTACCACAAACCCTTCGTTTTTTCTTTTTCTCTTCCAAACCACACCAACTTGAAGAAATAGACATTCAAAAAGGTTTGCCACCCATCCTAGTTTGCTTGAGCTGCTATAACAAAATACTATAGATTGGCGTTTTATTTATTGATTTATTTTAAAAAGAGAGGGAGAGAGAGAAAGAGAGCATCAATTTTATTTATTTTTTCATGTGGCCTTTTTTCTCAGACACTTAGCTTTGTATGTGGTGCTGGGGATCATACCTGGGTCCTTGCACATGCCAGGAAAGTACTCCAATTGCTCCAGACCCCTAGATGAGTGTTTTAGTCAACTTTTCCACCACAGTTACCAAAAGACCTGCCAAGAACAATTTTAGAGGAAGAAAGTGTATTGGGGGCTCACGGTTTCAGAGTTCTCAGTCCATAGATGGCTGGCTCCAAGGCTCTGGGCCTCATAGTTAACATGTGACAGGATCAGCATTCTAACCCATGCAGTTTCCTCATTATTCTCACTAGTCTCCTGTATGTTTGGCTGCAGTGCTATGTTATGCCATCCTATGCCAGAGGGGAGGCAGAACATTATGGCAGAAAGATGTGGCAGAGGAAAGCAGCTCAGAACATGGCACTGGAAAGAAGAGACAGAGCTCTGCTAACAAGGGACAAAATAGGTACCCCAAATACAGCCCCCCCAGTGACCTACTCTCTCTAGCTATAGCCTGCCTGCCTACAGTTACCACCCATTTAATCTAAATCAGTGGATTAATGCACTGATTAATTTAAGGTTCTCATAACCCAGTCATTTTACCTCTAAACTTTCTTGTATTGTCTCACATGTAAGCTTTTAGGGAATACCTCACATCCAAATCATAACAACTGGGTGATTTATAAAACTCAGAAACACTTTGCTTTCACTTCTGCAGGCTGGGAAGTCCAAGAATAAGGTGCCAGCAGATCTGATATCTGGGGAAGGCTTGCTCTCTTCATGTAAGACAGTGGCTTCCCAATGTGTTCTCTCTTGAAGAAGAGTAAAATGGCTTCTTCAAGTCTCTTTTACAAGAGCAACGGTCTTATTCATGGGGGTGGAGCCCTCATGTTAAAGGCCTCATTCAACATTAACTTTAGAAGGACACAAATATACAGACCATAGCACTCCCCAAATATTAAAGCAGAGAAAGAACTAGAATGGAATGCAAATGTATTGATAAATACTTTGGGGAATAAGCTTTTAATACATTAAAGTTTCCTATGCATATATTCAACATAAATTTCATGCTGACTTGATTACTGATCATGACCTTGCCTGGATTTGACACACTTCAGACTTACAAGCTCTCAGCAAAGACAGTTTATCCTCACACTGTCCTCCTGGAAAATAAAACCATCTATAAAAATACCAAAAACAGTGCTCTAGCACACCGGCTATAGAAGTGAAAGAGACTTCAGGTATTATATATGAAGAATTAATTTAAAAATGTTTTTTAAAAATGCACTTTAATGAAAAGTACAAGGAAACAGAACCAAAATCATCAACTTGTCAGAGGCTCCCTTGGAAATGATTTCCTGCTTTTATTAGGAAAGTTCTAAGCCAAGTTTCCTCCCTTATAACAGAGAACGTAAAATGCTGCTTTTCAGAGGAGTCGCCTTTAACACATACAGCACAGTATGTGAAAGACTTGGAAAAGTAAATTGATGTAAGCAGAGTTACTGTTGTTAGTATTAAAAAGAAGGGAAGAGTGATAGTGTGGGAAAACAGGAAGAGAAAGAGCTTTGGAATCAGCCAACGCAAAGGTTGAATAGCAACTCTGACTCTCGTTTCCTTGTATGATGGCAAAAATTCCCTTACCTTCCTCGAACAAAACGAGTCAGGCTTTTCATACTGAAATTTCCAGGTGCGTGTGTTTATACACGTGTGTGTGTGCATGCGCACGTATGTGTATGCATGATGACTATGTAAGAGGAAGGCAGATGTAACATTGCTACTCTCCATTGTACATTGAATTGAAGTAAACCATTTGTTATGGTTTAGATCTAAGGTGTCGCCAAAAGCTCATATGTAAGACATTGGAAGTTTAGAGGTGAAATGATTGCATCATTAATTCACTTGAATAGATTAACTGGGTGGTAATTGCAGTCAGGTAGGATGTGGCTGGAGGATGTAGGTCACCCAGGGGCATGCCTTTGGGATTTATGTTTGCTTTCTTTTTCTCTTTTTCTTTCTTTCTTTCTCTCCCCCCCCCTTCCCCCTCTCTCCCTCTCTTCCTCTCTCTCCCTCCCTCTCTCTCTTCTTCCTGGTACCATATCTTGAAACATTTTCCTCTGTCACATCCTTCTGCCATGATGTTCTGCCTCACTTAGGCCTAGAGAAATAGAGTTGGTCATCTATAGACAGAGACCTCTGAAACCATGAGCATCAGATAAACTTTTTCTCTTGAAATTGCTCTTGTCAGGTCTTCTGGTCACAGTGATGGAAAAGTTGATTAAACATCATTTAACACAGGAGATGCTATAAAGAAAGTTTTCATTTCTTAGGGCCAAAAATAAAATATTTTTGTGGATGAGAGTTACAATGAATCAGGGAAATGGGGGAAAGAATACAAGAAAAGCTGGAATAGGCTGAGTTTGGATAGAAGTGAAATGGGAAAGAGGTTTCAAGGAGCCAACTTGGATTGACAGAGTTGGGCTCCCAGCACCTCAGTTGGAGGCAGACCTCAGAGCATGACAGTCTTGGCCAAACCAATCTCCAAACTAAGAAAGCAAAACAGAGGTAAAGTTCTAATGATTTCTAGGACTCACTCCAGAATCCAAGCAAAGACACGCCTGAATCTAGTAAGTTTATGAAATGTACTTTTGGAGGGCCTGTTACTTATCTGCTGTCTCTTGGTTCCAAACTACCCTTTTACATTCAGCCTTGTGATATTGGGTATATAATTCTGCAAACTATGTTTCTATTTTGTCAACTGATTCTACAGTAGATGCTGTTTGCCAAAGGACACTAAAGGGAAACTCTAAGATTGAGGAGGAAGAAAAGATGGCTCCTTCTTGTTTGCTTTCCATGGATTTCCTGTCTGTTGTCTTGTTCTTTTGCTTATCTCCCTAGCAATGCTTCTTCACCTTAGCTGTGACAGTTCTTTCTTGCAGCATCAGTTAAATTGTGTTGAAATTTCTCTAAGACTGGGAGATCCAAGTTTAGGAGATACCTGTACCAAGCAAGCCAACGCCGCGTCCTCCTTAGGGTCTGCCAGCTTAAGGGCCCAGAACCAACTGAGTGTTGTGCAGTGTGCCCTCCTCAGAGAGTGCTCCTACCACTTCTCTTGTACAATTCTTCTACACTGTACTGTAGGCCTTGGCCATTGAGATAATGCAAAAATAAAAAGGAAACTCAAACAACAGGAAGGAGGAAGTAATTTTTTTTGCAGATAATATTATTATTTACAGAAAGATTTCTAAGGATTTTATAAAGCAAGCTCTAGAAGTAATAAATAAAATTATCAAAGTCACAGGATTGAGGTTAGTACAGGTTGAGTGTCACTAATCCAAAAAAATCTTAAATCTGAAATGCTCCAAAGTCCAAATTGTTTTTAAGAATGAACATGATATTGCAAGTGGAAAATTCCACACCTGACCTCGTATGATAAGTTGCAGTAGAAAATACAGGTGTGCTGAAAATGCTATATAAGCTAACACTCAAGCTATGTGTATAAGGTATAAATGAAAGATAAATGAATTTTGTGTTTGGACTCAGATCCCATCCCCAAGATATCTCATTATGTATGTGCAAATATTCCAAAATTAAAAAATCAAGTCTGAAACACTCTGGTCCCAAGCATTTTGAATAAGAATTTCTTAACCAAATAACTAAAACCAGCTGCATATTATATTCTACAGCAGACAATATGAAAATGAAAAATTTGAATGCCATATATAAAAATATAAAATCCTGAGAAGATACAATTCCGTCATCCAGGTTTTAGTATATAGTTTCTGCTAGAGAACACTATTGGCATTGCCTCTTCTGTAGCAAGAACACAAAGGTTTGGGAAAGTGCAGGTTGTACTGGATGAGGCTCCTCTCATAATTACATCCAACAACCCACCTGCAGAGGTGTTGAATCTGTCTGAAACATTAAGTTCTGCTATTTGGAGGACCTGGATTGCAAGAGAAAAGTCCTCACAACAGCTGTTCTATGGGACTGGTGTTTGAGACTGCTGTCAGGTCATTTGGGTTTCTTCATACCACTGAAACATGAGGTGCAGAAGGAGGGGTACTCTTCTGACTGAATGGATGATTCTGTTACCTAGAGGAAATCAAATTGATGTCAGAAAATGTAGGCAGGAAGGACTGTTTCTGGAACCCAGAGGATTCTCTGAGATGACTCTTATTACCTCCTTTTCCAATAATAAAAGTGAACTGAAAATGACAGCAAATGATAAAGGAAAGAGCCACCAGTGATTTAGAATTTTCACATAAAGAGCTCTAGCAAAAGGTTTAGCTGATGGAAAAGAACACGTGGAATCTGTAACAGAAGGAGGAAGTTATAAATACCAGCCACTGCCCTGTGACAGTTGTAGTGCTCACGTAGTTTCCTGTTGGTGCCTGCTGTTGTTCTCTGTGTGTATATGTAAATTAGCTATTTTATTACTTGTCAACTCTCGTTCCCTTTCTTTTTAATGTTTTATTAAAGGTTAATTGTATATATTAGTACTTAGGAAAGATACTATTCAGATGGGACTAGATATGAAAGTGAGGTACTTAATTCTGCAAAGTCAGCACTCTATTCCAAAGTCACAGACCATGCCCCCTCGTGCACTCAGTGCCATCTTACATAGGGCACCAGGTCAGAACTTAAAGGTTTCTTAGTGAACTATGCCTTCTTAAATGATGAGTGCCCACCACTGACATCACATCTGGAGACCAGTGCTTACTTGCTGACATCTAGGTCTATTCAGATCACCCAGCTTAGGTGGGAGCCTCCTGGGGAGTGATCTCATCAGCTTACAGCTCACTTTTATTCTCACATTCTGGCTAGTAGAAATCTCTACCGATGACACCTCAGACATACACCAGAATAATGACAACTGATGTTCCCAGGGTCCTGAAGGATTATACAAGGATAGTATACCTCCCCTGTCAACCTAGAAGATGATAATTTATGCTCAATTTATGTATTCTTAGAATGGTATAGCATTCCATTAGAAAATATATATATTATTACTTTAGTACTTCTTTAGTCAGGCCTGACAACAAATTTTTTACTGTATTTCTTTTGTTTCATCAACCATGTGATTCCTCCATTTGTGTCCTTATTCCCTGCCCATGTATTTACTGCACATGTTTTATGTGGACAGACTCACCAAAGGTATAGATGAGGAAAAGTCAAAGTCCTCACCTTTCTTATCTATAAAATGATGGAACTGAACTATAATGACCTCTAAAATTTCTTTAACAGAATGAGTCTTTATCAAATAATATACCTTAGGCAACCTGAGTTGGCTTCCTAAGATAGATCCTAATCTCCCAAATACAAAAATCTAAAGCCCCCTTCCTCCCCACATGTTCCTTTATTATGGCTTAAGTCTCCTTTTTAATATGTTACTAGCTCGAGTTCAAATGATCATGATAACTAGTTTTCCCCTACTTTAAAAAATACCTGAGATACTCAGCTTATAAAATAGCAAAAGTTTCTCTAGGCTCACAGAATTTCGGAGGTTTCAGTCCATGGTCAGTTGATCCAATTGCTTTGGGGCCTCGACGTGAGGAAGCCTTTCACAGTCGGGAGTGCATGGCATAGCAGAGCTATTCACTTTCATGACAGGACACAAAAGAGAGAGAAAGGGACTTGGGTACCACAATCACCTTCAAGAGCACATCTTCAATGATTGGAAGACCTCCTACTAGGCCCACCGGCTAAGATTCCACCAACTTCTGATAAAGCCAAACTTCTCAGAACAAACCTTTAACACACAGACCTTTGATGGACCTTCTAAATCTAAACAATAGCACCAACTCACAGCCAAGAAACCAGGAATATGACAGATAACCTGCTTTGTCTCCAGATCTAACCACCAGCCACCTGGCACAGTGTATCTGAAAATGAGAGATCCCCTTTATTTCTATGGACAATGTTTTTCTCTTATAAAAATAATTGCCATTGTTGACAGACTACAACCTATAAAGGCAAAGGGAAAGCAGTTAGGGACAAATAGCACTTCATTTCTGGATCATCTGGACACCAGCAACCAGAAAATATTCAGAAACCAAAGAGGGTTTCAAGTGACCCTGAATGAGAGAGGAGCTTTCCTTGTTAATAAGAAGAGGCACTTTCACCTAACTGGCTGCTGACAGCACCTAAACACATCCACATGGTTATATGTTCTAAAATTTATTTTACTAATTAGACAGCAAATCTCCCATCCAAAAAAATTGCTCAGAACGGGGGCATTTCCCAAGTCTTTTAGATACACCTCATTTGCAAAAGCTCCTTCTGTTTTACATTTCTGAAATAAAGTTATTTGAACATTACTATGTCTTTGTCATATATTAATTATTTTAATTAATTTATAGTCTTATAGTTCATCAGTTCTTGTATGCTTTGGGATCTCTAAGTCAGACATAGAACCTCTTAAATCTATCAGTGTAATATTAACACAGAAACTGGTACTTCACCATTTCAATGTACTCATGGGTAAATCAGTACTCCTTAATACTCCACTCACTGAAATTCTATCGCCTATAAGTTTCTTATGTTTGAAGGTGTCTGTGGAAAGGAAATAGTTTCTCCAGCTGAGAAATGAACCAGGAAGCAAAATGAAGAGAAAAGGGCCATGGGTTAGGGTTATCAGTCAAAGCCATTCAACTGTTAAACTTGTAATAAATTTCATAGTTATTATTTTTAGAACAGGAGAGTTGTTTTCTTTTACATTTGAAAAGACAAGTAGAGGATGGGTGAGATAAGATGTTAGTGGATATTAATGGTTTATAATTAAAATGGATTATCATTCTAAGACCCTTTATTATTTCTAAACCTGCACTGTGAGGACATCTTTTCCAATAGGATGAAAAGTAAACGACATGGGAGCATTACCATCCACATAGGCTTGGACAACAATTTCCAAACTCCTCTTTGCCTCCTGTGAAAACAGTTTAAATGCATTCAGATAGTTCTAGTGAGTACTGTGGGAGTTACAAAGATTTCAGGGGCTCATTCTCTCAGTCAGCAGGGCTTTTCTGCTGAAGATTTCCAATTACTTTAGCACTTAGCAAACAGTGGTGAATGCAGCACATCAGCACTGCCCACAAGCAATCTGCTTGCAGAAAACCTCCCCTGCCAGCACTGGGCTCCTTCCTCAGCAGAGTACAGTCTTGATGGGTCAGTGACAGATGGAGGGCAATTCTTGGAGGTGGGCAGGGGAAATGGACTAGAGTGGCTCTGGCTTCAATTCAAGACCCAGAGTTTAGAAGTTAGTTACAGAACTGTCCCTTGAAATAGAAAGGAGTCAAATGGCTTAAGAGAGAGACTTTGGCCACTGGAGATCTCTAAAAGCAACTATAAACCTAAATCTGTTGCCAGAACAAACCACTAAAATTCAGAGGGGATGCCCAAGGGGATTGGAAATATCAAAAATGTAATTGTGTATATCATTTGATTAAACAATTTCAATTCTGGGAATTTGTCTTAAGAGTATAGAATTCAGACATTTATAAACAGAAGTGTTATAGTACTATTATTAGAAACAAACTGAATGTTCATATGAGATACTTTATTAAATAAATTATGGCATACAATTAAAAGGGAACATCCAGCTATTAAAAAAATGTGAGGTGCTCACATGAGCATCAAGATGTTTGTGATAAATTTTTTAGATGATAAAGGCAGATTATGTAATTATATGTGTAGTATGAGTCCATTGTTTGGGGTGAATGTAATACATAATTGAATGCACTAGCTCCTTGGCTCCCCCCCCCCACACACACACAATGGATATGAAGGGATTTGTTACAGGGATTGATTTATGTAGTTAAGAGCTGGGGTAAGCAAGTCTCTGTAGGGATATGTGTCTGTCTGATGTTGATGCTGAATCTTGATCACAAGGCTAATAGGCAGGAAGGAACACTCATTCTAACAGGCAAACAGGCTAGTCCCCCACTAGGATGGATGGGCACCTGTGTCTGTTCTTGGTGATGAGGGTAACCAACAGAAACTGGGTCCTTTGTCACAGAGTTGAATTCATGTGTCTACAAAAAGAATTAAGGGACAATTCAGGGGAGGCAGAGGATCCTTAGACCTGATTGCTAACTCAGGATAATAAGGTGAATCAGTGGATAAGCAACAGTGTGTGTCAGCTGTCACAAGTCTGCAGTCTCCCTCTGTGTCCTCAAAATCTTGCAAGAATCCGCCTTGTGACCCACCCTAACCAGAAGTATACAAGAAGGATTCTTGGAAATGTAGTTCAGACTGGCTAAGGTGACACATTTCAAAGCTGTCACAGAGGCCATGTTGGAAACTAGCACAGGACGAGATCCCAATAGGCTGCTGCTCACCAAACCTCTGATTTAAGCAGACTTACTCGACCAGCCCTAGATGGCAAAAATTGCTGAAATGGTTTCAGTGATTTTGTCCTTCTCCATGGTAAGGTAGAGCACCCAGAAATTAAAAGCATCTGTGGTGTGTGATAAAATGCTGCTTTTGAAAATGAAAATACAAATCACAATAAAATAGTATGTAATTGTCCCAAATGTTTTACATGTACTTACTCATTTAATTTGCACATCAAACTTATATTAAACATGAAGAAACTGAAATACAAAGGGTTAAGAGAACAGCCCCAGAGCATAGAGCTAATAGAGAGCAGAGTCAAGATTTTAACCCAAGCATCTGGTTCTAACCCTTATGTCACTACCTCTCCTAGATGGTGATACAGCTGTAAATTGCTGTGGGTCATAAAACCCCTGAAACCCTGAAAAGTCCTTTGAGATCCGATAAAGTGTATAAAAGCCATTAATGATGTTTAAAACAAATATTCTAGAACAAAGTTGTGTTAAAGCATATTTTTCAAAATGGCAAAAAGTAATTCCCACACAAGCACAAAATGAATACCCATCAAATTTTTTATTTAATTCATTGATTAATAAAGACATTAATGAGATATTAATGTTGGTACAAATGAGAAAAAGACCTACAGATATTCTATAGGACAAACTCATTTGCAATCATCATGAACAGAATCATTTGCTTGTCTGTGGACAAGAAACATTTCCATTGTCATCAGTTTACTATGAGAGTAAAACTATCACTAGAGACTTATAAAACAGCCTTCTCAAAGATAATCAAGAGTGCACACCCTATAGAATCAGGTGATACCTGGGAATTCTGCTGGACAATTCCAGCACTGATTTAATGGACACTTAGTGATCTCATGCACTCCCAAGATTTAGAAAATTTATTTTTTTAAGAGAGAGAGGGAAAGTGAGTGAGAGAGAAAGATAGAAGCAATTTTATTTAGTTTTTCATGTTGCCTTCGTTGCTCTGACACTTCATTGGGTACGTGGTGCTGGGGTTTGAACTTGCATCCTCACACATGCAAGGTAAGCGCCATAACCACTGAGCCACCGCTCCTGCCCCTAGAAAATTTATTAATAAATGAAATAAAACTTCTTCTTATTGAATTAAAATAAACTATTTATTAAACATCTTAGTTCTTTAAAATCAAATAGGGTCAAACTTTCTAAGGTTATCTCCTTTAGTAAATTTCTATATGTTCCTAAAAAATACGGTATTCTTGACTAAGATAAGCATAAGATGATAGTAATTTTATCATCTTAGATGGTATTATATTTTTGGGGTCATTGGGGGCAATTTTTAACAAAATAATTGTTATCAGTAGCCCAGCACAGTGGTGCATGCCTACAATTACAACTACTTGGGAGGGTGAGGCAGGAGAGGCTAGCCTCGGTGACTTGCTGAGACCCTGTCTCAAAATAAAATGTAAAAGGGGCTGGGGATGTAGCTGGGGATAGGCCTAGAATTCATAAGACTCTGAATTCAATCCCCAGCACTGTAGGAAAAAATAAATAGAAGACAGAGGTTTATCAGGAGAAATTTTTAAAAACAGGTGAAAGAAAGAAATGAAGGAAGAATTAAGTTAAAAATTGAGAATTTTAAAACAAGAAAAACAGAGGTCAAGAGTCTAAGAACACATATAAAGTTAATAGTTTTATAGAAAATCACACAGTGGGCAGGGGTCTCAAGTGTCCTAAGACTCTACAAATTTGTTGATTTCCTTACTGAGAATCTCAAGGCTATCAACCTAGTGTTACAAAGTCTTAAGTAACACCCAGCAAGTTCACTTTCTGGGGATGAGAGTAAATATATCAAGATTCCAACTGGTTCACTTGAGAAGAATGCTCACTTCTTCATATATTTAAATTTTGGTTTTTAAAAATTCCCCAGCGTTAATAAGATGTGATTGAGAAAGTTGTATAAATTCAAGGTGTACAAAGTGATAGTAAGATATATGTATATAATGTGTAATGATTGCCACAATCAAGTTAGCTAACACACCACCTTGTGGAACATCAGCTCACACGCCTTTTACTTGAGATGTACTGTCTGAGCATATTTGAGGTACACCCTGCAGTAGTTTTAACTATACTCATCATGCTGTACATCAGATCCCCATAACTTAGTCATCTTACAGCTGAAGTTTTATCCTATAACCAATGTCCTTCATTCAACCCCCACTCAGGTCCCTGGCAACCTCCACTCTACTCTGTTTCTATTTTAACTATTTTAGATTCCACATGTTAGATCTTATGTATTTGTCTGATTCAAATTTATTTTACTAGGCATGGTATTCTGGAGGTCATCTATGTTGTTATAAAGAATAGGTTTTCCTTCTTTTCAAGTTGGGAAATATCCCATTGCGTGTATACACCACTTTTTTTTTTTAATCTGTTCTGTTGTTAGATACTTAGATTGATTCCATATTTCAGAAATTGTGCATGACACTGAAATAAACATGGAAAGCAGATATATCTTCGAGATACTGGTTTCATTTCCTTTGAATATAGAGGGAATATTAGCTTCATGTGATCAGGGGGGCCAAAAGCAAGGAAGAAAAGATTATGTAATACTTAAAAAGTAACAATAAGTTCCAGAAGGAAGAGTAAATAGAACTGAAGGCATAAAAACAGTGTTCAGAACTGCAGATAGATCAGGAAAGACTCAGTTATACAATTAGTATTAGTAGCACTACAGTGGCTAACATTTGTTGTGCCCTTACTGGGATCAAGCAATTCTCATTTACGCCTTAAAATAATCTTATCATGCAGAGTCACATCAGTAGGCTCACTTTACAGATAAAGAAACTGAGGCTTGGATGTTAAGTCCTTTCCACAAGCTATAGAGCTGAAGTGGTGGATACCATATCTAGTAGAGCTGTTTTCTAAGTACCACTTGGAGGTAAATTTTCTACAAGGTAATTACTCAAAGCTCAGAAAAGGTTGGAATGGAGGAGACACACACACACACACACACCTAAAATGGATTTCAAGACCATCCACTTCCTTCCATCTCCACTACCACCATCCTGCTTCAGGCTTTTATCATCTCCTGCCAGGCCTGCTGCACTATTAAGAACCCTGAGAGTCTTCTGCCACATCCACTCAATACAAGGATCACACTGTGGCCTTCTAGATGGTCTTTTTAAAAAGTCATGTGATTTTTGCCAATTTTTCAATAAATATTTGACAAATGAAAACAGGAAAGATACAATGAAATCCATTTATGTTGGAGGATTGATTGTTGGTGAGAGGGAGAGAGAAGGTGAGTCAGAGAGAGAGAGAGAATGAATGTGAACTGAGGAGGAAATGCCAGAAGACCTCTGGTATTCACCTACAGGGCAGGACTGATCAGAGAGCAGAAAGAGGGACTGCAGCTGGGAAATACTACTGGGGGCGGGGGAGATCCAGGAATGGGGAAGGTCTAAATGAAGGAAAAAGAGTAGAAAGATTAGGCACAATTTCATGACTCTAAGGAAGCACCACAGATAGGAGAAGAAAGCAAACAGGTCTTGGTGCATGATTCCATCAGCAGGGTAACTCTTAGGAACTTCAAAGGAAATTTATTTGTGGCAAGCCGCTATTTTATCAAGTTCTTCTACATTTATGATATTTCTAACCCAATCCAAATATTTAACTAGAAATTCTTTCTAGGAAACAAAAGAAACTTTAAAGATAAAATTTCTAGAGCTGATCAATGGTAAAAATTGAAAAATCCATTCATCACATGTTTTATTATTCCAGTATCCTCAGGTTATATTCATCATTTTATTTATATTATGCATACCACTGGGGTATAAATCATTACCTTTAATCCTTAAAATATAATATCTATAGCTATGTGTATATGAATGATCATTTTAAATTCTGGAATTACATAAGAATTTTTGGAAAAGTCCCTCTAATATATGAAGCATATTTTTTCAATTCCCAATTTTCTTGTCCCAGAAAGGAGATGTATAATATTTTGTTCAATACTACTATCTATTTTAGGTCAAGAAATAGCTCAGAAAACAAATATCACTTCCATCTCACATCTGACTAGGCAAATCCACACTTTCCAATATGGATAATTTTTGGTCCAGTGAGTTTTATTTCAATTCTTTCTCTGCTGTGTCTAGTTTCACAATATGATTAATGACTGAATTTTCCTTGTCTTCCCTACAGTTGCCTTGAGAACTTAAAATATTAGATTTATTCACTTACAGTCAGGGCAAAACAAAGATACAATCTTGAATGTAAATATTGTTCTTTATTTTAAATACACAGATATTAATCATTAACTATGGTTTAAGTTTTTATGATTATGCATAGAACAAATCTCCATGGTACATACACTGTTTACCTATACTTTTGTAGTAAAAAATATTGCTTGTGAAAATATCAAATTAATATTACAAATTAATAATAAATTACAATTATGCTTGTTTTTATAGGACAGGGAGCTATGGGAACATATTTCAAAGGAATCTATTCTAGTGGGTAGAGATTGTCTCTGAAATAAGGGACCACTAGATTGTATAAAGATGCTCTTCTTTCTTACGTGAACTTTCATTTCTCAGAACAACTACTTCTGAAAAATAGATTAATTTCACAGAGATATAAAAATACAAACTAGAACTTTAATCTCCAATTGTTTACATGGCAAACATTGTCAGTAAGCTGTTTTGAATCATCAACCTGAGAAACCATGGGACAATTCCACTCTGAGTTCACTTCTCTGAATTTTAGCTCATGTTGCTGGAGGAAAGTGTTAATTTTTCAGAATTAGCAATATTCAAAATGAGAAACTCAGTTTTTCTGGCTTTTGAAACACCTAAAAATCAGTTTGGATTTTTTTTTTTTTTTACAAGTTTCAACAGGCTTGAGAGAGAGGTGTCAAGAGCTGGCATTGACGTCTGACAGGCCTAAATTCTAATCCTGGCCCAGTAACTTGTTAGCTCAGCTGGCTCCATTCTTTCCTCCAATACCACAATCCAAATACACAGAACTCTTCCCATTCTCCTGCTCCCTTCTTTCTCAGGCTTGTAGGCAGACCCGACTCTTGCTGATGGCCTAGAACACGCTGTTCTGTTTGACATGAGCTAGTACTGCTTGTCCTTCCAGTCTTAAAGGTCACTCACTTCTTCACTGAGGCTCCCTGGGCCCTCCAGATTAGATTCCTCTGATGTGTAGTCCCGTAGTCCCCTGTCTCGCAAAAGCAAGCATGATATTGTATTGTAATTAATTTCTTTAAGGTCTTTCCCCATCAGGTTGTAAGCTGTGTATTGGTCATGGACCTTCCATGCCTAAAGCACGGTACAGTGCCTGGAAGTGGGTACATGCTCAAAGAGAATCTGCTGAATGAACGGATGAATGCAAGGCTCTCAGTGTAAAGTAACCTTAGTGGCTTATCACTTTGAGACTTGCTTGATGCAGGCTGTTCTATGAGTTAAGAGATGATATACATATAATGTTCAGTTCCAAAATTTATAATATTCATGAATGGGAATTGATGAAGCTAATCTAAGAAGCTGTTGGAACCAAATAGGGACTACTTCAAAATGCCAAGCTCAGAGAGTCTTGAGTACACATTTCTCCAGGAAACACCAAGCTCAATTGGCATGGCAACCAAGAAAACAAATGCTGCTACCTCACATTTGCTGGTGGGGGGTTATTGTTTGTTTTTTGTATTTTTGTACTGGGCACTGAACCCATGGGTTCTTACCTCTGAGCTACATCCCCAGTTGTTTTTAGGTCTTATTTTGAGGCAGGCTCTTGATAAGTTTTTAAGAGTCTTGCTAAATTGCTGAAGCTGGCCGCAAATGTGCAATTTTCCAGCATCAGCCCCCCAAAATCCTGGGATTAGAGGCGTGCACCATTGCTCCCAACTACCCCATAATTTTAAACACTTTCTAATGTTATCTTTAGTGTAAAATTCCACTTTTCAGCATGAAAAACTTAAGAAATGCAAGTTGTATTTTGATTTATGTTACAGTCATGCCTTTTTTTTTCCTTCAAAGTCTGATCATGGCCTCAAGCCGGATTGTCCCTTTTCTTTCTTTTTTTAATATTTATTAGATGGATATGGAGTTACAGTTGAGGAGGAAACATTATCAAGCATTCAAGAACAAATGTATATATACTTAGTTATCCAAGGCTAATGCCATATCATGGGTGCCCAGCTTGGGTTCCCCATGAGATGCTGCTTCCCCAGAAGAACCCCTGAGTTAAATGGATATCTCGTGGAGGTCAGAGATCTCCTTCTGAGATGATTCCCCCGTATTCCCACCCTCCAGTCTCCTAGATAGTCATCCTAGGCCACCCTGTCCCCCACCCTACGCCTCCAAGTATCCTAGGCAGTCATCCCCCTATTGCGTTAAGAATCATACAATTTTGGGGCTGGAGTGGTGGTTCAGTGGTTACGGCACTTGCCCAGCATGTGTGAGTACATGGGTTCAAACCCCAGCAACCCATGTACACAACTAAGTGTCAAAGCAAAGAAAGCCATGTGAAAAACTCAATAAAATTTGATTCTCTCTGTCTCTCTCTCTATCTCTCACACTGTCTTTCTCTAAAAAAAAAAAAGAAAAAAGAAAAAAGAAAAGAAAAGAAAAGAAAAAAAACTTAAAAAAAAGAATCATACAATTTGAGGTTATTATTAGCTTAACCATCTAACATACTGCTTCTCGATGTACTCTAGCTTCCACAGATGAGAGAAACCATTCGGCCCTTGAGTCTCTGAGATTGGGATACTTCACTTAGCATAATTCTTTCCATCTCCATCCATCCATTTGATTTCAAAAGCCATAATATCGTCTTCCCTAATGGTCGAGTAGTATTCCATTGTATATATGTACCAAAGTTTTTGTATCCACTCGTCGAGTGAGGGGCATCTAGGTTGGTTCCATAGTCTAGCTATAGTAAATTGAGCTGCTATAAACATTGATGAAGCCACATCACTATAATATGCTGATTCTAACTCTTTTGGGAAAGTACCCAGGAGTGGGATAGCTGGGTCATAAAGTGGTTCCCATGCCTTTTCTTATTACATCTCCCAACTAAAGGGAAGTGGTTAAAAAACAGGGATTATGACCCTTTTATTGACCAGTCCAGACTTTCCATTTAGTGAAGACTCAATACATTTTTTTAAATAAAATAAATCAAAAAAATTTAGATTTTACCTAAAATTCAGAGTGGCACTTCTAGCTGTCTACTGATCATCTCCACTTAGACATTCTTCCATCTCTGAGAAAACATGTCAAAATGAATTTTTTCCTCTATCACGAGCCCAAATCAATCTAGTTGCATTTCCTGCCATCCAATATATTCCAGCTGTAATACTATTATTATAAAAACCTCAATGCTACTTCTAAATTTCTCTTTGCTGAAATAATAGTGTTTCTATATCTAATCAGCCACAAAACCAGCAATTTCTGTCTAATCTATTTTTTTCGGGGGCCTCATTTCAGGTCCACATTGCTGACTTCCAAGATAATGTTCAAATGATTGATTCTCTCACCTCTGCAACTGATAACCTTCTGAAGTTCATTTTCTTGTCCTTCCCTTGCTCAAGAACCTGTGATACCTCTCTGCTCACCATTACATTAAGAATAGACTCCTTTTTCTATTTCCTAAGGTTCCCATAGTCTTCCTCCAACTATTCCCTTACGTACTTCTTTATGCACAACTTTCTCATTGGTCCAGTAAGACCCATTTTCACCAGTTGCTCCTCAACCCTCTCACACAAACACACAAGCCATGCTGTGTTTCTGAAATGCCTTTTCTTCCACACTTAATCAGGTCTTATTTAAATCATCCTTGGAAGTGCAATTAAAATCCTTTTCTTCTATCACCTCCCTAAGTCTCAGACTGTCCTTCCTTTTTCTTCACTTCCAGTTATAGCTGTTAATAGAAAAACTGCAGACAAATTAAATTCAACGAACTTATCTGATGAAAGAACAATTTACGAATTGGGCAGCATTCGGAGCCAGGAGAGGTTCAGAGAGGTCTGCTCTTTACAGGCTTTTGTAGGCTGAACATGGAAGCAAATAAATGAATTACTAGATTGGTTACATTTAGGTAATTGCCTTGTTTGGGTATGATTTGTTGGGAAATCTGCCTTCATTGGTAGCTTCTGATTGGTGGAGCTGAAGTTTTACTTTCCTGTTTACATGGGGTCAGTTTGCTTACGAAGGAATGTAAGACGCTGAGGCCAACTCAGGCTAATGACCTCAATTCACATTTTTTTTTTGAGAACAATTACCTCATTTTGGTCATCCTTTTATTAGAAATTGACCAAAAATTTGGGCATGTACAACACCGCTCCTGGACATGCTCATGCTCTTTGTCTCAGCATGAACTCCTAACTCCAGAAGCTGAGCTCAATGAAGCAATAATCCCTTTGATGTTCACCTTGTTTTTGTCACCTAATCAGTGAGACCATCTGGTATACCAGTATGCACTCAAAACCACAGAGATAAACAGAGCACGCAATTATGACTGTGAGGAGGCTAACACTGGAGAATGTTCCTTAGCCAAGGCCCCACAAACCCAGTCAACTGGAAAAAATGAAAAAAAAAAATAAAGGTTAATGGTTAGAACAAGATAAAAGCTCAGTTTTCATGTCCAAAGGCAGTTAGTGAAGATTTCTCCACTTGAGGTTGAAGTGTATTTTCCTGGCCTGCAGCTCAGAGGTCTCTGGCTACAGCTTCGGGATCTTGGTGATCTCCCTGAATGACCCACACATCAGCAGGCATCAGTGCTGTTCTCTGAGGCTCATATCAAGTTATCTAGCTCTAGTTTTAGGGCTTCAGAACAGAACAGTTTGTCCACAGTGGAATCTCAAAGACAACAACAGGACTGGAATCTGGTAATGGCTTTACCATAGCTTTCCATTGAAATGTGATTTTTTTCTCTATAGATTATCTGCAAAGATAATTGCATTAAGACCATTTAAAAAAATAGCTCTAGTCTCCTTAACCTTGGTCTGATTGTTTACATAAATGTAGTGAGAATATTGATTAACTGTATATGCTTTTTTTTTTTTTTTTTTTTTTTTTAGAGAGAGAGAAGCAATCTTTATTTAGTTTTTCATGTGACTTTCATTCCTCAGATACTTTGTTGTGTATGTGGTGCTGGGGTTTGAACTCGGGTCCTCATGCCTGCCAGGCAAGCTCCGTAACTGCTGAGCCACTGCTCCAGCCCCTGTATATGCTTTTTTAAAGCCTGTTTTTCTGGAACTTTTACTGAGGAATCCAGGAGTAGACTTTTAAAAGTTTTTAAAGGCTATGAAGTCAAATAAAAAACTTGACAACAGACTTCACTGTTAATACCCATAGATCTGGGTGAATTTCTCTCTTTTTGAAGTCATCAAATACTATGAAGGTTCCCCAGCTTTCCTTTTTCAGTCTGCAAGGCTGAAATCTCTTAAAGCCAGATATTAGGCCAGAGTTTTTCCAGGGCTTTATTGTCTCCATCAGGTCAACCTCAGTTTTTGAAAAATGCCTGGTCATATCTGCAAATATGGCATTCCAGTCAATGCCTTGGTAGTATAACTGATGTGTCTCATTGTTTACTGTAATGTAAGCTGCTGACTGCCTCTTTGGTACTGCCAGATTCAAGTTGGAAAACTTAAGTCCTACGGTTAGTTGTATTAGGGTGCACACTTCCCCCAGGTTTGATCAGTCAGAGTCCTTCTTGGATGTTCTGGGTCTCACCTTAAAGAGCTAGTTTCAGTTAATTTTGATAGAAACGTATAATATAAGGCCATAAGTCAAGAGCTGTCAGCAGCTACTTTTCCTAATGATGGAGAATGCAGGGTGACCAAGGCAGCTATTTTCATGAGTGCATCCCCAGGATCAACTGTAGTTCCTGGAGGATTGTAGTAAAAAAATACTTGTTGACTAGAAGGTGCCTGGTATTACTTAATGACCATTGCATGCTATAATGTCAGGCATGATATGAAAGCAACAGAAGGCATCGGGGTGCGAGTGGAACTACATAGCGTGACATGTTTGATAAATGGGTTGTAGCTACTTTCTGTATTTTCTGATGGAGAAACAAAGGTTCAGAAGGTTCAGTAAGAGTTTACATGGGTGGTAAACAGGTGAGCATGGAACAGGGTCTCACACTCAGGTCTTATTTGACTTTTAAGTTCAAGCTCCTTCCACCAACCCATGGCTCTGTCTTCTCAAAGCTTATAAATTTGTTGGGAGGATGAAACATACAAACATTAATTAGCTCAAGAATTGGGTATGCCCTCCGGATATTCACTGATCAAACGGATACCATTTGAGTTTAGGGCAAAGCTTAGATGGAAAGTCAGCATGCCCTAGGACCTACCACAACTGTAGGCTGCAACTTGATCAGGTTTGGGGTTGGATGATTGATTTTGGCAGTGCTAATTAATACAGTCTGCCAAAAATATATAATTGTAAACAGAGACAGTGTCCAACTATAATACAAAAAGAAAGTAATGTAATACATCCCAGCATTTACTCAGAGTTTGACTGTATCTGTGATGGCCAGAAAAATGACAACGAAGAGGAGCTCATTATAGCCAGGCATGCTGGCAAATCTGTCACCACATTTCTCTCTGGAATATATTATGCTGTTTTTTCACTCATGAGATCTAATCTTACTTTGTTACCAACCTTTGTAGATAGCATGTGTGTGTCTAATTTTGTCTCATTACAAATTCAGTTTAATTTACATCCAAATAATTTTCAAATTTTCCCTTTTCTGTGGTGGCTTTAGCCGTAACATATGAGAGAAGATGATGAGAAGGGCTTAAAGAGAATCAGCAACAGTGGAGAAGCAACTGCTTTAATCCTAACACCAAAGAAAAGAAGGGTAGCTACTTTAGGGGTTCTCCAGGCTTCCTTAAGAAATGTAGGGATTGCTGTTGCGGGGATGAATAAAGAGCTGGTCCATTTCTTGGACTGGTTTTGCCTTGAGCGTTGTTTAGTTACAAGCAACGGAACCAACTCTGACTATCATCCGGAATCATGCACAAATGAGTTGGTAGGACATTGGGAAACTCCTGGAATAACTAACTAGAGAGGAAGCCCTAGGAAGGGACAGGAGCAAGGATGTCCTGAGTCTAGCACAGCAATGATGGGCCTTTAGCTGGTTTTTTTTTTTTACTGTCTTTGCAACATTGAGGGTCAAGATTTTAAATCCTAGGAAAGTCATACTGTTCTATTTGAGTCACTCTTCTACCCTTTGCTATGTGAGAACAGGGCACTTTAATTTAAAAGAGCTGGAGGTATGGCTTGAGGTAAAGCCCTGGCCTAGCATGCACTGGCCTGGGAAGGACAGAAATAAAACCAAAACCAAACCAACAAAACCATCACTGCTACCATAAGAAGAGCATGCACTTAGCCTTTTCTACATAAAAGAGATATGTAATTGTGGTTTTAAATATGATTCTCTGTAGAAATGGTGAATATACCAATAAAATGGCAGAATATCATGGAGCACTGGGACTAGCTAATATTCAGAGCTCGTGGCAAGCGGTGCTGGCATCTCCTGCTTTATCTTTGAGTATTAGGTTCCTTTCACCAGAGAAGCAGCAATGAAAAGGCTCCCATAGCCAGACCCAGAAGCAGGATAAAACTGAGACTCTGGGAGGATTCCTGGAACAAGAAATACCACCAAGGTGGGAAATCAAGTATCTTCTGGTGTCTGGAACACACTGGGTTTTGGACATGAGGTGGGCACCAGAATGGATGAGTGACTTGACACACACTCCCAAAAAGCTTAGGTGCCTTCAGAGTCAGAACGCCAGTGAAAGACAAGTGGCCATAAGAGGGAGGAGAGGATATGAGGATGAAGATAATAGAAGTTTTACAAATCTGAAGCTGATATAAAGCTGTAAAGAACAAAGACAGATATAAAGCTCAAGTACCTGAGTTTGGCAGTTTGGGTCCAAGTGCCAATTGCCCCATTTTATGATACAGTTTGATGTAACAAGAGACCTCATGACAGAGACTTTGGTGATTCACTAATGATAGGCTCAGCGTAAATTAATACTATATTTTAACTTCCCCAAACTATTAATTCAATCATAGATTACATCCATGAAAGCAGAATATCTTAAAGAACAGAGGTATTAATTCTGCTTTATTCTGTGCAGCTTAAGGTCCACTCTATAGTATTCAGTTCTGATTTCAGAAAAACAACAAAAACAAAAAACAGGGGCTGGAGTGGTGGCTCAGCGGTTACGGCACTTGCCCAGCATGCGCAGTACACAGGTTCAAACCCCAGCACCCACGTACACAGCTAAGTGTCAGAGCAATGAAAGCCACGTGAAAAACTCAATAAAAATTGATTCTCTCTCTCTCTCCCTCTCTCTTTAAAAAAAAAGAAGAAAAGAAAACAAAAACAAAAATCAACCCTGAGACATTCAAAGGAGATCCCCAAGGAAAGTATGATTTCTTAGAACAGGATTGCATGAGAAATAAATAAATTTGGGAATTTTACGAAAAGAGAAGATGTGAGGGAAGCAACAACTCCCTTCAAATATTTGAGAAGTGATCATTGGTAGAGAATTAAATTTCTTCCATGTTACATAAACTGTAAGTAAGAAATGTATGAAATTTTCGGTTTGATATCACCAAGAATTTTCAAAGATGCCTGAATATCAAATGAATTATCCAGGAGGTAAGAGACTTACGTCACTAGTTTTATTCAACATACATATTTGAGCATTTTGAGGGTATATTAGGACTCTTGTGGTTGTAACAACAAAAAACTCAGGTTATCCCAAGCAAATAGGAAAAATCATAAATATATTAATTGTTTCAAACATTTCTAGAGTACCTACCATGTAGTATTCTAGATACTGAGGATACAACAGTTAACAAAATTGAAAAAATATCTGTGACCCCACGGAGTGTGTGTTCTAGTGGGGGAATACAGGGCTGCTGTATTCATGCAGTACAGTCTGTGCAATGCCCCACGTAAACATCCTGAGGAGGGGGCCGGTGAGGGCTGAAATCAGATGTGAACTCCACAGCCAAGCCTTAAGTCCCAGTGGGCAGCTCTGATAGCCTGGAGGAAGGGACACTGTTTGTAATTTGTGGTAAGGCACCAAATGGGGTGACAGGCAGCCCAAAGGCCATCAAACAAAATATAGAGCCTGTTAGATCATGAAAGGGCTGGGAGGAGAGACCCAGCAGGAGACAGAATGACTAAGGAAGGTCTCCCTGAGGAGATGACAACTGAATGAAGGTGTGAAGGACCTGAGGTCCAGGTGGTAAGAGGCAGGGGAGGATCAGTGACATAGGGCAGGTTTTACTCCAAGTAAAATTGGGAGACCATGGAGGAGTAATGTGACCCAAGATTCCTTTGGAGAGGGTGATCAGGTTTCTGGGCTGAGAGTAAAGAGAGGCAGTGGCAGAAGCGAGAGTGCAGAAAATAGGCTGCTGCAGGCACCCAGGGGACCACACGGGACTCCACCAGGGAACTGTAGAGTTGCTCCTCACCTCACTCCACAGCCAGGCCAGTAGCTGTTGTTGGACAGTTATATCTGCCATTGTAACTTAACAAGTACAGTTGAGGTCTGGTTGTCCATGCATGCAGTAAATTGCGTAGCTTTCTTTTCCTTCTTCTTTTCATATATTTTTACCATAAATCCCCATTAACTGAGAAGGCCTAACCACATCTCTCTTCTCGGCAATATGGAAGAAGCCGACTCAATGATGAGGTATAACACGAGAGACACCCAAATCAGCCCACAGTGTAGATCATCCCCCTTAAAAGTTCATTTCTACTTCCTCAGTCAACTCCCTCTAAGGGCAGACTAACTCTAGTACCTAAAATAGAATTTTCAAATGACCACAGTGCAGCACCAAGCCTGCTTATGACTCTTGGTTTTTTTAGGGTGAAAACTGCCTCTCTGTGAACAGAATTATAGCAGAGAGGAAGCCAATGATACAAAATAAGGTGGAACTTTTTATAAATGAAGAAACAACAGAGAGAAAAAGAAGGAAAGGAGCATTTAGGAACAAAGTAACTTATACTTTGTGTGTGCATGTTTTTATATAGGTTGTTTTTATTGTTGTTAGAATCTAAAGGACTCTTGCCATCAATAGAGGCAAGTAAGATGATCAGTTTGGAATGAGGCCAGTGAAATCTGTAACCCTATCCTCTTAAGTCAAAACAATACTGGCAGGCATAAAATCACTATTTATGAGATTCTAAGTCCTAGAAGAGTGTAATATGTATGTGTATATATATACATACACACACACACACACACAAAGAAAAATGCCACCCACAAAGCTAATTCTTACCATGTCTGGATTTAGGCTGAGAAGCTCTAGGACAAGAAAGACGATCTGCTGGTGTTCAAATTGTATTCAACGTTTGGCCAGAGTTGGATATCCACCATTTTTATGCAGTAGTTCTTAATCTTTTTGTAGTCATGGACCCTGTCAAGTATTTTACAAAAACTTCTGACCTTCTCCTCTAAAAACCTGAACGTACACACACAATTTTACATAAAATTTCAAGGAACTTATCAGGTACCTGATCTGCCGTGGACTCAGATTAACAAAACAAAAACAAAACTCTGGAATCTCAAATGCAAAAGCATGTGCCCTGCACAGGCCTGCTAATGATTCCACTGATACCATTTTGCATGACCCTTTAATATTTTTTAATAATTTTAAAAGATGCTCCTAAGCATTTATGGATCTTTGCACATTTGTGCATTTTAAAAAGGGCTTCTGAAAGTACAGCACTGGAGGTGCCCTGACTGTAAATGATTTAAAGGATGCTTATTAGGAGGAAGAGGAGAGAAATGCTAACTAGGAATTAAATTTTTTGTGTTTTCTGTTTTCTTCTTTGCCATCCCAGCGTGGAGGTTGCCTCAATATAGTTTATCCTCTTTAATTGATTTTGATTTAAAAAAATGAAGAGTAGATATTTGAGATCATTTATTACCATACTTCTCAAACTTTTTTGCATCAGAATCACTTGGAAGACTTGTTTAAATGCAAATTGTGAAGGTCTATCCCCAGAATACCTGATTAGTTAGGTCTGGAGTGAGGCCCAAGAATTTACATTCTAACAAGCTCACAGGGGATCCTGATGTTGCAAGTGCAAAGACTCCATCTGAAAGGCACAGATTTCATCTGTTTGAAAGATGAGGGACTGAGACCTGCTCAGATTTTCCCTGCTTTTCCTCATTTCTACTTGGAACAAGGGCAGATTCACTTAACCTTTTGTGTCTGCCACAGAAAACTATTAGTAGCATTGAATGAGATAAGGTTGGCAAATGCACCAAGCTCATTCTTATCTCAAGGACCTTTCACTTATTAGCCCTAAACGCTGTCCATAGAGTCACATGAGTTTCTCCTTACCTCTAGATCACTGCTCAGATTTTCCCTACTTTGCCTTTATTGTCCTTCCTGTATAAAAAGGAACCCATCAATCTCCATTTTTGTACATCACATTGATTTTACTTTCAACCTTTTTCTTAACCTGAATCATGTGTTCATTGGTTAATTGTCTGCGAACATGGTCCATGAAGATAGGGATTACTCTTCACCATAGTGATTCCAGCTCCTAGAACTGCGTCTGAAACTTTGTGGATTCTCAGAAAATTAAAAACAAAATAAAACAAAAAAATAGAAAAAGAAAAAAGAAATAAATAGGACTATTTTTTAACAGTATAAATCTGTTTGCCTTACGTCCTTGCAGCCTTCTTTGACTTTTTAACTGTTTATACAATGTTAACAAAATTTTTCCAGCTTTCTATTTCAGCAGTTATTATTATAATGATAAAATTTGGTAACAATGTTTAGACACAGGCATACAGAGAAAGTATTTATTTTAATGCAGTGCAAACTCAGTTTATTAGTTAATGTGAGCCACACAGAGAAGGTCATAAATGAAAGCGGAGAAAATTGATATTTCACCAATTGATTGTTTTCATTCATTAGTGCAATAAATATATATTATGGATGACCTGCTATATGCCAAACACTGGTCTAGGCTAGAGATAGAGAAAAAATATTAATGCTCTCAGAGAATTTTCATAGTGCTAGAATGAAGGCAGAGAAAAAACACAATATAAATATAGTATAGTACACTACAAGGTAATAATGGCTTTGGAAGAAAAAACACGCAAGGACAGATAAAGTCTTGGGGTGTGTGCACAATTTGAAATGGGATAGTCAAGAAAGACCCTGCTGAGAGGGTGATGTTGAGAAAAGACTTGAATGAGAACATGGGAAGAGCCATACAGTTATGTTTGAGTAGATACTCTAGGCAGAGTAGAATGTGCAAAAGCCTTGGGGCAGAACCTAGTAGACGTACTGACAAAATCTCAAGGAGGTAGGAGTGACTGGGGAAGACCAACAGAGCATGACAGTAGGAAATGAGCTTGGAGTTTGGGGGTCTGGGCTGGGAACAGCCTGTAAGCACTGTAAGAATATGGAGCCACTGGCCAGTTCTTAGGTTCAGACTTAATCATGACCTGATTTACAATGTTAACAGATTTATACTATTGTATAGAGAAAAGAATTGGTCTCATGTCAAAGCTCTGGGCTCTCCCAAAAAACAAAAATTTAAATCTAGGAATGTTTCTTAACCTAATTGTTTCAGATTTTTCTTTGATAATTTCTGCTATCCTTTATTTAAAAATATTTATTGACTATCTACTAAACACCAGATACTGCCAGCCATGGTGGTGCATGTCTGAAATTCCAGTGACCTGTGAGAGTGAGGTAGGAGGATGGCAAGTTTGAGGCCAATCCCAGTAACTTAGCAAGGCCCTGTCTCAAAATAAAAAATAAAAAGGGTTGGGGATATAGTTCAGCAATAAAGCACCCTGAGGTTCAATCCCCAGTACAAAAACCAAATAAACAAACAAACAAACAAAGCATATTATAGATAACTGCCTTTTATTTTCAGTACTGGAGATTGAATTCACAAGTAATAGCTTTTTGATATAAAAAGAGTAAGAAGTGAAAGTCACCACTTACTGAGAGCCTTTGCTGTGCCTCTCATGCTGGGGACCAGACATTTTCTCTTTGCCCTCCTTGAGCTCTGGAATAGCAGAGGATATAAGCAGGGTGCAGAAACAATAAGGATGAACTCCCAAACTTGTGACAAGACACTACCAGCTTTGTGAAGCAGAGCAGGTCACTTGTGACTGGGTGCTCCATGAAATCATCATTGGCCAACACAGGAGCTGTTTTAGTCAGCTCTTTCATTGCTGTGACTAAAAGACCTGACAAGAAAAATTTTAGGAGGAAAAGTTTATTTAGGGACTCATGGTTTCAGAGGTCTTAGTTCATAGAAGGCTGGCTCCATTCCTTGTGGCTTAAGGTGAGACTGAGCATCATGGTGGAAGAGTGTGGCAGAGGGAAACGGTTCTAGGGAAGGCTTCAGGAAGAAAAGAGAGAGAAAGAGACTCCACTCACCAGATACAAAATATAAACCCCAAAGGCACTGCCCCAACAACCCACCTGCCTTCAGTTGCCAGTTTATCTCTATCAGGGGATTAAGGCTCTTATAATGCAATCATTTTACCTCTTAGCCTTTCTGCATTGTATCACATTGAGCTTTTTGGGGACACCTTTCATCCAAATACAACAGGACCAGAGGTGAGGACACACGGTGAATCCCAGGGACCAGCAGAAGTAAACGGTAGAAAAACAGCAGAGGCAGATGTGGACAGGTGGAGGAGGAGGAGGTGAAGCCAGAAACCCAAGAGGCATGGTGGTGGTGGTAGTGGTGGTGGCTGGTTCTAGATCCTGAAGCTTTAGGAGTGGGCTCAGGAGCCAATGAAGAAATCCAGTAAGGGGACACCATAGCACAACCACAAATACCTGCATAGAAGTAAGATACTCTGAAGTGAGAGAATAGCAGAAGGAGATGGTGTCCATGGAGAATCCTAGTCTAAAATGAGTTTGTGTTGATACAAAGCATTTCTTGCTAACTTTAAGCACATATTAATGTCAAAACTTCATCTGCACACTCCAATTTCTGCTTAGGGAGGGATAGCCAAGTGGGAATTTTTACATTGGCATTAAGGCTATGATTAGGGGAAAATTCCTTAGGGCAGACAATTACATCAGCATATTTTTTAAATTTATGTTTTAAATAGTTCAAGTATTCCCAGAGGCCTGGTGACAGACACAACTTCTATAAATATATTAAACTCAAATAATCTGCACACAACTGCCAGCCTGCTGAAAACTCCCACCCCTTTCCAGATTTAACCAATTTTTAAAGGCAATTATGTTTGGAAATTTTAAACCTGCAGTTAATCAAAGGGAAAACAGAGTTCACTTCAATAGCATTTCAGAATTGCACCACCAATTCTGTTTCTTTAGAATTAGTCTGGAGACCTGTTTACATTACCAACTTCATATAGAAAAACACAGTATGGGGAAGGTATCGGCAGATGAGGCAGAGTAGTGGAATGGACGAGAGGCTGTGAAGACTGAAGTCAGAGGACCCACATACCAATCCCAGTGCTGTCCTTTCCCAGCAGCATGACTTTGGCCAAAATGGTCAGCCTCAGCAGTTAGAGGCATAGAGTGGTATTTAAGGTCTGTGGACTTAGACAGCTTAGTTCTCCTTTGCCATCTCCTTGCTGTGTGATCTTGAGAAAGTTACTTAACTTCCATGTGCTTCAGTTTCCTTGACTGTAAAGTAATCACAGTACCTACTTTTTAGGGTTATTAAGATGAAATGATTCAAACTCTGGAGTTCTAGATATTGCCTGGCAAGTCAATGGCACCACTAAAGAATTTGCTCTTTTATTATTAAATAGACAGGATAGAATAACTGACAGGATATTTATAATAATCAAATGAGACAGTGGGAAAGCTAGTACATCACGCAGCGTAGAGCACAGACACTTGTGAATGTAGGCCAATTATGAGACTTTCCAAATTCAACTTGCCTATCTGTTAAATAGAGATTGGGATATTTATCCAAAACATTTAATGAGAATTTAGAATACAGGTTAAGCATCCCTAACCTGAAGCATGAAATCCAACTTTGTGAGTTACAACATAATGCCATAAATGGAAAATTCCACACCTGTTTTTACATATTACTTTTCAGTGAAAATGCAGTTGTGCTAAAAATATTATACAAAATTGTCTTCAGGCTATGTATATGTTTATGAAATGTAAATGAATTTTGTGTTTAGATTTAGGTCCCATCCCCAAGATATCTCATTATATATACATGAATATCACAAAATTTGAAAAATTTCTGATTCTAAGTATTTCAAATGGGGATGCTCAACACGTACTAAAAATATGATAATGAGCACTGTTCCTGATCTATAGTAAGTGAATAAATGTTGGCTATTATTGGGCTATATGTTCATACACGTAAGATACCACATCACATATGGTACCTATACAAAAAGCTTTACTTTCTCCTTTGCCAATCATATTATTCATTTTGTAAAATTGGTTCTTCTTAATAGCTAAATACTTCCTGATCCATAAGAGTTGTTTGCAATGTATTTTACCAGGTGGTGCCATGAATCTATTTGCATTCATTTCTAAAGAAAAGATGGTCTCTCTTTAGAGAAAGAGAGAGAGAGGGAGGGAGAGAAAGAGAATTAATTAATTTTATTTATTTTTTCATTTGTTTTTTCTCTGACACTTAGTTGTGTATATGGTGCTGGGGTTCAAACCTAGGTCTTTCGCATGCCAGGCAAGTGCTATAACCACTGAGCCACCACTCGGGTCCCATGATGAACACTCTTGAAGAAATCTTGACTCACTCACTTAATTGTGTTGGATACAAAGAAATTGACTACCTTGTATTTTTTTTTTAAGAGACAGGGGGAGAGAGGGAGAGAGAGAGACGGAGGGAGGGAGTGAGTCCAGGGTGTCCATGTTATTCATTCAGCAATAGCTGGTGATCGCTACCATAGAAAGGTGCTTTGACAGTACCAGAGACATCACGGAGCACTGTGACACATATCTTTAGGTAGACAACCACCCTATAAGAGAGCCTGATGATTAAACAATACTTACAAATAATTGTGCTGAATGGGATAATAAAGTCATGGGAAAGAAGTACCTCAAAGAAAGATTATGGCAGTTCAAGAATTGGTCTTTTACAAATGAAAAAATGTCTGGGATAGGTGTTAAAGGGTAGGAGTTTTCCAGAAGGAAAAGAAGAGGAGAGAAATAATCTAGGCAGAGGGAAAAGCAAATGTAAATGACTTGACACACTGGGGAAATAAAAGGTAGCTTAGCTAAATAAGTAGGCAGAATTCTTCCAACCCTGGAGGAAGAACTATAGGGACCTCCCTCAGTAAATATCTAGAAAGTGGAAAAATATAAGAAACAATTCTTCCCTAACTTTGGGGCAATAAGAAATACAAGACTGTGTTCCCTGAGAGAAGGGAAAAAAGCAAGGAGAGCCTCATCGTCAGCAGAGCGTCCTGCATGGCGACCGTTTCTGAAAGCCAGCTCAGCCACCTCGTTGTGGTTTTGTAAACTGAGGGGACACAGAGATCAGGGTTTGGGGACCTGAGGGAGTTGGGATTTGAAGGGAAGAATATTGGTAAAGAAGCAGCAGTGGAAAGAAAGAAATCCTGAATCCTGCGTGGTAGTCACACTGAATCTTACGTTCAACATACTCTTCACGTGTGTGAACCGTGTGAAGAAGCCACATCTGTATTAAAGGTCTCGCAACCGTTCTGCCTTGGCTGACTAGCACGTTGAGACTGTGCAGAGATGGAATGCTACAGGGGAAAGTCAATGTCATCTTGGAGACATTGAAGAACCACTTATTCTTTGCCTCAGACTCTGACCTAACATTCTGGGATGATTAGGTAAAACTCTTAGAATGTATCCCTGAGCTGAGCTGACCTCCAGCCTTCTCCAACCCTAAAGCTAAGAATGCTGTATGATATATCTGAAACTTATATAAGAAATGTCTCCTCCTTGCTATAGCCCCCTACTGGATGCCTTCAAAGATGGTGAATGTATTGATTTGTGACCATTGTTTGTTCTATGACTATAAAAGTTTATGTAGCATCTTCCATGGTGGAACATGTCATTCACTGTAAATCGAATCCATGTTCCTGAGTCACGGTCACTCATATTTGGCTCAGAATAAGCTGTTGTGTGATCAGAGCAGAGTTGTGATCTTACATCAATGCAGTGTAAGAATCTCTGAGGCCAAGGTCTAAAACCAACTACCGGAAACTGAAAACTAAACAAATACCAATACTCCCAGATGATTGTTAATGTTCAAATTCTGTTCATCATCAAAAGCTTGGGTAGGGAGCTTAACAAACCCAGTTTACAGAATCTAATAAAATATTATTAGACAGATAAAAATCAGCAAATTGTGATCTGTAAGCATTAAGAAAGCCAGTCAATAGAAACATTCCAAAATAACACAGATTATAGGATTGGTGGAGAAAGACTGTGAAATAGTATTTATAAATACCATCAAATGTTTTAAAATAGACAAAAGCACAATGATAAAAAGAAATGGAATATATTAAATCAATGTGTACAGAAGACAATGGAAAAACAGCTGTAAAATATTGAAAGAAAAAAAAAGCTATCCTGAAACTCCACATAAAAAGAAACGTTTTTCAAAAATGAGTGAAATACGGGATGGAGTGCATAAGGATGTAGGTTTAAAACCCAGCACCATGTGCACAACAAAGTGTCAGAGCAACAAAAAGCACACAAAAAACTAAATGAAATTGATTCTTTCTCTCTCTCTCTCACTGTCCCTCTCTTAAAAAAAAAAAAAAAGAGTGAAATAACATTTTTTTTCTCAGGCAATCAGAAGCTGTGAGAATTTGTTCCTGAATTAATAAGTGGTCAATGGGAGATCACTACTGAGATGTTTATATGGCAGGAATCCAAATAAAATTAAACATATCTTGGAAAGGATTTCGTGAGTAACATGGCTTAGAGAAGATAGTGTGTGAAAAGAGCACTGGCTTGGCGTGCGTGAGAACTCTTTCCAACTCTGCTATTTGCTTTGGATGTGAAAACATGAGGAAGTTCTCTCCAAGGCTGCATCTTAAAAGAAAAATGCATCATACACATAAGCCAATTATATTTGCAATGATATAATACAATAATATATGTGAAAATGCTTGGAAAATTGGAAAGGGCTATTTAAAGGTATGATTTTTGTTAATATTATTAAAGATAATTTCATACCATTATTAACCTCCTGGGGCATGATGCAGATGCTTTTAGACACACGAGCTCTTGGGATAACCTACTTGGGAAACTTTTATCATATCTTGAGAGTAATTTTCTAAATGAGACATACCTTCTATTTTCCTCAATCACTGGTTATGATATGTCTACAGAGAACTCTATTACAAATGCACAGTTGATGTGAATAGCACCTAAGAAAAGGAATGCATCATAGGGAAAAAATTACTGCCACATTCAAGACCAAAATGAAATGCAGGAAAAAAAAAAAAAGAATAGCTGTGTGATACTTCTGCTTTTGAATCTGCAGTAAACACATGCATCCACTCATGAGGTTCATTTGCAAGTCCCTCAAGATCCTGACAACATTTTGAGTTATACACAAGGGATTCACAATTACTACTGGGCCTGGGAGTCAGAGGTGCAAAGTTGAGAAATAAAGAGATTGCTGAGCTTAGCTTTGCTGAATCTTCTTTTACTGGTAGTCCAGAAGAGCAGTTCTGTTCCCGTCCACTGCCATTAAAGTATGGAAAGAACACAATAATATTTAGAACTAGAATTGTAGATTATATATTTCAGTTAGAGAAAATGCAAAGACAAATCTAGCTTTTTCTCCACTGTTTCCAGTTTCTCCCTGGAAAGTTAGAGAGAGGAGAGATAAAATAATACACAGATATAAGATAGATGATGGGTCTCAGAGACATGCCCCATGGAATTCAAGAACAAAATATCATGGAGCAGAGACTACAAGGTCAGTCATTCCCAACAGACAAGATTGGACCCTTTTTACCACACTCTATGTAATTTTGTACTTTACAATTATGGAGAGAATTTGGAAAGATAATTATAGGTTTGGGAATTAAAACTATGACAAAAAGATTAAAAAGAGTACAAGGATTTGGTGTGAACTAGAGAGCAATGGAAGAAAATGGAAAGTTAATACTCTTCACCTAAATAGCTCTCCTCCTAAGAGGGGGGTTTCACAGGAATGTCCTGAAAGGAAATTATTTTAAATTAAAAAAAAAAAACCAAAAAGAAAATCAACAACACAGGTAAGAAGGAAAGACGTAAATCTGATATGGTAAATAATAAGCATTTATCAAGTACCTAAAATGCAACCTCACCTCTGACCTCTCCTATAAGGTACTCACCATCTCTCCAGGGAGCAGGGGTGGTGGGAGGGGACAAACATTCTGCTATATAAAGACAATGAAAATACACCTAACCCGGGAGAGGTGCTACCTTCAATTTTGAGGGATGCATGAACCAGGGAAGAGCATTTCCAGCAGAAGGAAGGAGATGAAACTTGAGTTTATAGAATAGAAAAATAGCCCAAAAGTGCAGCCACACAGAATATGAGACTGGATGAAGTTAGAACAGCATCATTACCAAGTTTTGATTATATGACTTGGGCATACTTTTGCACGATATCTTTGTAACATATTGTAATAATCCTGGTGGGGTAGTTTTGTTACTCAAGATTTTTAATGCAGGGTTAAAACACAGACCCTGGGTTCTCAGTGGCTTAGACCAATAAAGGTGTAACTTCTATCTCATAGTGTCTGATATGAATCAGTCAACCTACTGACATCTAGAAGGAAGGACTCCTGGAGAATGGGGCCCCCATACACTTCTGGTCTACGGGCCTGAACTCACATGTTCCAACTTCACGGTAAGACAGGCTGGGAAGTGAAGGAACACACAAGCATGTTTGGTGAGCAGTAACAATTTCTGTTCTGAATAGGTATTTGCACTAGTAATTTATTGCTACATAACAATATTACCACAAACTTAGTGATTTAAAACAACACACATTTACTATATCATACTCTGTGGGTCAGCAATCATGCACAGCTGATCTGGGGCCTCTGTTTTGGAGTACTGGAAGGCTGTAGTCAAGGAGTTGGCCTAGGCTGTGGTCTCATGTGAAGTTCATTTGGAGCAAGAGCTGTTTCATAGCTCAGCTGTTGTTGGCAGCATTTTGTTGAGTGTGAGCTGTTAGAATGAGGGTCTCCATTTCTTGCTGACAGTCCACTGGCTATCGCCATTAGTTTCTTCCCATGTGAACCCTTCCAAAATAGTAGCTTTCCTTTTCAAGGCAAGCAAAGGATAATCTCCAAACAAGACTGATGTTGAACTTTTACATAATGGTGGTGAAAGCCCATTCATCATCTTTGCCATATTCTGTTGATCAGAAGTAAATTAAAGGTCTTGCTCACATTCAAGGGCAGCAGGTAATACGGCTTTGGGAATATCAGCAGGTAGGGACAGTTGGGAGCAATCTTACAATCTGTTCACCACAGATTATGATTATACTATTATTACATCCATACTTATCAAAAAAGAAAATGAGGGAACAAGGAAATGAATGATTTGTCTAAAACCTTACACAAATGAAAAGGAGAACTGGAATTCTGGTTTGTTTTATTTTAAACCTGTATTTGAAATAATTACACCGTACTATCAGACAACAAAGAGCTTTCTGTTGTGATAGGAAGGTTAGATGATTTTATATCTTGTAGATGATGGGAAGTAACAGAATTATATTTTCATTTCTGATAGGTGAGTTTAACATTGGAATTGGATTTGAAAAGATAAGACTAAATGTAAGAGGTAATTTAAAAGAGTTTTTTTTTCAGTGCTATGGATTGAACTCAGGAGTGATCTAACACTGGGCTACATCTCTAGTCCTTTTAAAAAATTTAAAATTTTGATCCAGGCACTGTGGCACATGTCTGAAATCCCAGCAATTTGAGAGAGGCTAAGGCAGGAGGATCACAAGTCTGAGGCTAGTTGCAGCAATTTAGCAAGACCCTGCCTAAAAAAAAAAAAGAAGAAGGTGGTCTGGGAATATAGCTCATGGTAAAGTGTCCCTGGCTTTAAGCTCCAATACCAAATAAATACATGAATAAAAAATTTAAAATAAAAAAATTTAAATTTTGAGATGAGAGTCTCACTAAGTTGCCCAGGCTGGCCTCAAATTTGTGATCCTTCTGCCTCAGCCTCCCTATTAACTGGGTTTACAAGCATTACCAAGTCAAGCTAGGAAATTCTCAAGAGTTCAGATGAGATATTAAGAGAGTCTGAAGTACGAAAATGATATAAAAGATGAAGTGGAGGTGACATATAAGAAATATGGCAATGTGGGTAAAATTGGCAGGACTTGTTGATTCACTGCTGGTGATGGAGAAGACTGACTAGTCGAAGATGAATCTAGCTTGTCAGGACTGACAAGCTAGACTCAGGATGTTACCACTCATATTCCTCTTATACCTCCCTTCTCCTCTTCTACTTCACTCCAGTTATCTTTCCTTACATCTGTTTCTAGAACACATCAAGCCCTTGCCACTTCAAAGCCTTTCATTTACTGGTGTCGTGTCACTTTCTGGAATCTTCTTCCCAAATCTCATGGCTAACTGCTGCTCCTCTCTTAGCCCTTGCTATTCTCCACCCCATCACATAGCACATATCATTAGCTAAACTGATCTGTTTATTCTGTTACTGGTTTATTTGGCCTTTTTTCCTTATTAGTAATTTCAACTCTGAGTCCAGAGCCCTTACATGTTGCTCATCTCTAAGCCCAGGGCCAGGAACAACGATTCCCAGTGATGATTTAACACATTGGATTCAATGGTGAACTACAAATGAAGCAACAAGATGTTGAGGTATCTCAGCAGTCAAATGGCAAGTGAAATGGAATCAGGGTGCAAAAGATCTGGGAGAGCAACACTGTATAGACCAAGGGGCACTGGGGACTTCAAGGTTTCAGAGGAAAGGATTTGGGAAATAAAAATGTGCAAGTCATAACCAAAGAATGGATGGCTGACATGCAGCTATGTGTTTAGAGAGGAAGAGACCATGGAACCATGAGGCCAGGCTGCCAGCTCAAAGCTCTGAATGAAAGGCCAAATATGAGAGAGGACCAGATGGGACCAAGAACATAGCACTTGAGTCTTTGATGATTGAAGGATAGGTAAGTGGACCTGACTGACAGGGAAAAGGGAAAAAACCTGACTGGGTGGAATCATAGTTGCTCCAAATGGGAAAGGATTTTTGATGCTGATAGAAATTCCAAATGCTTTTAATAACAGTTCTGTGAGGTGGGCTCTGCTATTATCTCTATTTTTAGGTAAGGAAAGTGCATGTTGAATGAAGGGGTAAAGTAATTTGTCTCAGATCATAAAATTGGAAAATATCGGGTCCTGGATTTGGGCTGATCTGAGTTCAGGGCCTTCATTTTCACAATTTGGTTTCCGATGCTGATCATAGTCCAGAACTCATTTCCTTGACTCCTAACTCCCATGTTTATTTTGGAAAGTAAATAATAGCAACAAAAATAATAATTATTATATAGATTATCAACAATGCTGACCCACTTCTATAGCTTGTTCATTCATTCATTCATCACAAAATATTCACCGAGTGCCTACTCTGGCACTATCAGGCACTGTATTTATCATTTCCCATTCATTATCCTTTTTAATGCTCCTAATCAATTTATTATGGCACAATTATATCCAATTAGCAAGAATAAAAGCTTTTTCAGCGACTCCCATAATGCTGGGGATGAAGTGAACCCTACATGAATTCTAGCAGAATCTGTTTGATTTGAGCATGATACAAGAGTGGTTGGCTTAAAGGAGGTTTCCAGCACAGGTACCCAGCCTAGGGTTTTTATTCCCATAGCACTTTCTTCTTTAATTCTGAAAGTTTCCTCCTTGAACACTACCTATGTGGAAACTGCAAAATTGATTTAAATAGAACAAAAGAAAATGATAGCTCAGCAGCTCTTAGTCCAAAAAATTTACATTTCTCCACCCATCAAATTGTAGAGGGCCGTATGCCAAACTTTTGTAGATTTTTTTGGTCCCATTAAATTAGTTTCTGTTCTCTCTGCTTGCCAAACACAAGGCAGATTCTCTTTACCCCAGTGTAAACTTTATTGTTACAAGCATCGTCAACTCCCTAAAGACACCCTGAAGTCATTGCAAACTCAGCAATTCCTGTCCTCTGCATACCCTTCCAGATTGATCTTGCAAAAGCACCTCATTATCATGACTCTTTGAGCATCTACAACACTTTCTGGGCTATGTACAAGACACTATGCAGATCGCTGAAGTTCAAAGTTTTCAAGGACAGGGATAATATAGCTCAATTCTATCCTAATGTTACTAGAACCCTGCTCCCGGTAGGAATATAATGCACATTTGTGATTTACCTATTCATCCTATCGGTCTATGTGGAGCAAGATAAAAATAACAAAGAGGTGTGTTCCCAGCTTTTCTTTCTGCCAAATAACTTAATGCTGTTTTTAATCACCATTCATTTCTTCCCCTCCCCTTTCCCTTGAGAATAATTCATTGGTTGATGCTGTGAGTCACTGTGGACCAGAATCAGGGAAGTGGACCGAAGAGTGAGCCTCCCATTCCTAGAAACACTAGTAAAGTGTAATTTCTTTCCCAGAGGCTCTTGGGGAAGAAGCTGGCACTTGGAAACTGTGGAGGGGCATGGTGATGATGAAGGACTTTGGGGAGGGGTGGGGGAGGCAGAAAAGGAGGGATGGCTGCTAAAGGTCAGAAGCTGAAGGAAAAAGGAAGTGAGTGCCAGGTCCTAGGAGATGAGGGGTGTTAAGTAATATAAGAGGAAAGGAATTTTAGCAAGTTTTGCTCTTGATTTTTACCTTCCTTAAGAAACATGAGTGAAGGTTTGAATTCCTATTGGACTCTTCTCCTTTGAATGTGGTACATTCCAAAATGTCCCTTGTGGGTCATAGTTACAATGTAGTCATGTATACAACAATCATTTATCTAACTTGCCTGGTGGTCCCAAGACTTCTCATGCAACTCAGGGGATAAAAATAAATGACAGCATTAGAGATACTTGTAGTTTAGCTAAGGGATAAAACAGTTATACTTGTATATTAGTTAATACCTACAAAATTATTCATTATATTAAATAATTTGGACAGGGAACTAGGTAGGTCTAGTTAAATAAAGATTATCCCCATTTTAGAAATTAGGAACTCAGAGATTTGAAAGTAGCTATCATCTAAGTAGCAGAGTTAGTTTAGCCCATATCTGAGGAAAAACAATCAATCAATCAATCTCTCTCTCTCTCTCTCCCTCCCTCCCTGTCCCTCTCTCTGCTGGGCATTGAACTCATAGCTGTGTGCCTGCTGCTACCTAAGCACTCTACCACTGAGCTACTCCCTGGACTCCCAAACCCTGTCCTCTTTGTTTTCTCGTGCTACCTATGGTCTGAGACAGAAAAGAGAACATTAGACCAAGACCCTGATGCAGAGATTGAAATTCAGTTGTAGAAGATGAGCTTTTACAATTAAAGAAGGGGACATGCCTAGGTTACCTTTATGATAAGAGTTCATTATTCAGGATCAGACTCACAGAGTTTATCATCTCCTTTTTGGGTGCATAGTGACTCTTGGAGGCACATACCTGGGCACTGGGCTAGAGAGCAAGCCTAATCCAGAGAAGAACAATATCTCCATGATCTGTGTGTTATTCTTTGCATCGCTATGCACTCTGGAAACTCCTTTATAAGCAACAGGATCTGATGGAGTCAGGCTATTGCCAATCCACGTGAATCTCCTCTATGCGGTAAAGTTTGGCTAAAGCCCAGTGGATGGTTTTGACTTTCCTGTGTCTATCCCTGTAGAAGATGCTGGTTTAGAGCAAAAGTCCCCGGTCAATCAGTGGTGATCAGGGTAGCAGTGTTGATTTCCTCCCTGAATGTAGTTCAAGAAGTAGAAACTTAGTGCATAAAGAGTTACTAGAGCTCTTTTCTGCAGAAGAGGGCTTGGAATGTGCCATGCAGGTGGCCTCAAGGACAGCTCTCCAGGGACTGGACCAGTGAGGTGCAGAGAAGAGATTGTCACTCAGAGGAGGATGGCAGCCCAGAGCCTGCATTCCTGCTATGCTTTAAGAAATAATCAATGCATTAGCCTTAGAAGCTCACTACCTTGTGTTCTCCTGTATTTCTTTTTTTGCCTTCCAAGCAGCACCTATTTTTAGTCATTATTTCCATTTTTCTGTCCGCCTGCTTTGCCTGCAATGTGTAGCTGCAGATTCTACTTAATAATGGAGGAATAATATGCCACTTAATTTTAAATTATTATGGACACAACTAAAAAGCAGCACACATATGAATGTATCACCCTTTAGGAGTAACAGATGTCCCTGAAAGAAAAATATTTAGAAAGTGCCAACCATTGGCCTCACCAGCATGTTATCTTATTTTCTATATTTTAAGTTAAGTGAGAAAACAAAGCAATCTGGTCTGTACCTCAAAGTTTGATGACTTTTAAAATTAAAGAAAAACACTTTAATGAAGTACTAGCAAATGAACAGTTACTATGGCATTCAGAGTAATTTAATATAATTCTATTCAATTAAGTATCACTGTAGTAAAGAGGGATTAAAGGCTTGACAGCTGCACTCTAAGTATAGCAATTAATGTAGTTTTAATCCAGGGATCCAAAAACTATTCCATTACATTTCACTAAGTCGAAGGATGTAAAGAACAGTTTTTTGCATCATTATCAGATTAATAGAGGATTGTTGGTGTGATATCATTTAAATCATAGGTCTTAATCCCCATAAGAAAGTCAAGAATGGCTGTGTTTGCAAAGCAGAATAAGGTCCCAGCACCTGGGGAGATCCAGTTCCCCAGCACTTTTCTGCTGTGGAGTTGACACCACTCACGTACTCTGTAGAATGTGTTAATAACATGTCTGGCCAAGTATGTCAAAGTCAGTGGGAGCCACACTTAGTACCAAAAATCGAGTGGATAATCATCTAACCATGATGGGATGTGAGGCATTCTGGAATGATCTTGACCAAAATAATATTGTCTGCCCTTTGTCAGGACATCTGAAATTCAGCCACCATGGCTATGGACCTTTGGTTTATGTTTTAAAAAATTCCTAGCTGAACACAAGAACTACCACGTCTAGCAAGATATAAATGAATGACATGATACTTCCTAATGTTAAGGTTTTTTTAATCAATTGCTTAGTTAGGAATGACTTCCAAAATTATAGTGAAACTTTCTTCAGATCACACCACCCTGAAGCAGTATTTCTGAACCAACTTTTAGGTAATTGTTTTTCTTGGCAGAAGAAGGTGTTTTTTTTTTTTCCTTTTAATTTCTAGCTCCACTTAGACTTAGAATTCAGTCTCCTTTGGCAGCTTCTATTCATTTTCACAGGTTTAATGGCCAAGTTCCAGTGTGTTTTCTTCTCTTTCTCTGCCCCTTTGATTTTTCTTGCCCTTATTAATTGAAGAAACCCAGCAAGAAATCGAGATAATTATGTACCAAATTTGGTCCTGTGAAACTGTGCACCCATTCATCCTTAATGTTCAGCTTCCCACATGAGCTAAGTTCTTTCTACACCCTTCTGCTCCCCAAACCCTTGAGAAAACAGTTGACTGAGATCAACACCAATCTGTCAAAACATCTGCCTCAAATCTCAGGCCAACTTCATTTCTCACATCTTTCTTTTGGAAGATTGAAAATAGATTTTGAAGAGAATACAATGGGAGACTTTTTCTTTCTTTTTCTTTAAACATAGTTATAAGACTTCTAATAGGGGTTTGATGCCAGCTTAATTCTGAAACTTGCCTCAATTCCTCTTGGAAAGCACACAGAGAAGTTTTTAAAGAATACAGAACTTGTTTACAGCGAAACCAGGAAACAGAAAACCTGATAACTTCATTTACCTGTTGGAGCTTTCAAGAGCAGCATCTCAGAAATCTCCAGAAAATTACTCCATCAGAAGGGGGGTGTTCCACCCCACAGGGAGCTGGTGCAAGCACGTTTAGATCAAAGAGAGTAGAAGGATAGGAAGGATGAGAAGAAAGGGATAGAACATGCCAGGGGATCTGGCACAGCTCAGAAAGCACCAACATAATCTACCATCCAAAATCATGGGGATAATACCTTGGGAGGCAAGTCCTGTCCTCTGGTTCTAGTAACTGGGGCCTTCAGGAGAAGCTATCTTTTCTCACATGGCCTTTATTGTTCTGACACTTAGTTGTGTATGTGTTGCTGGGGTTCAAACCCACATCCTCGTACATGCCAGGCAAGCGCTGTAACTACTGAGCTGCTGCTCCAGCCTCCTGGAGAAGTTATCCTGAATTAGGGTAAGTTCAGAGAGGCACAGAAATGTAGCTATGCCATGTATCAAATATATAGTATTCACCCACAAAATATTGTAGTATGTGGGAAAGAATGGTAAGACATTTCTGCAAATAAAATTTTAACAGAAAGTTGCCATAGTGTAGATAAAAATTCTAATCAAACAATCTATCATTTATTCAAGACAATTTATGAATCCTGGATATGAAAACCAAAACAAACAAACTCAGGAAGAAGGACAGAAAACAGAAGGTAATAGCAGAACTTAGGAAAGAAAGAAAGGGGAAAATTACAGAGATTTAAAAGTATAAATTAGAAAGATCTCAAGGGGGATTGGACACCATGGAGATCACAGTAAAGGACAAAAAGGATAGAAATAAAAAACAAAATAAAAAAGAAATAAAGAGACAAAATTATAGACAGAGTAGTCCATATGCTTAATTCAAATTTCAGAGAAGAAAACAAAACAAAAAGCAAGAGAATGAATATTTTAACATATAAATGCAAAATACTGGGGACAGGAAGCCATAAAGTTGGCCCCTGGAGAGTCCAAGCTGAGTCACACTTTGGTAAACTTGCTGCTTTTGAACATATAGAATAAATTCTTTTGGGGATTCTTTAAAGACGTAGAAAAGCAATAGAATGAAATTCATTCGTTCATTTATCTATTTCCTCTCTCTCTCTTCTCTTTCTTCCTTTCTCTTTCTTCCCCAGTACAGGCCGTTAAATTCAGTGACATCCATTCCCTTTTTCTTTTTGATTTTGAGACAGGGTCTCACTAAGCTGCTAAGGCCAGCCTTGAACTTGTACTTCTGCCCCCAGCCTACAAATAGCTGCAATTACAGGTGTGTACTCCACCAGACTATGAATTCATTTTTAAGGAAAAGAAAATCAGGATTGCATCAGACACAGAGACATTCAGTACCAAAAGAGAGTGAAGAAACAGCGACAGACAGGAAAAGAAAGGCTAGAATTTTGTATTTGTTGAAACCCTACTTTAAATAAAAATGGAAATCATTTTGTTTTGATTTTATGTTTAGAGAATTGAATTAATCAGTTCTTTCTACAGTCTTAATGTTCTTCAATGCATTGTCTTATTTTATGTGCATATGTATGTATGAATAATGGATACAATTTGCATGCATGTTTCTATGTAGGCATTTAGATGTTATTAACGTAGTAACATAATCAATTCATGAACCCAACTATGAGAACAAGAACATTATAGTAAGTAATGTGCCTGCTTATGGGCTCCTCCATCATGCCATATCATTATCTCCCTGTAACAAAACATAAGCAATATCCCAAACAGTCAAATAGTGTGTGTGTGTGTGTGTTCCTAAAATATTCATTGATTTTAAAATTTTAACTTCATGAGACAGGTATTTTGCTGTATGTTATATTCTGAGACTTCAGATTTAATCCCATGAATTGTAAGTGACAATTACTTTATGTATCATTGCATTGGTCAGACAGAAATAAGTCACCTGAGCAGAGGATTTGATATAAAGCTCTGGAGCCAGGCATTCAGTTGTTATCCACTGAAAGGAGAATTAGATAACTCTAAGATATTATGGCATTAGAAACTGCCAGAAAAAGCTATCATCATCTATGAGTCACAGAACAAAGAAAATTAAATGATGGACTTAGAAACTGGGACCTCTGAGGAGGAGGCACGGCCCAGTTAGTGTCACTGAGCTCAGAGGAGGAGGCTCATGACTTGGGGCTGCAATGAGGCCTCTGGGGAGGGGTGTTACCAAACTGATCTGTCAGGGATGGAAAAATTGTGAGCTGATACTACTGCTGCAGGAAAAAGCTGCCCCTGCTGTTAGGGAGAAAGGCTTCTGGAGGCTGGGATCACAAGGAACAGCCAGGTGACCAATAGCAGGAGGGAGTCCTCCTTCCTCTTGCACTACAGTCTCCTCTGGGGCCTCTATTGACAAACTTTCCATGAAACCAGTTGGCAAAACCCAAGTGTGATTTGTGCTCTCGCTCCCTATGTCATAAAGCACATTATGGAAGGGTGAATTTGGAGCAGATAGCAATATCTTAACAATTGGCATAACCACTAACAAAGAAAAGAGTTTGGACAAGGAAGCTGAGATTTCTGAGATGTTATATGAAAAACTGTATTTCAGATTAGATGAAATATGGAACATTTCTGATTGGTTTATATTGTTGGATTTAGCTGAAGAACATTGATTTTGATTGCTATATAAAATTCCATTGTGGAAGTATACTCCAATTTATCTGTTCTTCTGTTGAAAAGCTTTTGGATAATTTCCACCTTTTGTTACTGCAACAATGCTATTATGAATATTCTTGTTCATGTCCTCTGCTACATTTGTTAAGATTTTCTCTTGAATATAAATGTAGGTATGTAATTTCTGGCTCACAGGGTTTATAAATATTCTGCACTAAAGTATGTTACCAAACTCTTTTTCCTCCAATTTACATGGCGACCTACATTTGATAGAGGCTGTTAATGGCTTTCTTTTCAGGGTTCAATATTATTAGATCACTTTGAACATACAAAAACACAGGGAACATTGTTCATGAACATGAAACCCAAAGGAAAGTTTCTTGTTCAAGGAAACTACAAAAGGACGTACACCAGCAAATAGCTGGGGAAGTTTTGGCAAAAGACTGGCAGTGAGAACTCCAGTTTCATGTGTCTGTCTACGTGGCATCTCTCCTTGGAGAGATGTCAGGCATTTCTGATTTACACTATTTGATAACCCCATCAAATATGTTCCCTGGTTCTCTTCCCTGTGTCAGTAAATGCCAATTTTATCTCCCTAGTAGCTATAATGGTCAAGCAGGGAATCCCCTCGAATATCCTTTGTTCTCTCACATTCCTTACCCAGATTATCAGCAAAACCTTTTGAATCCACTTTTAATGAGTCACAATTCAATCACTTCTCATGAACTTCACAACACAATGGTTCAAAGTCACCATCATTTCTACCTGGGTTATGAGGACAACCTCTTAACCATACTCCTCTTTGTTTCCCATCAGTCTTTTTCTCCATCTAGTACTGAGATGATCTTTTAAAGATGCAAGCCATATCTCAGACAAGGGATTGTTATCTGCAATATATAAGGAACTCCAGAAACTCAACAACAACAACAACAAAAAGAGAAAAACAAAGAGCTGATTTAAAAAATGGCCCACAAAATATGTCCAACATCACTAATCATCAGGGAAATTCAGATTAAAACCACAGTAAGCAGATTAAAACCCCATTAAGAATGGTTAATATCAAAGAGCCTAAGGATAAAAAGTGCTGGTGAAGATGTGGAGAAAAGGGAACCTTCACACACTGTTGGTGGGGATGTGAATTAGCACAGCCATGATGGAAAATGGTATGGAAGTTCATAAAAAAAAAATCAAGAATAGAACTGCCATATGATCAAGAAACCCACTACTCTGTACATGTATCCAAAGGAAATGAAATCCATGTGTCAAAGAGACAGCTGCATACCCATGTTCATTGTGGCACTCATCACAACAGCCCAGAAATGGAAACAACCTAAGTGTCCATCAACTGATGAACGGACAAAGAAACACTAATTCACATACACAGTGAAATATTGTTCAGCCATTAAAAAGAATGAAATCCTGTCCTTTGTAGCAATATGCATGGAACTGGAGACCATTATGTTAAGTGAAATAAGCCAGGCACAGAAAGACAAGTACTGCATGATCTCATTCATGTGTGGAATCTAAAGTAGCTGATTTTATAAAAAATCGAGAGCAGAATGGAGGTTACCAGATACTGGGCAGAATAAAGGATGAGAGGGATGAGGAAACCTTGATCAATGGTTATTAAGTTACGGTGAAATAAGAGTAAAAAATTTTGATTTTGCTACAGTTGAGATGTGAGGTGTTCGAAAGCTCTTGTGTGAGACAATGCAAGAAAGCTTAGAGACGAAATGATTGGGTTATAAGAGTCTTAACCTAATCAGTGCATTAATCCTCTGATAGGGATTGACTGGGTGGTAACTGTAGGCAGGGAGGGTGTAGCTAGAAAAGGTAGGTCATTGGGGGCTTGACTTTGGAGTATATAACTTGTCCCTGGTGAGGGGAGTCTTCTCTGACACCCCCCACACACACCTTTCTGGTAAGATGTGTTGAGTCACTTTCCTTCATCACACTCTTTCACCATGATGTTCTGCCTCAACTTTGTTCCAGAACAATGGAGCCAGAGGTCTACGGATTGAGACCTCTGATACTATGAGTTCCCAAATAATCTTTTCTTCCTCTAAGCTGTCTGCACAGCTCAGCTCTCTTCAAGTCTTAATGTGAATGCCACTTTCTCAGTGGGCTCCCCTGCCTACCCTGATTTAAAATGGCCAGCCTTATTCACCCTTCTATGCCTTTGTTATGGTCTGGATGCGAGGTATCCCCCAAAAGTCCATATGTGAGATAATGTAAGAAGGTTTAAAAGTGAAATGATTGCATTAAAAGCCCTTAATTCAATCACTGAGTTATCCCCTGATAGCAACTAACTGGGTGGTAACTGAAGGCAGGTAGGGTGTGGCTGGAGGAGGTGGTTCCCTGGAGCACGCCTTCAGGGTATGTATTTTGTATCTGCTGAGTGGAATCTCTCTATGCTTCCTGATTGCAATGCCCTGAGCCACTTTCCTCCACCACACTCTTCTGCCATGATGGTCTGCCTCACCTCAACTCTGAGGAATGGAGTCTGCTGTCTATGGACTGAGACCTCTGAAACCATTAGCCCTCAAATAAACTGACTAAAAGCCTTATTCAGTGTCATTTTTATTCACATTTCTATGTTTTAGTGTTATCTAAAATACTTATTTCATCTACTATTCAGACATATTTCATCTAATCAAAGAAACCAATTATAGAAAACACTATCATTTTATGCACCATTAAGAAATCAATTAAAAATTTCTGCCAATAAGACTGACACATTGCTTTCTTATCGCTTTGAAATTATTTTATATTCATTGAAAGACCTATTTTAGATTTATCTCAACATTGATTTTTATTTTATATCACTATTATGCAGACCCAAAAGGAAAAAAAATCAGCAAAATAAATTGCTAAAGATACTACTTCATCACGTTTGGAGTTCATCTGCTCTGAATAGTGAGATGTGGATTCATTGACTTGTGTGTTTCTCCACCTGACTCCAAGTATAGTATTGTTGAGTTGCAGTGATGCAGTCTTTTCTAAGAGAACTCTGCTGCTGTCTCCTGGATTCTCTCCAAAATGCTGACATCACTCTGCAAGTTCTAATGTACATGCATAGGTACTGACAATTGCACCTTGACTGGTACCTGGACAACAGCACCGTAAGATCCGTACAAGTGTCTGAGGTCTTAATATGTACAAAAAAAAGGTCTATCTTAGAATAAATGGATCAGGGAATTTGGGTACTTATTTAGTGCTCGTCTCCCTCATATAAAAATATGAGCTTGAAAGGGCAGGACTGTTGTTTGTTGTGTTCACTGCTGTATCCCCAGTGCAGAACACAGTTCTTGGCATATAGATGTTTATTTATTCTGCTGTGCTGAGAATTATTTAGATATAATAATGAATCATCTTTTGTTATGTTCCTCAAAACTTCTGTAAAACTATGTTGAATGGATGAATGAATAAAACCTCCCTGCCTTGAGTTACTCTTTCTTTTTAAAATTGACAAAAACATAAGACTCTTTCTTTAGTCCCCTATGGCATTTCATAATTGATAATGGGAGTTGGGAAAATTACAGTAATGCTCATGGGTGGATGAAAGTACTACACAGTGAAATTGTACATCTTTGATAACATTCCATCTAAGACTACACTATTGCTTAAGTGAGGAGATCAAAACCAGTTCTAAATAGAAACTGTCAGTCATCAGAACTGTGAAAAAGGAGAAATATTGCTCAGATGAATCACTGGAAATATTCTTAAGTCAAAAGAGAGCAAATCTGATGTCTCCTAACTTTACTTTATTGTCAAACTATCACCTCCTAGAAATGCACTTATTCTATAAAGATAGGCGGAAAATTTTTAGTTGGATTTTTATATTTGCTGCTTTTAACATCATGCTATTGGTAGATTCAATTAGCATTTCTAGGAGGTGATAGTTTGACAATGTTTTACATCACTAGCAATCAGAGAAATGCAAATCAAAACTTCACTGAGATTCTACCTCACTCCAGTCTACTGGAGTTCTACTCTGCTATTAGAAAGAACAATATCATGCCTTTTGCAGCCAAATGGATGGAAATGGAAAAAATTATGCTGAGTGAAATATCCCAAACTCAGAGACTTAAGGGCCAAATGTTTTCTCTCATATGTGAAGCTAGTGTAACACCTAAAGACAGGATGATAGTCAGCTGAGTTTAAGTATTAAATTTACCACAGTTGAAACTTCACATAAGCTGGGGGAACCATACCTATGAAGGTGAATGGAGAAGGGAGGGGAGGGAGAGAAAGGGAGGTTATCAACATAAAGGGGAATACTCATCTCCCATTAGAAACCTAGCTATACACAGGCAGGCAGAGAAACTCAGAAATGTCAACAATTTTTATACAAGTATATGTTCATTTCAAACTATAGTATGGTAGGATTACAGAGGAGACATGAGTTTTGGGAATGGATGGTGGGGATTAAATCCTGGTCCAGAATCAGCTTTAAATTACTATCTCATTATGTCAATATCCATTTATGCATAAGTATGTAACAATTCTCTCCAATATGTAAGACTATGCTGAACTAAAAAGAAAACTAAAATAAAAGAGTAGGGTGCATATAAATGGATGGCGGAGTCAATTACATTTCATACCCTTCAAGGAAAGAGCCATTATCATTCTCTTGGCTGTGCTCTACACTACTGAGAAACGTAGGTGAAGAGCCAACAACTCAGAAGTCAGCAAGTACTGACTCAGTTCTTAGAATATGTGCCCAGTTCAGTGTCAAATACTGGAACGGAGGTTGAAGTTAGGCACAGGCACAAAGATTATCTATCTCAATATCTTTAGGGTCATTTGCCATTTGAGTATCAGTGTCATTTTCCAATCCCTGTGTATACAATATGATATGATTGTATAGCACGCTTGCTGAGAGGCCCCCAAAGTGCAAAGCCTTGAAAATAATTTTTCCTTACCTTTTTTATTGTTATAACAATCTAAATTAAAGTCTTGCTCTCTTAAAAGTGTATATTATCTTATATGTCCCCCAAAGGTCTGTATGTGCTAAAGGCTTGGGTGCCAGCCTGTGGTACCATTAGGAAGAGATGGAAGCCTCAAGGGGTGGTCTCAGGGGAGGAAGTTAGGTCACTGGGGACGTGCTCTTCAAAGGGATACTTGGATCCGTCACCCTTCCTGCCTCTTTTTGATTTCTGTTGACCACAGGGTGAACATTCCTCCTCTGCAACAGCTCCAGTCATGTTGCATTGGGCGACTACATGCCTCAAACAACAGGGCTAAGTAACCATGGGCTGATGCCTCCAAAACTGAGCCCAAATACACCTTTCCTCCTTTTAGGTTGTTTTGTCTCCAGTATTTGTTACAGCAAGAGAAAGCTGACTACAGTGTGTTCATATTTATCACCATAACATCTTTGTTACACATTTAACTTCTCCCACTTGATTTTTCCTCATTTTGTCTCAAAAGTGCTACTATTCAGAATGCAGCAGATTTCCATCTCCAAAAATTAAATTGGCATGTAATGAGTTTGTGATGAATAGAAAGTCTGCTGCTAATACAAAATTTTTACATAGAGAAGGTAAATTGAAGAGCATAGGTCTCAGCACAATGCCTTAGAAATGTGAGAGGAAATGAGTGATCATGATGAACTCTGAACTACTGTGAACAGTCTTTACAATGGCATGCTGCCATACATTAATGTACTTTCATAGATGAGTGAGCATAGCAAAAGTTGAGAGACCCATCTAAAATTTTACAGAGCAATAAGAAATATGTGCCAGTAAAAGTACTTTATGAATATGCTGGGGACCAGGAAGCTACCTTCTTCTGCACTGGGCTAGTAAAAGAACATGAAGGCCTCCCCTGAAGGCTGAAGATGAAGCACATCACAACCTCTTTTTGACCCACCTAGTGTACATGGGAAAGCAGCAGAATCTACAGCAGCCAGTCTACCCAGATCCTTTCCTATTCCCATTTTTATTTTATTTTAGAGAGAGAGACAGGGAAAGAGAATCAGTTTTATTTCTTTTTCTCATCTGGCTTTTTTCTACCTAGTTGCATATGTGGTTTTGGGGTTTGAACCCAGGTCCTTTTGCATGCCAGGCAGGCTCTCAATTACTGAACCACTGCTTCAGCCCTCATATTCTTATTTAAAAACTTTTGTACATTATTCTTTAATAATGAATCTTTGTGTCTAGTGACTTTGTTTTTTGTTACACATTACAAAAGAGTTTAACAAAGGTACAAACACCCCAACATCTTGTCATATGATCTAATATTTTTTGTTCCTAATAATATTTTGAAATCCAACATGTAAAAGTATAATGCTGTACTAGTGTCATGGAATTAAATACTTCCTCTTGGGATCATCTATGAAGGCATGTATAAGGAAAAAGATCCATTACAAAGAATTGTACTTTAGAGCATTTTTCTCATCAATTCAGTTATTGTGGTATACAAGAGTATTTGGAGTTTAATTGAAAGCAAGATCCATTATTCTAATTTAGTGGTTCTTTGCATGGCAGAATAAAATCATCAGTGTCACTAAATAAATAACATAAAGTGGGGAGATCAATAAAAGACCCAAGGAGCCAAAAAACTTGTGTTGCAGTGTTACAGGAACAATCCTGGTTTTACGATACTATTCCATAGTCTACTTCAAACTCATACATTTCTGAAAATTAAATTTCAAGTTAACTATAAACATGAGGTATTAAAAAAAATAGGGCCCAAGGGCACAGAGGCATGTTTAGAGGTACAAAAAGACTACTGCATGACTCAGAGTACAGGTCCGCAGTGCTATAAACCCTCCATGAACATCAAATTAACCTGTTAAGGATCTTTCTTTGTACCACTTTATAAACTTTTACAGTTAACAAAGTCAATCTCTTGTGGTGTTAAAATTGACAACTGAGAAAATAACAAACACATTTACTACTATGAGTGAACATACTAACAAGGATTAACTCGAAATAATGTCTGAATATATTTCAAAAAGAATCATCCATAGTTCCAAATAGGGCTGTGGAGCCAAGTAATTTAACCCATATTTTCAGTTATGACCTCTCATTTGCAGGAAGTTTTGCATATTAAAAATATAGGTGATTTAATAAACAAAAGAGGATAGGAAGTTAGAACCTGCAATTGAATACCTAATGCATGTAAATCTAAGTTTTTGAGTTCATGTCATATCTATTTTTAGGCCTAATAGTTTGAAAATACATGTTACACTGTTTTAGCAAGATTTAGTTATCATATTATTTTTCACTTCAGCCTGTCCTAATATCCTGAGGAGAGAAGGTTTCCTGGAGGTTGCCTACATTATCTAGCTTATCCTCACACTTACTGCTGACTTTTCCTCTATAATGATATCATTTGGGGAATGCCTGTCCTTTTATTCACAGCTCAGGGTCTGTAAGTCTTCATTCATGTTACAAGGTGTTGGAACGTTTGGTGACTCTCATTTAGAAGGGTGACACAATTTCAAGCGGTGCAAGCAACTCATTTTGTAGCTCTTGAATTAATAGAATGAAAGGTGACACTCCTATCTCACTTATTGAAATGAAAATCACACTAGGCATGCACAGAATGCATAATTCATCATTTTCCATTCACCTTCTTCTCCAAATGATCTTTGTCACACTTCCCTCTTTCGAAAGAAAATAATCTGACTCAATATGCTTCAAATATCCACACCTCCATATTTCTCTCAGATTACTACAAATCTACAAGTTACTGAAGAAAATGTTGAACCTTTCACAATTTTATAAGATATTTTAACAATGGCACAGCTCATTCACACTGATAGGAACTCTTAAAGTAGGTCATATTCTAAAAGAAAATAAATAGCAAGGAGAGAAGCAAACCAAAAAAAAAATACTAGAAGGCATTTGGACTTTCGTTTACTACAGAATTATATCCCAAGAAATGGGAAGGGGTGTAGAGAAGGAAGTTTTCCTAAATGTAGGTTATAGGGAGCAGAACCTCTCAGGTGAATGGCTATAATAGCCCCTAATATAATGCCAGTTCTATAGGTCTGATATTATGATTTTAGCAGATCATGAGAACGGCTTCATTGGTTCCCAGCCCCACTTTTCCTTCCCTAAAATCCCAACTTAGAGGCAGTTGGAGCATTAACTTTGGAGCAGTAGCTCTGATGCATCAGCTCACACTGATTTCTGAACCAAGCAAACCTGGTTCCCTGCACTCAGCACACACTGAGGTGGAATGAAAGAACAAACTTTGTAGTCATTTTCCCTCACATGATAGTTGCATGATTTTATTTAAGTACCTTAATCTCTTGAAGCCTTTGTAAAATAGGTATAATTATGCTTAGCTTATTACATAAAGGATGTCAGGAATTAAATAGATATGAGATAATATCTAATAAAGTTCTTGTTTTATAGAAGTTGCTCAAAAAATTCCAGGTACCCTTCTTAAATGGTCAGAACAGTCTCTGTCATAGGGTGCCCCCAACAAGAGTGATTCATCCCTCTTCTCTTTTAGCTCAGCATACCTAACAAATTGTCCCTCAAAACTACCAAAATGAGAAAATGCATTCATCTTCTCATTCCAAATTGGGTTTAAGGACAGAGAGCAATAATGGTTCTGGGGCCACTCATCTATCTAGGAGCAAAGTGCTATTGTGTTCCTTATATCAGCTAGTTTTCTTGATTGCAAGTAACACAAACCAACTTTAGGAATTTATTAGAAATACTCCAGGTTGGGGGCTGGAGCGGTGACTCAGCAGTTTCAGCGCTTGCCTGGTAAGCACGAGGACCCGGGTTCAAACCCCAGCACCACGTACACAACTAAGTGTTGGAGTAACTAAAGCCATGTGAAAAACTAAACAAAGTTGTTTCTCGCTTTCTCTGTCTCTCTCACTGTCCCTCTCTCTTTAAAAAAAAAAAAAGAAAGAAAAGAAAAAGAAATACTCCAGATTGCTTAAAGAACTGAAAGGAAGGTGGGAAACCAGTCTTGGGAAATGTAGGAAATAAAACAGCTAGGCAGCAAGGACAGCCCTGAACTTGCACCAGTGGCTGTCACTGGGGGTATGCTCTCCCCTGCTTCCATCAAACACCATTGCCACAGCGGGTTTGATGCTGCCTTGCCTTTGATACCACCTTCTCTAGATGCTGCTGCTGTGAATAATTTCTATTGGGCTTGAACTCTTGATACCTTACCTTTGGATCCAGACTTTCTGATTATGAAAATGACAAACAACTGCTTCCCCTCAATGGCTTTCACAGCAACAAGTAGCCAAGTGTTGAAATGCGAGTTCTAAGGAGACCTCCCTGAATAGAAGATGGTAGTTATTATTGTCTCCTATAGAGAAGAAAGGTCATCGGTATTGAGATAGTCAGCTTTCTCTGAACTCTCCAGTTAGAATGACCACTCCTGTTCTCACACATGATCCCAAGTCTAGACAAGTGAGACTTGTGAATAATCCCCTTTTATCTGAATAAAGTGATTCTCAAATTTGTTTAGGTGGCAGCACACCTGGGTGTTAACTCTCTGTATAGATAAAATGCATCAGGATAAGCACAACATCTGTTTAGTTCAGAACAGGTATCTCCAATTTTTAATATAGTGCTAAGCAAAAAGCAGAGACTCAGTACATATTTGTTGAATAATATACTAACTTGAAATACAACCTGCAATTTTTCATTAGATATTATTCTGAAAAGAACATTAAACAAGTACAACTCACAGGATGTATCCAAAATGCAAGTTTAGTTTTATCTTCTAATATCTTTTTAGCCTTTACTTAATGGAAGAATTTTTCCCTTTTCTATTGGATAAAATCTCTGGCAGCCTCATTACCTATCCTGATCACTTTTAATGTAATAGCCAATCTTTTAATTTCATATCATAATCTTGATTTATAAATCAGAACATCTGTCCCCATGTATTAGTCCCTACTTCAGATTTTATTTAAAGGTACAATATTCCACTTCACCAAGGTCTATATAGCACAGCAGCAGTGGAACCAAAGATACCCACTGGTGAGAGGAAGCAAGTACTGGGGTTGAGTGAGTGGACATCACCTTTGGTTGTGGCTGGTTCAGGATATCATACTTCCCAGGTAAAAGTAGGAGACTCTTACCTTTTAGGTGGCTACATACTGTGTCCACTTACCTTTTTTCCTGTCTTCAGAAATGCTATCCTGGGCTGGAGCGGTGGCTCAGTGGTTTCAGCGCTTGCCTGGCAAGCACGAGGACCCGGGTTCAAACCCCAGCACCGCGTACACAACTCAGTGTTGGAGTAACTAAGGCCATGTGAAAAACTCAATAAAGTTGTTCCTTTCTTTCTGTCTCTCTCACTGTCCCTCTCTCTAAAAAAAAAAAAAAAAAAAAAAAAAGGTCAATTACAAAATAAGACAGGCCAATGGGGGAGCGGCCAAGGCACTAATCAGAAAAGAATCTAAAAGTTATTTTTATTTTCACTTTGGAAATATACTGCTTGTTAACTCAGATTTTCAAATACAACTCTTACTTTACTGGTGAAATAAAAATGTTCCCTCTTTCTACCAAAGTAGACAATGCCCTAACACAGAAATGAACACATCTTACTGACAGGGTTTGATGTGGAAAAATTAACTAAAATTGAACAGAAGTAAGTCAAGTTCCTAAGTCAGTTTCTACTAGCTTTATGTCTCTACTGCAGAAAAGGTCTCGGATTCTGCATTTGATTCCAGGAGGGCCAATACTGAAGCTGCAGAAATACATGTCTCTATGGCGTTACAAAGACTGTGGTCGCTTTACTTTCAGCTCTTGAGGATCATGTGAACTTTCTTCAGATAGCACTGCTCAAGTGACTTACTCCTCAAGGACTTGCCATTTTTCAAATATCTCACCTAAAATATTCATTTTAAAGAATAAAGGCTCTGTTTTCAAAGCCCTCTATATTTTTGCATTTTTGTAAATACATGACTAAGAAAGGCAATATACATCTGCCATTCACAAGTAGAGAGCAACATAAGGAGGTAAACTAGGAGCTTAATCAAACATAAATTGCGAGATAAACAGTTTTGGTTTTCTTGCATTTTGTATATTCTTCAGCACCAGGGGTCCAAAACATACCGCTGGGTTTTCCCATTTGATAGTAGACTTAGGCCTCCATCCCTCTCTTTTCCCTGAAGGTACCAACATCATTTCCTCATGGAGTTGGGTACAAGCACTGCTATGTCTCAGCCTTTTGTTGCATTTCCTAAAATTAGTTCTTTGCAGACATTTTAGTTTTCAAGTTTGGAAGGATTTTTCCTTTATTTGCTATCTGATACAAGCACTAAATTTTTTTTCATAATAATCCCTTGTAGACATGCAGACCATTTGTGGAAGAAAAGAGAACATGTATGCTTTGATCCATCAGTCTGCACTCATAAGGGAACTCAGTGAAAGCTGCGTGTGTGTAATGTTACCCTTGTCATTTTGTGCTCTTGAAGAACTCATTGTTAGCTTTAAGTACCTGTCCAGCTGGAGAATGTGAGGGAAAGGAATCATACCACAGGGTTAAGCAGCTGAAGAACAGATTTTTCAATTCTGTTAATGAAAGGTCTGAGGACATCTGTTGAACCTTCTGGAAGTAACAGCTGGGCTATCAATGCCTCACAGTGTTCCCATCAACTAGAGTCTTGGTGGGAGCCCATGTTATGGGAAGGAAGGAAAAAGGAAAGGAAGAAAGTAGAGAAGGAAGGAAGGGAAGAAGAAAATAACTTTCTGAAACTGCAGTTTCCCATACCTTCTAAGTAGAGTTATTCTAAAGTTTAATTTAAAAACACGTGCCTTTAAGTAATTTTTACATAGCATCAGTTAATTAAAATGTAAATGTTTTAAAACAAAAAGAACAGGTACCACTTTCAAATTTCCCCGGCCCCCATGATGTGTGGCAGCACTTACCTATTGGACTCCTTTATGCTGGAGGGAAGGCACAGAGTTTTGGCCCCACCTGTTCCTCTCTATATCTGTATCATTCTAGGTCTTTGCCATTTAGCCCCATCCACTAACTCTCTCCAGGCTCTTTCTAGCTATAAATGCATTTTCTTCCTTAATTGATCCATCTTTCTTTTGGATCAATTTCCTGTAAGTATCAGAGCTAATGTCTTTCAGTTTTTCCATCTCCTCCAAAGCATGGGTTTTCTCCACTACTCTCCGTTTAAAGCTCATGTAGAGTTGTGAAATGGTTTTCCCCTAGGTTTCAAAAACAAACGAAAATAGTATCTCTTGGACAGCAAGCACAGTCTGCCCACCACATCTATGGGTTCTGCATGTGTGGATGCAGCCAACTGCACACTGAAAATATTTGGAGAAAAAAATCACTTCTGTACTGAACATGTACAGACATTTTTCTTGCCATTACTCCCTAAACTATGCAGTATCACAACTATTTACATAGTATTTACATTGTTTTAGATACTAAAAGTAATGTAGGGGTTATTGAAGGTATTGAGGAGGATGTACAGAGATTATATGCAAATACTACGCCATTTTATATAAAGCACTTGAGCATCCATGGATTTTGGTGTCTGCGAGTGGTCCTGGAGCCAATCCCCTGCAGATTCCACGGGATGACTACTGTGTACAAGTAATCACTCACATTGATTGCTTGCTGTGTTTCAAACGCATATCCAGGTGAAAGCCAGAACACAGCCCAACACTCGGTGAGCATACAATGTTCAGCTCTAGTTGTTGTTTCTGTTATTGCTACCCAGGCACTGTGTCAGCTTTCTGTTCCTTATAACAACATTTATCAGGAAGTTGAAAAAGAATTGGAATGAAGAATGAACAAAGAACTGCACCTTGTGAACGAGTGGAATGTTCAGCTCTCCATAAGCACAAACATAAGTAGTAATGGACTTTTAAAATTGTGATGATGATGATTGTTATCTGCACTGATGGACATCAAATCCAGGGTCATGTGCATGCTAGGCAAGTGCTCTACCATGGAGCTACATCCCCAAATTGTGCTTATTATTAACATTGACTCTGATGAGGAGGATTAATTAACACATTCCTGAGTAAGTGGGAATTGCTTTGCTTTTAGCACACAGAACTTAGTTGTAACAGAGCCTTTGCATTTACTGATTTGGCTGGATGCTCTTCTCCTGGATTGCTAGGTGGCTTCTTCCCTCATGGTCTGCACTCAAATGTGCTTTTCTCAGGGGCCTTTCCTGACCACTCTAATTTATAACTACACTGTCTTACCTCCAGTGCCTACCTCTCACTTTCCTGTGTTTCTCAATAAAATTCATTTATTCTTCTCTAGGTAAATGTCTACCTATAAATACATATGTATTTATTGATGTACCCTGTCCTACTAAATAAATGCCCCATGAAAGCAGAATTTTATTGTTTTTATTCTCATGAAGAGTACCTTTCACAGAATACCTTTCATAAATATTAGTTTAATAAATAAACAGATGAATATAGTGAATCTTTGCTTTTATGAAATACAACCACTATGATCCCTCTGTTTTCAGTTCCAAAGATGATTCGTCAAGAGTAGTTTTTACTATAGAACAAAGTGAGTTTGATTCCCTGTGATAACAAGTATTCTATACAAAAGAAATAGGAACCTAATATTTGAGGAAACACTTCAGCCTTGACTTAAGTAAGGTCGTGAAGAAAATGAGTCACAAAAAGCTCTAGGAAGTTTCACTACCATGGCCACTATTGACATTTGGGGCTTACTTAGAAAAATAATTAACCAAGGGAGTAAAAGACTTGTACACTAAAAACCACATAAAACAGATGAAAGAAAGGAAAGCAGACACAAATAGATGGAAAGATATTCCATGTTCATGGATTGAAAGAATTAATATTATCAAAATGTCCATACTCCTCAACATGCTCTATAGAGTCAGTGCAGTACCTATAAAAATCCCAATTTATACAGAAATAGAAAAAAGCATCCTAAAATTTATATAGAAACACACACACACACACATACACACACACATCCTCCAAATTGTAAAAGCAATTCTGAGCAAGAGGAATAAAGCTAAAGGCATTATGTTTCCTAATTTCAAAATATATTATGAAGCTACAATATTCAGACAGTATGATACTATATAAAAATAGATATATAGACCAATGGAACAGAATAGCCAGTCCAGAAACAAACCCATGCATTTACAGTCTGCTGATCTTTGATAAAGATGCCAAGAATATTCAATGGGGAAATGAAATGCACTTCAATAAATAATGTTGGGGAAACTAAAATCTACACGCAAAAGAATAAAACTGGATGATTATCTTGGACCATGCACAAAAATCGACTCAAAATGGGGTAAAGACATAACATCTGAAACCACAAAACTTTTAGGAGAAAACAGGGAAAATTTTTCTTGACACATATCTTGGCAGTTGATTTCCTAGCTATGAGAACAAAAGCACAGGCACTAGAATTAAAAATAAGACAAGTGGATTACAGCAAATTAAAAAGCTTCTGCATAGCAAAAGAGAACAACCAACAAAATAAAAGAATACCTGTACAATAAAAAAATAGAAAATCATATATCCAATAAGAAGTTACTATCCCAAATACACAGAGTACTCCCACAACTCAATAGCAAATGCCCCAAACAACCAGACTAAAAAATGGACAAATGGGGGCTGGAGTGGTGACTCAGCAGTTGGAATGCTTGCCCAACATGTGTGAGGACCTGGGTTCAGGCTCCAGCACCACATATACAACTAGGTGTTGGAGAGGCAAATATGAAAAAATAAATCAGATTGATTCTTTCTTTCTCTCTCCCTCTCCCTCTGTCTTTGAAATTTTTTTTAAATGGACAAAGGAACTAGATAATCATTTCTGCAAAGACATACAAATGGGCAACAAGTATGTGAAAAGGTACTCAACGTCACTATCCAGGGAAATTCAAATCAAAATTCCAAAGAAATACCATTTCACACCTGTTAAAATGGCTACTGAAAAAACAAACAAAACCAAAAAACAAGAAAAGAAAACAATCCAAAAGATAAGTGGTTGATAAAGTTATTGGTGGGAATGCAAAGCGGGATAACATCACTGAGGAAAACTGTATGCAGGTGCCTCAAAAAATTAAAAACAGAACTATCATATGATCCCACAATCCCAACTCTAGCTGTACACAAAGGAAATGACATTGGGATCTTGAAGAGGTATCTGCACCCCCATGTACGCTGCAGCACTGACCACAATAGCCAAGACCTGGGGGTAATTTGAATGTTCTTTGACAAATGAATTGATTAAAAAAAAAACTATGTTATATACATACAACAGAATATCATTTGGCCTTAAAAAAAAGAGGAAATTCTGCTGTTTGCAGCAACATGGATGAACTTGTGCTAAGTGAAATAAGCCCAGACACGGAAAAACAAACATTGCAGGAAACCACTTACATGATGAATCTAAAAATGTTAAACTCATAGAGGCAGAGACTAAAATGGTGGTTGCCAGGGGTTGGGGAGAGGAATAGGAGGAGGTATTAGTTAAAGGAGACACAGTTGGGGCTGGAGCGGTGGCTCAGCGGTTTCGGCGCTTGCCTGGAAAGCACGAGGACCTGGGTTCAAACCCCAGCACCACGTACACAACTAAGTGTTGGAGCAACTAAAGCCATGTGAAAAAACTAAATAAAGTTGTTTCTCTCTTTCTCTCTCTCACTGTCCCTCTCTCTTTAAAAAAAAAAAAAAGGAGACACAGTTGTTTAGGTTGTACAAGAGGCATAAATCCTAGAGATCTGTTTCATAGCTTAGTGACAACACCTTATATACTCAAAATTTTGCTGTGATAGTAGATCTGAGATTAAGTGTCCTTATCACAAAAATTAATAGGAATAAGAGTGTGGAAGAGGGCTGGAGCGGTGGCTCAGCGGTTTCGGGGCTTGCTCCGCAAGCACGAGGACCCGGGTTCAAACCACAGCACCACGTACACAACTAAGTGTTGGAGCAACGAAGGCCATGTGAAAAACTGAATAAAGTTGTTTCTCTCTTTCTCTGTCTCTCTCACTGTCCCTCTCTCTTTATTAAAAAAAAAAAAAAGAGTGTGGAAGAAGAATTTTGGATATAATAATTAGGCTTATGGAAGACAGCTGTGGTGATGATTGCCTCCAAACTAGGCAGGTTTTTAATGTCAACATACTTCAATAACATAGTTTTTAAAAACATTGCCAAATGTTCCTAGAAGGACAAAATCTCAACTGAGAGCCATTGCCCTAATAGGACTTTAGTTTATAAACAAGATTTAAGCTGATGTAAAATGATACTTCCCATAAGTACATGATTCTTTTCATGATTGGTGAATCCTAATATCCAATTTACACAGACATATTGAAAATGAAACCAAGACAAGAGGTTCCTGCTAGTCTGTATCTAGCAAACATGGCAAAGCACAAACTGCACCAATTTCATTTGTTAAATATCCCTCTTTTTCATCTTTACATAACTGAGACAGAAAATAACTTACAGGTGTTCAATGATTGGTGTTCTATTACTGGGGAGAAGAAACATAAAAGGAGAAAAACAAGAAAGCTCAGTCCATACAAAAACTACTTACTTCCCATGTTGCTTTGTGTTGGTATTCCGCTGGGTTCATCGAGGTCTATGGCTGATTTTAATTTATTTCCACAACTGCTCTATAGCTCTAAATAAATACAAATTTAAAAATTTATATCCACATGTCACAAAACTAGATCCCACCAGGTTGGTGGAAAGCACTCTCTTCATATTATAGAGTTTATCTGATATATGCAATAACCATCATCATGAACCAGACAGGCCTAGCCCACCAATGAGCCATTTCCTATTATTTTCTAAAGTCTCGCACAGGGTGTAAGTTTCGGATTCCAGACGGGAGGAAACTGCACTGTGTTATTTCCTTGCAGAGCTAACTAACCTTGTGGATGAAAATAGGCTGAAGATGTCTGCAGGGTATCTAGGCAATTTCTATTATAGTGCATCATTTCCCACTGGCTTTGACCTGTAAGAAAATTGTGGTTTTCAGCTGTTTTCAGTATAAATGGCATTTGTAATAAAAATTTCTTATTACCATAGACTCAGGGTAGCTATCTAACCCAGCCCAACACTCAATGTAGTCATATCTTTTACAACATTACTGACATGGTTATCCAGTCTGAGTTTAAATATCTCCATGTCCAGATGCTCTTTAGTCCTTAAGGAAGCTTATTTCACTGGTGAAGTTTTAATTACTAGACTATCTTTATTTTAAGGTGAAAATTGGCTGTCCAGAGCAACACAGGATAAGTTTCTCCTGCCATATGAAAGGTATTCAAAATGTGCATTATCTCCATTTTTTTTTTTGGCCTAAAGAACAATATGCTAACTCTAAGTGTCTGTGTTCTCTGTAATGACCATTAATACATTTGCTTTCAAAGTAATATATCAACACATTTAGTAATATGTGTATATATACATATATATGTACCTATGCTTATTAGGAGAGAATTTGTTGTTAGTTATATAGCATCACTTAAGGAGGCAGGTGTTGCCAGGTATAGTGGTGTACACCAGTAACCCCATCTGCCCAGGAGGCTGAGGCAGGGGTATTGCAAGTTCAAGGCCCGCCCAGACAGCTCAGTAAGATTCTGCCTCGAAGTAAAAATTTAAAAAGGCTAGAGATAGGGCTGGAGCAGTGGCTCAGTGGTTACGGTGCTTGCCTGGCTAGTTCAAACCCCAGCACCACGTACACAACCAAGTCTCGGAGCAACAAAAGGCACATGAAAAACTAAATAAAAATTATTTCTCTCTCTCTAAATGTCCTTCTCTCTTAAAAAAAAAAAGGCTAGGGATATATCTCAATGGTAGAACAGTCCTGGGTTCAATGCCAAATACTGTGCCCTTCAAAAAACCCAACAAACAAATTAAAACAAGGCAGGCGTTAAAAGCATATTTCAAAAGTGGTCTATATATCCACAATGGAATATGATTTAGCCTTAAAAACGATGGGGATCCTTTCATTTGTGGCAATGTGGATGAACCTGAAGGCCATTATGCTAAATGAAAGGCAAATACCTCATGATATCACCTGTCTAAGAAAGGGGACCTCACAGAGGTAGAAAGTAGGATGATGGCTACCAGAAGCTGGGGACAGGAAGGGAGGGTATAAAATTTCAGTTTTGAGATTTATTGCACAGCAGGGTGATTATAATCAACAACAATGTATTATATACCTCAAAATAAAGAGAGTAAACGTCAAACATTTCAACACAAAATGATGTGAGATGAGGTTTGTTAATTAGCTTAATTTAATCATTCCAGTAATAGTAATTTAAAAATATTAGTTAAAATGTATTTCAGGTAATTGATATTCAGAGAATTTCTGCTTCAAATTTGTCATAGTCTTATGTTGGGGGTTCAGGTGAAAATCCAGCTTTCCATGTCTTTGTGCTTGCTTTTTAATATTAGCTTTTTAATATTATTAGCAATAATACTAATTTAAAAGATCTCAATATCTAATCTTATGGTATAATTTTTAATTTGGAATTTTGCTTTGGTTATAATATAATTTTGTGTTCTTGTGACTTCAGAAAGTTCAAGAGTTGCTTTAGTTCAAAAATGGAAAGGATATGGTGTTTCTACAATATTCATATTTATGTGTAAATGTCATCAATGTGCATGCCCTGTGGATTTTACTTGAATGCCACCCACATTGTTCCTAAGCTGCTAGATGCTAGATGCAGTGATGCGGTCACAGCAGGAAAAGTCACTGTGCTGGAGGAACCTCAGTCCTGTCAGATTATAAATAGGTGAAGGCCTTCAGAGAACTGGTGTTAGACTCAAAGTGCTTTGAAAGGGTAGGAGAAACAAAGTCACCGGGAAAGCAGGGATGCTCAAGAGGGCTTCCCGAGCCAGAGGGACACAGACGTGTCATCCAGAGGCTGAGTGGGAAGCAGACTGGGGTGGGGTTGGCAATTGCAGGGACACATGTGGGAGCAGAAGTGGAAATGTCCACAGCTATTCAGGTAACAGTGACGCTGGAGTAGAAGGTTCCTGCAGACAGACCCAGGGAGAGAAGGGGAGACTGATTTCAGGTCAGAATGTGGGATGCTGTCAATACTAAGTTATAGGTAAAACATCAAAACACAAATAAGATCCTCATTTACAAAATTAAATAATATCAATGACCAAAAGATTCATTCACAAACATGCCAACAACCTTAGATTTTACTGCATAAACGTACATAGAGTACTAATTTCAATTAATGAGCTTAATTTAATGTCTTTATTTTAGTAATCATTTATATCTCAAAAGCTTTACCAAGAAGGTTCTGTTCTCTTAGTTGATTTTTTATGTGTGCACAAAAAAATTAATATATGACTTTCAAGTTCTTTGGTTTTTCTAGCATAATGAGATGACAGAGGTTGAAAATTATGATAGAATGAAAGCATATTCAACAAAGAAAATCATGCTTAAATAATAAAAATCAGACTTCTCGTTCCTATATATTAGCTGGTCTAGGTGTGACATAAATAGAGTGGGGTGAGAATTAAAACAATCATACATTCCTAGCTTTCTCATTGAGCAGTAATAAGATTCTGACAAATTTACAGATTTCCCATCTATAAAAGAGAGACAATGAAATGTCACTAATCACCTTACAGGGAAGTCATGTGCTACACTGGAAGGAAAACAATATTCGGGGGCAGCAGTTTGCCTTGGCCATGGGTCTATCTGAACCACTTTAACTGCCTCTTGTCAAATCCCGGTGCTCACTCTGTGCTGGGACCCACTGTCCCCCTATAGCCAGAGATCCCTTCAAATCACAAAGCCACAAATCTGATCACATTACTCTTCTGCTTAAAAATCCCAAACTCACCATCATTTGCAGTATAAGTAACATACTATTGGCTCAGCCTTGCATTTGCATCTCACATCCTGTTCCTGCTCCTTCATCCTCAGTTCCTTTTAAATGGGCTACATTCTCCCTCCATAGGGCCTTTTGCATGTATGATTTCTTTGCCTGGAAGTTTCTTCCCCTTGCATTTTTCAGACCATGTTAGTCTTCAAGTCATGGTTAAGTACAGTTTCAGTTTTCCCTCAGTTATGGTGGGATTGATGAATACCTGCCCCATCGGGACTATGTGTTCTGTGAAGCCAAATGCAGTGCCTTCTGCTCGGTGATTCTGTTAACACTACCTATTCCTAGCAATGCCTACAGTATCTAGCACACACCAGGCATGCAACAGATATCTGGCAAATTAGTTTCATAAATTTAATGATGGTATAACTTTTAAATGGAGATAATGATAATAGCTACCAGAAAGGATGCTTCAGCTGCCTCCCAGCTATTTTACAAGCTTTTTACAAGGAAAATGTGAGATACTGTATTGGGAGGAACATGGCAAACAATAAAGCACAGAAACACGAGTATTCTTCATAACAGAAACAGCTAAAAAAAACTGAAATAATAACATGTCTACACCAAGCTTTAGCCAAGAAAATTTTATTTCAAGATAGAAATCTAAGGAATAAGTTTGTATCTGTGAAAAATGTGTGCCTGTAAGATAGGACGCATGAGCTCAGGACTTCTCAGCTTTGCAAATGTGCAAACTGAAGAAGCATTTAGGGGCTTACCACATACCACCCACGAATCCCAACTGCTCCCAACAGTGTCCTCCTCCACCTTGTGGTGGTTCCCTGCTTGCTGTAGACTGCTGGCAAAGGAGGTAACATTCAAGGTGTGTCGACGCAGTGGTTGGTCATCTGTTTAGCTTCCTTTATCTGAACCATCATGAACAAAACAGCCTGCAAAACCACACTGACCTTGGCTTAGAATGGAAGGTCAGTCATTACATTATCATCTGAAGCATTCCTGAGCAGAAGCAGCTGGAAAACATTCCTGACAAGAAGGCTTAGCCTGCATTTCATGACTCACAGAGAGGGCTGTGTATTGTGCCTATGCATATGTGTTTGTTTACATGGGTGTAAATGTTACCCCACCAGATGCCCAAAGAAATCCAGATAGGTGATTTGTGCTTTTTTTTCCTTTTTTAATTTGTTGGACATGGTCTTACATATCAGAGGGAATCATTACATATTTACGCATATGTAAATATTGACAAAGTAAGTTAAGACCAATCCTGGGCCAGGACCTACCCTCCTTCATCCATGTCCCCACTCATGTCTCCTCTGTAATATTTCCATGCTATAGATAGGAATGAGCATATACATGTATATTAATTTTTGAAATTTCTGAGTTTCTCTGCCTGCCTGTGTATAGTTGGGCTTCTCATGGGAGTCGAGTGTTCCCAGCTGTATTGATAACCTCTTTTCCCCTCCCTCTCTCTGCTCCCCTCCCTTTTCCCCCCACCTTCTTAGTTATGGTTCCCCCAGCTTATGCGAAATTTCAACTTTGATGTGTTTATTAATTATACTTAGCTCACCTAAAAATATGGAATACTTCACGAATTTGCCTGTCATCCTTGCACAGGGACCATGCTAATCTTCACTATATCATTCCAATTTTAGTATATGTGCTGCCAAAGCAAGCACTATGTGTGCTTTTTAAAAATTAGTTGACTAAGCATATTAAAACATGAGACCCAGAATCACAATGGTTAATTATTTCATATAGTGTAAAAAGAAGAGCTTATTTGTAGAAAAATTAATTGACTGCATAATTAATGAGAAAGAAGTACATGGCACTGAAAAATGAAATAAAAAAGCAATTTGAGTATCTACGAATTTCATGGAAGGCTCTTATATTGGTGTAACAGTCGCATCAGTGTTTATAAAATACACAAGCTATTCACACTCCAGTTCCAGTTCTGAGACTCAGCAAAGCCTCCCTATATTGCACACTGTACTCATCTGCCCAGCTTGGTTTTCTGCAGTGAGCTACTACAGTGCTGGATGACGTTCCCTGTGTGCTGCAGCTTCCCGGTAAATCTGCGTCGCAGTCACAGCATTCACACCCAAAGACAATGCTGCCCTTTTCCTATCACTTGCAGTGCACTAAGTTTTCAGAAAGGAAAACCTGGATTTTTCTTTCCTACAGTACATTTAACCATTTGGGGATGACTGTCCTTAGACTGAAACTATGTTTTAATAGGACATTTGGGATTATATCAAGAAAAGAGTAAAATAATGATGATGTCACTGCCTTCTGGATATGAGGACGGCCTTCTCTACCGAATTACCAACAAGGAACCAAAATCCCAAGGTCATTCTCATTGTGGCGATAGACTTGCTGCTAATATGCCCAGTTTTTTACATACTGCCATTTTTAAAAATGTTGCTTTTTTTGTAAGAATGTAACAATGGATTTAAATGAAATACAGAAGAATGAAGTCTGATTTTTTTTCTTTGTTATCACCAACATCAGAAAGCTGCTATTTACTTTGATAAGGAATTTTAACCATATATTAGGGCTGCCCTTCATTTATCTAGAGAGGTAAATAGATTAGAGAACACCCATTTGCACAATCTTATATAATCCAAATAGATTTTTTAAATCACTTGGCTGTCCAAAATTCCTCTTCTGGTGTAAGAGATGTAAAGAAATAAATAAAAATATCATTTTGTAAGCACATAAGCTAAAGCACAAAAAAATTAAATGCCTTGACAAAGATCTCAGGGCAAATAAGGTTTAGTGAGAGAAAGCGGATCATTTCTCTTTACTCTGGATAACTTTCTCCAAAGTAGCATTCTGGTGAGGTTATGTGCAGATAACTGAAGTTGGTATACATTTTCCCCAGTGGGATGTTCATTTTGTGCACAGTAATCTTCTTAGGCATGCTATTTTAGAATGTAGGTTTGAATGACTTGCGGCAAAAAACAGATCTATATATAGATATGCAGCAGGTGGAAGAGGAGGAGCTTGGGGGAGCTTCTAAGTGAGAAAACAAAGAAAAACAGAAAGCATGTTGTTACAAGATAAATAGAACAGTTAGGGGGCTGGGCTGCTTGGGGGTTTGTTATTGAAGTAAAAATCAGTCATTTCCTTGATTCCTGGTCTTTTATTTCTTCATACGCGTAACTCCAAATTTGTATGCATTGCTAATAAAACGGCACACAGGAATATACAGCATCTTTAAGTGTAAATTAATTAAACTTCCTGAGCAGATCATTATTAAATAAATCTAAAATCTAAATTCATATTCTTGAAAACAAGAGACCTTCAAATTTACTGGGTAATAAAAATCCTTGTGTGCATTTCATTTTGGAAAAATAATTAAAACAGAATTTTACTGCAGGATAGGTAGTCTACTAGGCCATGAGAATGATGTGCTATTTTTACATCAAACCTAAAATTTTCTATTCATTATTTATAAGTATTCATTATGTTCCAAGAGTATATGTGGTTCTTGCCCAATCAAAAGGAAAATAAAACCCCTTTCTATCTAGTATTACTTTAAATAAAATGCAGTAAGAACATTTTACAGAGTGCCTCATGTTTAAGCATATTCCGTCAATTTTAAGATTAAGTAAATATAATTATATAATGCATATTGAGTAAGAAAAATAAGAATCACACCAGAAGTTTGTGTCATTTGTAGAAAGCTAGTATCTACCCTGTGCCCTGCACCTCTCTCTACATTTTAATGAAGTTTCTTAATCAATTAGAGTAACATTCCTGAATTATGGATTTATAAAATCTTGCATAAATTATGTAAAAATATCTGCTCCTCAAGAAACCATCCATACTACTTCCTGCAGTCTGGAAAGTTTTCCTTTGAGATGTGATCAAAAGACCCAGGCAGATTTACTAAGCTTCTTGGAGAACTAGAGAAATCACAGCCCAAGGTAAAAAGTTACTGACTGTATTCCGAGTTTCTGCTGTTTTAGTCACCCGTTTCACTGCTGTGACAGAAGACCTGATGAAAACAATCAGAGAAGGAAAATTTTATCCAGGGACATGTGGTTTCATAGGTCTCAGCCCTTAGCAGGCTCCATTCTGGAGGACATAAGGTGAGAAAGAACACCATGGCAGAAGTGTGTGGTGCAGGAGAGCAGCTGGGAACACAGCACTCAGGAAGGAGAAAGAGAGAGACTCCCCTCACCACAACAAAATATAAACCTCAAGCCCCCCACTGACCCACCTCACCACCTCACTTGTTAGAAAAAACAACAAAAAAAGAGAACAAACAAACAACAAAAAGGGGGCACTTTAAGACAGAATAAGTGAGGAAAGGAAAGTTAAAAAAAAAAGATATATATATATATACACACACACACATACATATCCTCCCTGGGTTTGTTTTGATGCCCTGCAATGCTCATTGTAATTGTGTAATTGTCAGGGCATTGAGACGCAGAAAACCACAAGCTGGCTGCAATGCCGGCCTGGAGTTCTTTTATAAGAAATAGGTTAAAAGTCACAGTAGTATAATTTGGGGCAGGGTCTCAGGTCTTTTCTGATCTTTAATTATGTTGTATTCCCCTTTACCATGGTGTCCCCTGGAAGGTCTTGCATGAGAAGGTTTAGAGGTGAAATGACTGGGTTATGAGAGCCTTAACCCAGTCAGTGCATTAATCTCCTGATGAGGAGTAACTGGATTCTAACTGTGGGCAGGATGTGGTGTGGCTGGGAAAGGTGGGTCAATGAGGGGCCTTTGAAGTTTATGTTTTGTTGTGAGGGGAGTCTCTCAGTCTCTCTCCTTCCTGAGTCTTATGTTCTCAACTGCTTTCCCCAACCACACACTTCTGCCATGATGTTAATCTAGCAAGTTAAATATTCCTGAATTAAGCCTGGCATTATTGGTCTTCATAGACATTGAGTTCAAAAAGAAAAGAAGATGAAATACCCACAAATCACTTTTATGTTTATTTTATTTTATTTTGCAGTATTGAGGGCTAAACCAAGGACTTTGAGTATTCTAGGCAACTTCTCTACCACTGAACTACATTCCCAGTCCTTTTTATTTTATTATGAGACAGAGTCTTGCTACGTTTCCCTGGCTGATCTTGAACTTGAGATCTTCCTGCCTTGACTTCCCAAGCAGCTGAGATTATAGGCATGCACCACCATGCCTGGCCCCTAAAAGGCATCTTTAATTAAAAATGCAGGTGACAAAAGGAATGATTCTGATGTAATACTATTATCTCCTGTTCACAGTGTGCTGGATAAATAAGTCACATCTTCCAACTTTGTAGTCAGTGACATCACATTGGAAGATTGAAATCAATTTACAAGGATGCATGTACACCATGGAAATTAGCAAATTTCCCTGAAATGTTAATGTGAACACTGCCTAGATGGTAATCTCTAATGACTTATGCTTACTGTGTAGAAGGGTAAGGTTGGTATTCCAAGCTCATGAAGGAGCTATTGAGAGGGATATGGACTTGGGGATGCTGTCACTGGAAAGTTGCTCTGCCATTCATGGCTATGTGCTTAACCACTTTCTGAAAATATTTTCACCCTGGTTAATGATGAGTCATAAATTATCTCTCATAAACAAAAAAAATTTTGTAAGATAGTATACTTCTGGTAAATTAAGCTCTAGAGTGGTTTTAATTGTGGTCTCAAAAATGACATATCGATCTAAATTCCTGGTATCTTTCAATAAGTACTTATTTGGAAAAAAATGTCTTTAGAGATGTAATTGGTTAAAGAATTTGGGATGAGAGCATCCCGAATTACCTGGACGAGCCCTAAATCCAATGACAAATGTCCTTGGAATACACAGGAGAAGACAGACACACAGAGAAGGCAATGTGAAGATGAAGGCAGACTGGAGCAATGCAGTTACAAAACAAGGAAGCTGAGCCAGGCCTGAAGCCACCACAAGATAGAAGAGCTGAGGAGGAAGGATTCTCTCATACAGAGTGAATATGGCCTTGCCAATGCTTTGTTTCTGACCTCTGACCCCAGAACTGTAAATAAATAAATCAGCTTCAGTTGTTCTAAGTCATCAGAATATAGCGATTTGTTATGGCAGACGTAGGACAGTAGGTCTAGGATCCAGGGGAATTTAGATGTATTCTAATTGTTTCTTTAAGACACATGCTATTCTGAGACCTACTAATTCAAAACTGACAATAGAACTGAAATCTCTTTTATCCTCTACCTTGGCTCTTATTACCCCTAAAGAGAAGCCTCCTCTTGCTCATCTACTGTCACCGTGGGCATTTCATGAGAAACTTGGCTCCAACGTCAGCTCTCCTGTTCACCTTTCGCAGGCAGCGGAGAAGCATCATTTGATCTGGAATTCTCCACCGCCTACTCAGCAAGTGTTGGCTCTTGCTAATCTGGGGTTTTCTCAGCAGGTAAGAGGCTATGATCAATACCAAACTGTGACAATTTAAGCAACAGAGAAACATCACTTTAAATGCCAAATATTATCAAATGAAAGCTGAAGAAAAAGTGTGACATGAGCCAGCAGCCACAGGACAACCTGTCAGAAGAACATGAAATGGGAAAAAACAAAATCAACTTCCTGTATTTTGCATTTGTGCACAGCTTCCTACCTCTGCAGACTCACCCCACACCATTTTCTATACTTACAAGAATAATAACTGTTTGTACTCCTGAAGCCTTTAGCTAAGATTTATTTGTTTTCATTTGGTGTTTAAGGTAAGATTTATTTTAAATTGACTTGGCCATTTATACAATGGTATAAGTTCTTATTTTTTGGTCCAGGAATTGTATTCTGAATCTGTCTTTAATTGATTACCAAAAATCATATGCATGAAGGTATTCGTTTCCTCAAAAAATAGGCATGTAAGCAGGAGAGAGCAGCCGAAGCCGATGCCGCTTCTCAGCCAGGACGGAAAAAAGAACAGAGTACGCCTGGTCACTCCTAAGTCACTGCTCCTCAAAACCACTGAGAAGATTAGGACTGGTGATTCATATTGCTAATCCCCCAAACGCACCTCAAAATACTGGAGAAAAGCTGGAGATTTCCTGAGCAGTCTCGGAGGTGCTGGGGAAGCCTTTTCTCTTCAGATCGCCATCTTGGGACTCCAGCTTCGTGCTTTTAATCATAGAAAATTCAGCCAATTTTGTTTTCTATTCTGCACCTGTGCCTACATGGGCAACGGCACTCCTCCTCCAGCTGACAGCGCTCCTCCTCCTGTGCTGACCAGCGCGGCATTTTGCTGTTCAGTTCCCTTTTGTTTCCCAGGCCTTTCCTTCGAGAGGATATTGATATATTGAAGAAGAGACCAGGATTTCAGATATTGATCCCTGACCATCTTGCTGTGATTCCACCTGGTTGCTGAAATTATGCTGAGTAAAATCAGCTTAACCCAGAGATCCAAGGGTCGAATGTCTCCACTCATCTGTGGAGGTTGGAACTAGACCCTGGCCGTTCAGAAAGGTGGTCCATTATCATGTGTTAAATCCAGATAAGGTGTAATGTTACACAGCCTAATACTTTTTTAGAGATATTGTGGGTAAGGGAAGGGAGGGATACGGGTGGGTAATTGGAGGGGCACTCCTGGGGGGTAAATCTAGTATCCAGAAACTATACACATTTTATATTATTTTGTTAAAAACTTGTATGGTTGTTCAAAAATAAGAAAAAATAGAAAGGAAACTACGTGATCAATAACAAGGAACTTATTAAATAATCTCTAACAGGATTTCAGTAACTACTAAGCATACACTCAGACAGTATTTATGAAGGCAATGAAGCAAAATAAAAGGGGATGGACTTTCCATGTAAAATTTGGTTCAGATGTGCACAGAAAAGAAATCAATGAAATGAAAAGTAGATCTAAGAAATGCAAAAAAAAAAAAATGGAAAACCATGTGTCTGATGGGGTTTAATATTCACAGTATGTAAGGAACTCATGCAACTCAATGACAAAAAACACACAAAACCAAATAAACTGATTAAAAAATGGGCAGAAGAAATAGAAATAAAATAACGCTGCCCTTTAGACACGCACGTTATTTTTAAATTGAGCAATATTCTATCCTTATGTGAAGACTCAGTTGTTTTAATCTTTTCCTAGGGTTACTCATTTCTAAAAATATCACCTATTTTAAGTCTGGTATATGATGCAAATAATGAACTAAATACTAATTGAGTAATAATATAATTTTTTAAAAAGTAAAATAAAAAATGTTGAAAAAATGGGCAGAAGGAACTAAATGACCTTTTTCTGAAGAAGACCCATAAATGGCAAACAGATATATGAATAGGTGTTCAACATCACTAAGTGTCAGGAACATGGATGTCTAAAACAAAATGAGATATCACCTCACACCTCCTAGGGGAACTATTATGAGAAAGACAAGGGGTAAAAGTATCAAAGAAGGTTCTGAGAAAAGGAAAGGAAACCTTTGCACACTGTTGGTGGACTGTAAATTAGTACAGCATTTATGGAAACTAGTATGAAGTTTCCTCAAACTTTAGAAATTAATGCTACCTCAAAATAAGGAAGAAAAGGGTGAAGGTAATTCGATGAAAATAGATGGGGGATCAGTGGAACAGAAGAAGGGGATGGGGGGGAGAAGAGGAAGTATAGAATAAAATTGACCAAATTATGCTGTATATATATGTAAATATATCACAGTGAATTTCACCTTCATATATGTCTACAAAGCACCATTAAAAAAAGGTACAGGGGCTGGAGCGGTGGCTCAGTGGTTATGGCACTTGCCCAGCATGCACAAGTACACGGGTTCAAATTCCAGCAACCCACATACACAACTAAGTGTCAGAGCAATGAAAGCTATGTGAAAAACTCAATAAAATTTGATTCTCTCTCTCTCACTGTCCTTCTCTCTTAAAAAAAAAAAGGTACAAATAAATAGAAGAAAGACCAGTAGAGTAGAAGAAGGGAAACTGAGAAGGAGGAAGAGAGGGAAAGGGGAAATACTGGGGACTGACGTATAGTAAATTATATTCCATCCTTGTGTGATTATTCAAGATAAACTTCAATATTATGCATGACTATAATGCACTGATAAGAACATAATTCCCCCAAATTAGAAATAAACAAGCATATGACCCAGCAGAACTCTACACATTCATCTGTATGACACCTCTTTTTCGTTCAAGCCTTCTTGGAACATACTTCCACAGAATTTCTAAAGATATTAGTAATGATTAATGAGAAAAGGAATGAGAAAGTATTATGTAACTATTCAGAAATGATATTGTTTTTGGATGTATAATCACTAAATAATTATGGTTAATGAAAAGGTCACAGAATACTTAAACCTATATTTTTCCAATTGCTAAAAGTTAGAATTGTGAGTTCTAGAAATAACAGATTAGTGAAAATAATACCAATCACAGGAAAATTCTAGCAAGGACTATGATACCCATGATGTGTTTAGCAACTGACAGGAATAGGATCAGTAGAAGCAATAAGAACAAGTCATTTCAAACTAATCATGTTTTTGATAGTCTTTATTGCCTAGAGCAGAGACAACATGCCTTCAGCAATGTTCCTGACAGATGTCTCATGCTGTCATTGTAGATGGGACCAAGAACTCCGAGCTGAATTCGCACACAGTAGGTAAATCCACAGCTGGTTGAATAACTACATCTGAGCATCTTGATTAAAACAGAGGCCAACTTGAAGAGAAGTTTCCACAGTCATGCCAGAAGCCTGACTGCTGTCTTTTGCACTTCTATTAATGACTTAAATAAATACTCAGAGGGCATTCTAATCCAACTTCTCAATTAAATAGCTGGAAAAACTATGAAAGCTATGAATTATAGATGGAATAAAGAAGTCCCAGAAAACCTAAAGTTTCAGTCTGGTATCAAGAAAGTGAAAGTAAATAAGCAGCAAGTCTCAGTTAATGATGTTTACTGTTAGATGGTACAATAGTCATATGCATTCAGTAGAAACTGTACTTTGAATTTTGATCCTTTTCCAAGCTAGAATGATAAGTGGAAACATACTCTTTTGTGATACTGGGTAACATCAGTCACCCATGTCATCAAAAGAGACAACAACCACTACTGTAGCATGCTGTGTTGCCAGTGTTTAGAATACTGTGTTCTCACGCTATCATCTTCAATAAATTGCTGAGCTATTCAACACTATTATAAAATAGGCTTTGTGTGAAATAATTTAGCTTAATCATAGACCAATGTAAGTACCCTGAACATATTTAAGGTAGACTAGGCTAAGTTTTGATGTTTAATAGCTTAGGCTTATTATGCAAATGCACTTTCAACCACAAGATTTTCAATTTACAAAGGATTTATCAGAATGTAACTCCATCATAAATTAAAGAGCATCTGTACAAATCAATATGAATCCTTTCACTCAAATTTATTTAACCATGGGTAAGACACAACTGAACAACAGGTCACATTTAAAGAACAACAATAAGAACAAATATCTATGTTGGGTTTATCACCAATCTGAGCCATGCAGACATGTGAATGCAAAAAGTTTTTTTCAGGGTACACTACAGATGTGTAGGTTCGTTCTAGTGTTGGGCAAGTAAATATACTCTTTTTTCTTGAGTTTCCTGGACTATAGTTCAAAATTTTATTTTCCAGATACCATGTTTTAGTGGGAGGAATAAATTATCTGAAGGTTAGGCAAGGAAATATTAGCAAAAAGATAAATGTATGAAAACCCAGGCAAACAAGGGACATTGAAAAGAGTGAGTTGTTTGCCTTATGTGTTATATTTTTGCCACTATTTGGAGCTCATGATTTCTGAGGTTTAGTCCATGGTCAGGTGAGTCCTTTGCTCTGGACTGAAGAAGAGACAGAATTATGGCAAAAGGGAGGGCAGAGGAAAACATCTTAGGACATGGCAATCAGGAATCAAAGAGATCTTGAGTGCAAGGAGCCAGGGAAAATCTGATCCCAAAAGGCACAACCCCAGTGACCGATTTCCTCCAGCCATAACCTACCTGCCTACCATGATCATCCATTAATCCATTTAAATTATTAAGCTACCAATTAGGTTCCAGCAATCATTTCACCTCTAATCATTCTTATGTTGTCTCACATATGAGCTTTTAGGGGACACCTCATAACCAAACCATAACATCTTGGAAAAGACACAATTAAGAATTAGTGTGATAGCTATGGCTTTATGGTAAACAAGCTCTCAGGTGTAAGGAGCACAGACAGACTGTTTTCAGCTAAGTATAGGCAAGCGCTTTCTAATCATTCATTTGGGTCCCAAGTAGAATGTGTTCCCTTGTGTAATAGCAAAATACATCTTCCTGGAAGTTTTCAGACAGATACTGGATAATATCCTTTGGGGTGTGTTACACATGGGGATGTCTGCATTTTGTAGGAGTGTGGATTAAGATAAGAGAAATAATATCTGCTATGTGCTGCTGTCCTTATAAGTCTCTTTCCTTTCTATAACTGAATATGCACATCTACTGTAAGCTCGGGCTGCATGTGGACAGATAGTGTTACCAAAATGACAGGTGGTTTGACAAAAGTATTTCACAAGTTGTGAGCAATTGATGAAGGTTTGTAAACAATGATTTCATATAGTGCAGGGGCCTGAAATGCTAGGATGATAAAGTGATATTGTCATAAAAGGAATTGTTATCTGCTGAAGATGGTTGGGCCACATACATTTATCATTAACAGATTCTCTAGGCTTTGCATGGGTGCAGGAGCATACTCTAGTTATCATCTAATTCAAAACATAAAAATCAAAGAGGGGCTGGCATTCCTGAGTTATGCCCAGGATTGGTGTCAAAATCAATTGCTCAAAAACCTTAAGAAGGAATCTTTCAAACTTTCAATATATTTCACATATCTCATACTGTTTTAGAGTTCCATTTAATATAAGAAAGATCAGAAGAGGATGTGACCTTTGGATATAGAACAGATCCTGTTCTAACTAATACTTTTCTTTAAAATTGCTTACAATTTCAAATATGTGAAATGCAATAACTTCATATCAATTTATCCTTTAGCTTCACTCAAATTAAATCTATCCTATTATCGATTCTAAAATACAATATCTGTCATTTCTGAAACATAAGTGAAGACACAATATATACTTATCTTTGAAAATTTCCATCTCCTATAAAAACTGTCAATAGCAAAGACAAATGCAAAGATCAGCAGAGAGAGACTAAAATCAATTTTAGGGTCACCAAACATCTGAAACATTTTTAAATAATAACTTTTTAGGAATCTGGAGTTCACCAACTTTGAATCATAATCATGTCAAGGTTAAGTTTCAATTTTGCACTCTAATTAAAAAGGTTCAATTAGAACATCCGGGTGTTATTGAAAATATAATTGCTATCTTACAATATTAATGCTTTATATGGGAAGATAGCACTAAATGTAATATAAAAGTATGTCATTCATTATAACACTGGTTAGAAGGTTGATATTGATGGGAATATCACTAGAAATTCATGACATATTAGAACTAGAAGATAAAGGATTAATTTAGATTTATTTGTAGTCTTAGATTTGGAATTTGAGACCCTGAAAGGTCCTACTACTCCCACACCCATATTTTTTATGTTTTTATGTATGTAGAGGGTAAGTGGGACCTAAAGTAAACGAAGTCAGGAGAAGCCTTAAGTAGTGCTTGCCTTACACTGGGAGCTACATGAAGCCCCGCTCTTCTTCCACTGTACAGCCTGTTAAGCATGTGATCCCAGCTGTCACTACTTCTCCAACCAAAGACCTTAGCGATTTTTTAATGTGTCCCTCATTTGCCCATGATTTCAGATAGATATCTTTCTGGAATTTCGTTTTTTATTTTGAGACAGGGTCTTACTAAGTTGCTGGCTTTGAACTTGTGATTCTCCAACTCAACCTCTGGAGTCGCTGCGATTACAGGTGCCACCACACCCGGCTTCTTTCTGGAATTTCTAGAGTGATGTGGGAAAACAAAAAGGTATAGTGCCGCTCTTACAGAAACAGACTATTGTAGCTCAGGGGCAAGCCTGCGAACCTAAAAATCAGTGAAAACGTAAATCAGGACTGAGATCCTAATGCAGGAAGTAGAACTGCATGCTTGGGTGCTTGTCCGTGTGTGTGCCATAAATGTTTCAGGAATACTGGGCAAAGATGAGGAAGTGCAACGCTCTTGGGAGAGAGTGGAAATTGAATTTGATTTGAAGAATAGGTGGGGTTTAGAAGAGAAAAAACAAAACAGGGAAGTTGACGTTACAGAAGATGGAATGGTATGAGTAAATATAAATCATGTTCATATCTGTAAAGCACCCTCCAAACACGAATGTGTTATCATTTCTATTATGTAAGGATAATTTTCACGTGCAGTGCAAGAAATTATGTATTTATTACCTTTTCTGGTTGAGTTCAGTGGAAAACAAATGGGGAACCATTATTCAATGCTTTATTTTTACTTTCACTCTATGTCCTTTCTTTCCACAAAAGAATTGAGGCAGCATGAGAAAAATATATATAAATGGAACAAATCACTGAGGGAAAATAACAAATGCAGAAATACATGGAAGGATACCGAACAGAAAAGTGTGGTGTATAAGGCCAGTCATCAGGGGAACAAAGGTGGCTACCGAAGACACTCAGCCTCAGTGGAAAACAGATCTGTAATTCGGGAGAAGAATCCTTGTGCTTACAAAAGGAATTTACCTAATATACTGGCTGGTGGCCTTGACTCCACCTCTAAACCTATGGCAATAATGAATAACTCACATAGCTGTTTCTTACCATGTCCCTAAGTGTAGGATAAGAACATTATTCTGAGGCACAGCCCACTAAAAGCAATGTTATCAGGGATTCCAGACAGTATGTCTTGAGTGTGGCAGATCTCTGAAGATCTGGACATCTTGATACAAGAGTAAAATTTACAGTATGTACAGGAATGGACTGTGAACTCTTCAGTCCATGCTTATTCATTCAACCACAGAGTTAACAGAGCACCCAGTATGCCACAATCAGTGTGTGGGTAATGGTGGATAATAGTCTACTGAGGGGATATAGCTAACAAATAAACGTTATACAGTACATGTTGTAGCAAAGTCGAAGTCAGGAAAGATGACAGAGGACGTGATGGGGGTAGGTGCTGCTATGCCAGAAAGAGTCCTCACAAAAGCACTTTCAAATATGATGGTATTTGAGTAGAAATATCAAAGAAATGGGGAAGGAAGGTATAGGGCTATCTCGGGGGAAAGTGAGCATACGGAATGGTACAAAAATCCTAAAATAATAGTCTGTTTAAATAACCATATGAAGAACAGTAGGCTAAGCTTTTCATAAATGTTTTTCCTCAAAACTGGGCTTTGATGAAAATTTCATAAAAGAGAATTCCAGTTATAGTCTCTGGTGAGGACTTGCAGTGGAATGTGCTCAGCTGAAAGCTGAACATTTCATACTCTTGATAACGGCAGAGGGCGGAGTAAGGTCCTCTTTTGGAAACAGAGTGAAGGCTAGGTGGGCCTAAGTGCTGACAGAAGCATGCTCTCAAAGAGAAGCTGCAAGTCTACTCCAATACACTAATCAAAGGGCCAGAGAGGCCTGGTGCTGTATACCATGGAAGGACGGAAGGAAGGAAGGAAGGAAGGCAGGCAGGCTGGCTCATGCTTTAACATCACATACCACAGTCATAGAAAAATCTGAAACATCCAAAAGACACAACCTTAATTTTGCTTCCTAGGGAACCTTCCAGGATTAACTGACTAAAAATTACAGCCTTAGGTAACTGACCTGCAATATAGAGCCAGTTACTAGACATGAGTTGACTGAATGCTGTGGGACATTACTCAAAAATACTGAGTTAGAGCAGGACGTGGTGGTGGTGCACACCCATAATCCCAATAGTTTGGGAAGCTAAGGTAGGAGGATCACAAGTCCAAGGCCAGCCTCAGCAACTTTGCAAGACCCTAAGCAATTTAAAAAGACCCTGTCTTAAAATAAAACATAAAAAGGGCTGGGGATGTGGCTCAGTGGTTGATCAGCCCTGGGTTCAATCCCTTGTACCAAAAAAAAAAAAAAAAAAAAAAAAAAAAAAAAAAAAAAAAAAAAAAAAAAAAAAAAAAAAAAAAAAAAAAAAAAAAAAAAAAAAAAAAAAAAGAAAAAGAAAAAAGAAAGAAAAGAAAAGAAAGAAAGAAAACCAACAACAAAAATAGCTAAGTTTGATTTTACAGGTACTTTTTTCCGGCAAAAACAAAACAAAACAAAAAAACCCCCACATAGAGAATCTATTGTCCATTAGAGGCCCTTCTTGCTGTTACCAAAATATTCTAGATATTTAATTAACAATATTAATTTTTATTTTTAATCTCAATAGCAGAGGATTTGTGTCTAGAATATCAAACATCAGTAACAATTCGTTTACATAAAAGTAAAAAAGGAGGAGAAAACTACATCTGTGTCTTATGTCATTCAAAATATCTCTTAGGAAGTCCTCACAACTGTCCTGGATCCTCTAAGAGATCTTGAGATGCAAATTTTGAAGATTATCAGTAATCAGATCCACTTGAGTCAGGACATAATTCATTCCTATGCAAGTCCTGAAGAAAAATAATAATAAAAGCTGCAAGCAATCTTCTATTGTTCATGAAATATTTTTTCTTCAAGGTGATGGAGAATATCATTGGAATGGATTTTCCTGACCTAAAACCTGCCTACTATAGATTGGTAAACATTTGCGTAAGAAATCTGGGCTTATAATTTTTATTAAAAGAAAACGATCATGAAGATTAATGCCAATTATGAGCTTAAAATTAAAGACATTGTATGAAAGTCTGTTTATAAAATCTTAATTTATAAAGTTGACAATCTTAAGTTGTAAATTTTATGGTTCATGATTAATAAAATCGACAATGAATTAGAAAACACTGTGTGAAACTAAATGGAAACAATTACTTGCTCAGCCAATAAAGCAGCAAAGCTTGCATACCTATCTGCAGACTCTGGACCATATTTAATGGAATCCTTCTCTAAGACGACAGTGTCTTCTTTTCCTCCTGAGATCTATAGATTATTAATAACAGTTATCTAAATATTTATTGATTTGACTTCAGTATCTCATTGCTCTTTGCAAAGTCTAAGTGATTTACTATGGATTTTCACTGAAAGTCAAATAAACTAGACTGTCAAGATGCTAACAGCTTTTCTGCCTCTGGGTCCTCAATAGAAAGGGATGTTGACGTAAGTGGACCTGCAGGCAATTCTCTGGTTTTTCTAGCTGCATTCCTGCTAGGCTGCTTGGGCATTTTGTTCATCAGTGCACACGTTGTTCATAAGACCTTCACTTGAACTTCAGCACAGCATCTTTGAGGGGAATGCCAGTGGCCTGGGAGCTGGTTTCAAAACGCTTTAGAGGACTCTGGTACATGTCACCTCCCTGAAGGTTGAGCCCCAAGAAAGGTTAAGTCCCCTGCCAAGGACAGGCCTGGCCACACATCAAAGATGGGTGAATTTCATACACAATTTGTGGAACTGTGAGGAATGTGAGACATCAGCAGAAAATAAAGGTCAGCTCTTCTACTAGTATATTTTTTATTGGGAGGACCTTGTTCTGTCTCAGAGAAGCCTGGAAGTTACCATTCTCTTGGTGAAGATTCTCTCCTGGTATCACAGGGAGTCATTATCCAGGTATTAATGTTGTAACAGTCAAATACACAGGAATTGATCTGCTGTGCTAACAGACCTCTGCAAATGCTGCTCAAGCTTCTGCTCAGTGCTGAACACGTGCTGGCACATAAAGGAACCAGGGGTGCAGCAAAATGACAGACAGCACCTAACCTATGCGTGCCATTTTCAGTCCACATTACTGAGCATTCTACCTCCAAAGTACACTCCTGAATTTCTATGTTGTTATTCATTTAATTCTAACAAGGATCTCATGAGCTGAGTTTTATCATCCAATTGTCATCACCATTATTATGCCATTTCCCCTGTATGACAGTTTGGGCTCAGGACAGCAAAATGACTCATGTGCTGTCATAGCAATCCCCTGGCTCCAGGTGTAGTGCCTGCATCCCCTACAACTGATCATCCTTAAGATACCCACGTTTCCCCCTAGGACTTGGCTACTCAACAGCATCACCTGGAGCTCAGCTCGTTACAAATATAGGGTCTCAGACATCACCCAGACCCAATAAATCAGACCCTGAATTTTCACAAGGTCTCCAGAGGCCTCCTGCATACACACTGGGTTTCAGCAAAACCACTCCATGAAATATCAAAAGCAGCTGAGAGCAGCACCTGCTACAAACCCCACAGCTTCAGTCTCTGCAGGATGGAGTTGCATTGAGGGAAAACTCATCTGGACTCCATAGTTTTCATTTTAAAGTGCCCCAAAGCAGCTTCTTGCCAGGCAATTTCATCTGGAAGGCAGTTTGCTATAACAGACCTTTAAAAATTATATTTCCCACAATGACCTTACATCTAATGATTTCATTTAGCAACCATTTATCAGTCTTTTGTGTGCCAGGTACTGTGTGACCAGCTGTACTTACTGATTTCCCCAGGGAAGTGGCTATCCTTGCTATTCCCTGCTTATTGTGATCCATTCCATTCTTGGTTTTAAAGTTGCATGTTTATGATAGAATTGCATCTGCTGCTTCTTTGCTGATTCATTCATTTAGTCAACAAACATTTAAAAAGCACGTACATTTAAAAAGCATGTACAACGCACTGTAAAAGTCTTTTATGTTTACATATAGCCAGCTTTTGTATAAAAGCATACCTTGAAGTAATTATTTAATGGGAACATACTTTTAAATGAAGTTTTCATTGTTACTATTTAAGCACTGGCAAATTTATCTTGGATTTTATGGCTAATAGAGTTGTTCTACCTAAAGGATTTGAAAACTTTTTAACCAACATTTCCTTGGAAATCTGCCTCAAAGAGAGGAGGAATTAGAAATTGGGGCTACAGCTCAGTGGTAGAGCACTTGCCTAGAATATGTGAAGCCCTGTGTTCAAATCCCAGCTCCTGAAAAAACAGAAAAGCAGACAGTAAGACAGATAGAAAAGGACTTAGGAAACAAAGGCTGGAAATTCCGATGATTTAAAGTCTCCATAACAATTTAACTTGTTTGCCTTTTAAAATCAGAAGGAAAAAAAGAAAAGACAGAAATTTGACATTAAAGATTTAATAGTATTTAATTGATTTTATCCCAGGATTAACTTTTTATTTAGCACCTCTGTTGGAGAACCTGGCACTTAACAGGGATGATGAATTTAAAATATTTCAGGTCCTCCTTTACCATTAATGTGTCACATCAAGAAATATCTTTAAAGCCATTCACTGGAAACTGGCCACTTTATGGGCAGATTTACTGATGAAACTCCCACTACAAAGACAAGGATCCTGTCACATCATTTCATTTAGTCTAGGGATAGTACAGGATGCGATGTCTTCAGGCACAGAAAATACTTTCGTTAACTCTGCACTGTAGGATGACTCTACCTTTGATTAGAAGCTTTGGGGGAGTCATTGGATACTGATTACTTAGGCTAATGGGTTTGATCCATGCCACTTTGAAATATGTTAAAAAATTGTTTTAAAGGTCATAAAGATTGTGGGCAGTAACTGATAATTTTTAATCACATGCTTTTAGATATATTTATAGACAGTTGAATGCACACAGTCACGTGTTTAGTTCAACAAACTTTGATAAATGTATATATCCATGAACCATCACCTCAATCATTTTTATCTCCCTAGAAAGTTCTTTGTATATTGACCATTCTTCTTCTGCTAGGGATCACACCAATGCATAATATGTTTTCATTGTGATTAAAACATTGTGAAGTAACAGCATTCCCAGTTGAAACTTGAAAGAGGGAAATGTAAAAGGGAGACAATAGTATTTGCCTACTCATCAAAATACTAGCTCAGTGATTATAATGGCATTCAAACCTGGCATGTTGACTCCAGTTTTTTAACCACTGCAGGGCCTGGGTCCCCAAATACTGCAGCATCAGGACTCTCATTTTCAACACGGAATCATTTGCCACAGTTTCGTGGATGGCACACTCAGCGTTCCCCTCCCTCTAGCTACTCTCTTAGGTAGGCATGTTTTCATCTGTCCCCTTTTCTGGGTTATAAGTTTTGATGAGGGAGAGATCAATAATGTATTATTTTACTTTACTTTCTTATACCCAGAGACTATGTACAGACCACTATTGTATACAGTGATAATTCAATAAACATTTGCTAAATAGACAAAACATAGTGTCATAAGTTTGTGCATTTCTAAAGCTTTGTAAATTTGCCTATGTAAGTTTTCCTGTTTTCAACTATATTGGGAAACATTTCAGTAAGTCCTTTCATGGGTTTGAATTGGCAGAACACTATTAATTATAGAGACATGCTCCTACAAAAAACAAAATAATCTTATTTCACTTGGAATAGCAAGAAAATACTAGTAAAGCTTCCAGGTATTCAGCTTTTACTACTTAATCAGGCTCTGCTAAATAATTTATTTCCCTTATCCCCATATTGTGGTCAAAAGCAGTTTCTAAAACCAGACTTCTTGGGTTCAAATCCATCCTCTACTTATTAGCTATGATTTTGGGGAGAGAGGGACACAGTATTTTTGATTATGTGCTTCACTTTCTTCACCTTTGCAGTGGGGCAACAGAACCTATGTACTTCATCAGAGTGAGACATTGGTCATGCTTAGACAAGAGCTTGGCCCACGCAAGGTGTTTTTGTTGTTGTTGTGACCTTGTTTACATTTTAAAATCACTGGTTGAAACCAATCTTTCCTCTCTCTTATTTACTTTCGGAAATTAAGAAAAATATTGTGGTTCATATTGCCTTGCAGAAAATGTGGGTAAGACTTCTGGATGATTTTACCCTGTGTAGGAATTTTCAGAAATATGAACAAACTTTTTACAGAATCTCCTAAATATGTTTAAGTGTAAAGTGCATATCTAAACTCCACTATTGCCTTAAATGTAAAATAACATCACTAACAGAGTTATTAACTCTGGAAACTTCATTCTAATCAAACACTGAGTGAAGAGGGCTTAATGAGAAACAAGTAGTTCAGAATCTCCTCAGCTAACATTAGAGTCAAGCAATACATAATAGATCTGTCTTTTGTAAGATCAGTACTGAAGGAGAATATTTAACTAAGAACAACAACAAAAGACAGCAAGAAACAGCGCCTTCCGCTTAGTACCTGCTCTTAGCACTTCAATTCAACGCTTTATTGGAGAAGGCAACCAGGGCAATAGGGAATAAAATAAAATGTACGCTATAAGAAAAGAAGTAAAACTATCTCTGTTATAAGATGACAAGATCTTGTAGATAAAAGATGTCTTATAACTCAACAAGAAAAAAGAACTCAATTAAAAAATCTGAATAGGATGATGAATAGGCAAAGGATTTGAATAGATATTTCTCCAAAGGAGATATACAAATAGACAGCAGACACAAGAAAGAATGTTTAACACCATCTGTCAATAGGGAAATGCCAATCAAAACCATGATGAGATACCACTTCATAACCACCAGGACAGTTATGAAGAAAAAGTAAGACAATGACAAGTGTTGATTAGGAATTGGAAAAATCAAACACTCATATGCTGTTGCTACAAATATAAAATGATGGGTCTTCTTTGGAAAAGAGTCTGGAAACTCCTAAAGAGGTTAAGTATAGTTATCATTTGACCCAGCAATTATACTTCCAGATGTACATCCAAGAGAAGTGAAAACATACATCCACATAAAAACTTGTCCATGAATGCTCACAGAAACATTATTTATAATGGTTAAAAGATGGAAACAGCACAAATATCCAGTGTATTCATACAATAAATTATGATTTGGAAATAAAAAGAAGTATCAGTACACATCATGCACACTGAAAACATGACACCAAGTGATAGAAGCCAGTCATAAAGAACCATTTATTCTGATTCCATTCATATGAAATGTCCAGAATAGACAAATCCATAAAGAAAGAAGAAAGAAGATTAGTGATTATTTAAGGCTTTGGGGGGACTGTGGGGGAGTGGTAACAGATAATAAAGCAGTAAAAATATCCTAAAATTGATTGTGATGAAAGTTGTACAACTTGGTGGATATACTCAAGCTATTGACTTTTATACATTTGAATGGAATAATTTTACGGTATGAAAAATTATATCTCAGAGCTAGAGTGGTAGAGAACTTGCCTGGCATGCATAAGGACCCAAGTTCAAACCCCAGTACCACGTATATAACTCTGTGTCAGAAAAACAAAAGTCAGATGAAAATGTAAATAAAAATTGATTCTCTCTTTCTCTCTCTCCCCCTCTATCTCTTTTAAAAAATTATATCTCAACAAGTAAGAATATAGGAAGTTAGAAAGTAGAAGTACAGGAATACACATGTGCACACAATTGTGTTATGTACATGTGTATATATATGTATATATGGTTTGTATGCATTCCTATTCTTATATGTATGTGTATATGTATTCTATATGTAAATAGAAGTGTGTATATACATGTATATAACATGTATATATACATGTATATATATTACATCTGACCCAAAACAAAGGTGATTTAACTATATTAAAATCATGCAAAGTAAAATTTAAAGCAAAAGCATTATGAGATTACCAGAGAGAAAAAGGGATATTTAAGTATGATAAGAAGATCTATCTACCTAATGACATCACAACTTTAATATTTAAGCAAAATAACAATCAAACTTAGTAAAAATATATAAAATAAAATTGGCAAAAATGAAAGGAAAAAATAGATACTCTATATTAAAATGGGAAACTTTAACACTGTTCTCTCAATGGCTGATAGAATAAGTCCACACACACAATCAGGAAAAATGCAAATAATTGGACTAATACAATTAATAAACTTACCTGATTGAAGCTATAGGACTTTGTGAATAAGAATGACTCTTTACAAGTACAGAGTAAAACACTTGCCAAAACTGTCCGTATGCCTGGCCATAATGCAAAATTCAATAAATTACAGAAAATCAAAATCATTCAGAATATGTTTTCCGACCACAATGAAGTTAACTAGATATCATTAACAGAATAATTAGAAAATCAAAATGATTCAAAATTAGGCAAACATCTAAATTTCACCATTGTTTTAAATAAAGATCACATTGGAAATTAAGAAAATTATAAAGTAAGTGAAAATAAAAATTTATTAAAATTATTAAGATGCAGCTAAAGAAGAGTGGGAATTTTTAGTCTTAAAAGCATATCAAAACAGACAGAAGCCTGAACAATGGTGACTTTAAATTCCATGTCAAGAAAATGAAAAAGATCCATCAAATCAAAGAAAGTAGATAGAATAATAATTCCTGCATCCTAAAAACCTTGTATTAAAAAAGAACGTATACTAAGTGTTCAACACAGTGACAGAAACAAGATACAAGAATTGGAAGATCCATCTCATTTCTTTTTAAAGACAACAAACACACTTGACAGGGTCTGTGCTCCTCATAATTACCTTCTCCTTTTTGTGGGAAGTCAGCTGGCAGAGCTTCTGGTAGAATTTTAAGCCAAAGTGGGCAAAGAACAATGCCAGACACTGTGAAGCACACCAACCATGCTTGCTTATTCCACGATTGTAGGGACCTGGCGAGGTCAAGATCAAGATGTACGTTTTACAGCTTTGACCACTGAGACTTCTACCGGTAAACCATCTAACTCGAGTCACTCATCCAGGAAAGGCAGAACTGGTGTTAGACATCAGCCTGAGCCTAAAATGAGGGATGTGCCTTAAACACATCAGCAAAATATCTTCCTTTTGCAATGGAGCACATCAATTCTGCTATGTCCAGTATATTCTCAGCTGCCTTCTCTTCTAGGTCAACCTGGAAGAACTGTTTTTATGCTTTCTTCTTGTCTCTAAAGGGTTTAGCATAATATGCACATTCTGGCACTTTGAATTGATGCTGTCTTGGGACCATTTCCCCCAGTCCACCTTCATGCACTTGTAGCTCAAAGTTGGTCCTGCATGTGAAAAATAAGGGCACAGTGGCACAGCCAGCCTGGGTGCAGAGCAGTGTCCTCACCAAGCTGATGATGAAGACATCAAGATCTGTTCCAAAGGAGCAAGTGGGAACATTTCCTGGTATCAGCTCTGTGCCAGCCCCTGCCTAAGGTCTGCCTGTGAGCTCATCCCCATTTCTGCAGCTCTGTGTCTGGACAGGCCAGAACTTTCCATCTGTCCACTCCTCAGCTTCCAGCTGGGAAGAGCAGGGTAGCCAAGCCTGGCCACTTGCCCCACCTACGGTGAGTGTGCCAACTGCCAACTGCCTCCAATTGTTGTGACAGTGACAGAATCTGATGCTGCGAACCCACTGCATGTGGGGATGGGAGTGGAGATGCAGGTGATGTAATCATTTGATGGTAATTAAAGTGAGTGTGAATTTTACATTGAGAAGAAAAAAAAATCATCAGTACCACCACCACAAAACATGAATCTCTGTTCTTCATACTATTCTTCTGTGTGGCTTCCATAAAAAAACCTTAAAGCCAGGAAACTAGACCCTGTCTTTCCATCATGTTGCCCAGAGGTGTGCTCAGTAAATTTGAACCTCAGGAAAATGACAAAGTGTACGATCCAGGTTTCCTCCTTTTGTGAGGGAGAACCTTGCAGACTCCACACATTCTACAATCAGAAAAAAATGCCTTAAAAATATATCCTCCATCAGACTATTTAAATGTCAAAATTTGATATTGCAGAAAAGTGGTAATACCTAATTTTCTATATAGCCTCATCTGTCAAAAGAAAACCATAATAATCTTTTCTGATTGAGAAAAACGTTGGTTTGAAATCCAACCTGCCCTTCTTCCCCCCAACCCCACAGAAGAGATCCAACTAAGGCGTAGTGATTGAAGGGGTTTCCCAGCACTCCGGGACAGCTGCTTCCAAGTAGATCACCAAATATTTTTATTTCTGTCACTGGCATTTCCTATATTCTCCCAAATGTCAACGTTTTCTACATTTTGTAAAACAAGCATGTACTGTCACTTTAAATAAATGTGTCGAAAACTTTAAATAGAAAGTTAAAAAAATTTATCTACAATGATAAGTCCTCAATTACTAAGGGAAAATTTGGGGAGGTTTTATTTACTTTTTCTAAATGTCTTATCCTCAAGATGGAGCCAGGAAACAGAGATGATGAAAATGTTTTAACTCGCCACATGAGAAAGAAGCGTCACTATTGATAAATAAAGGCAAAATTTCCTCGGCAGCCACAAATGTCTACTGGTAAAATTTACACTCTGTGATCATGACCTAATTTCTAGTAAATAAAATCTATGATGAAACTGTTCAAGGTCCCAGAATTCTCTTTTTGGTGATGGGATGTTTTGCAGGTCCCTGGGGGGATACAGAATGTAGCATGTGGGGCATGGCTGATGGAAAAGTGGGAAATCTTGTGGATACTGTGTTGAATGTCTGGATTCTTGAGATCGAGAGCACGGTTATTTTTCATTCAACTTAAAAGTGGACAACCAGAGCAAAATTTCCACACTAAGATAAAAACTGCTCTTGCCATTGCAACATGTCCCTGAGCCATCTGGCCCCGAGCCTTCTTCCATCACCAAGCAACCATGTTAAATAACAGAAACCCAGCCAGTTTCTGTGCCCGCGCTCAAACGGCCAGGAGAAGACTTTATCATTGCCAGCTCTTGATGAGTGCAGTCTGAGATAAAGTGTCGAGTGGAGAATCCTCCACAGGAGCATTTCTCCAGTGCAGTCTAACCAGCACTTTCTCTCCCCTGCTTCTCAATGCTGACACCTGGGTCCCTGCCCACGCCCACTGCATCTAGAGCAGCCCTGGAGCTCACACTCTAACAAGCACTGCAACACCTATGGCACAGAAACTTGATAATCGATGCAGGCAAAAGTCGGAGGATTTATACTTCCTTACTTATTTATGCTAATTAACAGATAAGGAAATGCAGATTTCCAGAGGGAAATCACATTGCTTTATCCTGAAACTTTTTTTTCTTTTTGCTTCTAAGTACTTGTCTCATTTAATCAGAAAATCTTTTTTCCATCAGATGCCAACTGAACATGAATAATACAAGATCTGAGGGTCATTAGTGTGTTGCCCTTGATATTACCCAATTTCATCAGGGCTCTGGACGAGCTTTTCTGACTTCCCACTAAAGGGGACCTGTGGCTAACTGGCCTGAATAACTACTGAAGTGACTTAGTAATCATTTTAACCTTATCTATTTATTTCAGCTCCTATAACTTAGAGATTTTAGGCTTTATCAATAAGATTCAAAAAAGCAACCTATGTGCTCTGTTGCCTATAACTTTTATCTGTCCAATTCAGAGAAAGTTTTATTTTAATAATTATTTCTTCTTTTCGAATACACTTGTCAATCCAGTTCAAAGGTTATAATGATGGGATTTGAGTCAATATTTGGCTTCTATTTTATCCTAAATTATTTACTACATAGTTGGAATAAGGGGACTAGCAAGTTTTAATACCACAATGCCATGATGCCATGGGCATCATGTTTGTATTGCTCTGTCCATATTGTCAGAGCAAATCAGGCATTCACATTGTTAAGAAACTGCATAACATATATTGGGTATTTCATATAGTTTTAAAAAATGTTTTGTCTTTTTACATTTAAATACCTCCATCGAATAAACTTGCCTGCCTCCCTAAAATGGAGGTTGCAAATGGTACCTGTTTTTTGTTTTTATTTTTTTAAAAGCAAGCTTTTTTGAGATATAATTCACATGCCACACAATTCATCTGTCTGTAGTGCACAATCTTAAAACTTCTGGGCTGACCAAAACCTCACATTTACTTCAGTCAAAGCATTGATCATGAATCCTGAGAGGTCTCCTCAATTTGCGGTAGCCCCAGGGAAGCAGTGGGGCACATGGTGAAAGAGCTCTTGGTGAGCAGATCCAGATTCCAGTCCCAGGTCTTTTTCTGGGACCTCAGTGAAGGTTTCCTTACTTAGAAAGTAAGGAAATGGACAGTTCTGACATTGCATGGGCACCCACAGCTAATCTGAACTGCTCACGTCCAAAGGGCTGGCTTCGGTTCTCGGAATAAAGAGCAACGTTACTCTTTTTCTTTTTAAAGTACAATAATTTGAAAGGACACGATTGCAAAAGAAACAGCATTCTATTGTGAGGCAGAGATACAAAACAAGTTGAAAACAAAGCAAGGCAAAATCAATTTAAAATATTATTCTTTGCTTCTAAACTTTGACCAGCTGCTACATAGAAGTAAAAATAGCTTAAGGAAAGTCGAAATAAAGCTCAGCATTTATCTAAATGTGGATTAGCCCTGCTGTTCTCTGGGCCACCTCTCTGCCACTCAGAGATGCTGGCTCAGGGGAATTTAAATGATATTTAATATTTCCTTCAAAAAGACTTACAAGGGAACTGTTATCCAAAGAGAAAATCAAATCATTAAACGTGAACACAAACAAGTTTTGGGTTGGAAAGGCACTGGGCTCTGTGGGTAATGGAGGGTGAACAGGACGAGGAATTCAAGGGCAGGGATTCAATCCTGGGTCAGAGACAACCCTAGCCAAGGCCACACAAGATCTCCAAACCTTGGTTTACAAATCTGTAAAATGAGGATGCAGTTGATGATTGAAGCTATGACAAACATTCCTGTGAAAATTAAATAAGAGAAAGGACCTAATATGAGTGTGGGAAGGGAAAAAATTATATATTTACAATTTAATTATTCTGTTTTACTGGATTGAATTTTCCACCCTGAAATGCAGCCATTCTGCTTGCAAAAACAAAACCAAACTTTCAACTTAACATTAACCACATGACAGTCCAGGTCTTATCAACAATTAGTTATGTGAACACATACAGGTCATTTTACCTCCCAAGGCCTCAGCTTCTCACCATCTTGGTCTGTTTCACAGACTCATGGGGGTTCTCATGAGATAAAGACCAAGCCTGCATTTTCTTTTAAAAGGACAAATATTTGATGATTCTACTTGTGGTAGGTGTCCAGAACAGGCATCAGAGGTGTCAGAGACAGGATGTAGAATAGGGGTTCCAAGGGCTGGGTAGAGGGGGCCTGAGAGGTTATTATTTAATGTGTACAGAGCTTCTGTTTAGGATCCAAGCCTGCATTTTGAAAACAACAAAATCCTACACATGTTAGTCACAGTTATAACCCAGGATATTCTTCAAGAGTTGACTTCAGTGCAGTGGAATCAGAGAAAAGAGTTATTTGTGTTGATTTTGCTTAAACTTCTTTTATTATGAAAAGGAGCCATTTCCACCCTTCAAAATATAATGGTTTTCCAAGTTAGACTCACTAGAAAATTTAACAGCAATGTATGTGAATTGAAAACGGAAGATTATAGTATTGATCTCTCTCTTAGGTCTTTGCAAAATGAAATTTAAATGAATCTTTGCATCCCTTCTCATGTGGAGCTACTCAGCACAATGTTCTGACATAACTGTAGGGCATTTTTCATGAGAATGAAACGTCATTGCGTAGCCAGGCCATTAAAACTGACTTTATTTGGGAAAAAGTTAGTCCAAAAAGAACCCAAATGCCAACATGATACTTGAAATGAACTTTTCGTTGCATTATATGATGCAAGGCCAAAAAAAAAAAAAAAAAAAGAAAAGAAAAGAAAGAAAGAATTTTTCCAGTCTTTCTGTTGTTTGTGCTGTAATACAACATATTGTGAAATAGCAATGTTTAACAAATGAGTCATTAAAATTACACATGAAGAAATAAGTGATCATAAAACCCAGTAATAACAGAATGAAATAATAAATGTCATTTAGTGCTATCATCTAAATAAATGCAGCAATAACTGCACTCAGGTTTCCTACATTTTTCGACTTCCTTTAATTTTCTTAGGGAGCTTCCTGGTGCTGACATGGCATTTCTACTTCAGTAAGTATTCGTCCTCAGTGTTTATCTTTGTAATTTCTAATAGTGCTGGTTTTCAGATTCAGTCTTTTTAAAAAAATTTACTTATTCATACTTTTAAAACTACTCTAATAGTACAGTAATGGCATTTATAGTGTGTGTGTGTGTGCGCGTGCGCACCCCTTCATTCTCCATTCCCTCATGAAAGCTGAGACTTTGTTTTATCATATAACTTTATTTCAAACCTATGATGAATGTTAATCACACTAAAAATCATTCTGTAATTAACCAACAACATTCCACTTTAATAAGATTAAAGAAAAACAAACACATATACATGTGATCAGTACTAAGCACAGGCCTGTGATCATAATCCCAAGATGGGGTATGATATCAAGTAGGAGTGGAAGATACTTTATAATGTCATTACCAAGACAACTAGGTTATGGAGAGATTAGAAGACCAAAAATAACCCATTAACTTTAAGGGAGGCCCAGAAAGAGGCTTGGGTCTTTAATGAAAGCTAGAAATGAAGGCCACTATGTGTCAATCAATGCCTATGAATGTTCAGCTAGGCAACCATTACTTCATATAAATGGATGATGTTAAGATTAATTGTGCTTAGAATAATCAGAATCTCTAGAATATTTGCTCATTCTGATGGGACAAAAACATCTGGAAACTAAAAGTAAAAAGCATTGTTATGGCCATATTACAGTCAGTTTATTAAACTTCTAATTAAAAAATATTTTGAAGTATTTTTATTTTATTTCTGAAGTTTCAAACTCAAAATATTCTTAGAGAACCTTTTATCGGTGATTTTAGGTTTTTATCTTTGTGTAAAGCAGGGCATTGCAACATCCTGATATATGATGACTGAATTTTTGATGTTTAATTCCATCAAATGCAAACATTAATTATCTAGCAAATGCAAGGGACCCAGTCAAGTACCAGAGCATGCGCAAAAATGAGTGAGCACATTTCTTGACCCCACAGAAATTTATAGATGTTGTTTCATTATTTATGTGAACTCTCAACTTCAACTTCTTAAAAGACTTAAGTTTTAGCATTATTCTTTGATTTCAACTATATTTTTTAATGTTTCTCTTTTTGTGGTTACTGTTTTTATTCTAACTAGTTTCAAAGTAAAATACTATTATTATCACTGTTATCACTAACAACATTACCCACATGCATAAGACATATCAATAAATACATAATATGCAAGATATTAATTCAAATCCAATGACCTAATTGCATTATCAACTCACAACGTGGCAATACGTAAACAACAAATGCCACTCATGAAAGAAAGTTACCGCTACTAATATCAGCTCACTCTTTCTTACTGAGCATAAACAGGACATTACAAATGAGTTAATCCTCATGTTTTTCCCCAAATTATATTTCTCAGGATGCTGGTCTTGAGAAATGTTTTCCCTAAAAATGTCATTCCTTGGCCAACACTATCTCCATGTTTTCTTAAGGGTTCACAAGGCACATTTACATATAAAGCCTCCTGCAACTAAGAAATCCACTTATCTTTGCCTAACCCAGCATTTTCCAAATTTATTAGAGCAGGGAATCCTCCCTTCCCTCTTGTTCTCTTAAGGATAGCTGTGGGTGTCCCTCAGAAGTTGTATTTTCAGGAAGACACTTTGAGAAATATTATTGAATGTCAAGAGAAAGAATGAATTTAGATGGATGTTACATATTCGCCAAAGGTTGAAACCCTAATTATTTTGCTGAGAAAGAGACTATGGCACTGTAACTAAAACTGGTGAAATTACAATGCCCTTGACATTCCATTGCCTTAAAGAAACTTTCATGATTTGAAATGGGGCAGTTATCTGTAGATCCAGCTGAAGAATACTCTGATAATATCTTTTTCCTTATTGTGCAGATTGTTCAGGGTACTTGCTTGGTGAAGAGAAAGTGAAATGTTAATCATTTGTACATAAACCTCTAAGGTAGGTACAACTGGCTTGTTCTTTGATCCCTCAATATTTAACTATCAAAATCAAATAGTGGTGAATTTGGCCTCAATAAGAAAATCATTAACACGGGCTGGAGCAGTGGCTCCGCGGTTTCAGCGCTTGCCTGGCATGTGCAGGTACATGGGTTCAAATCCCAGCATCCACATACACAATTAAGTGTCAGAGCAATGAAAGCCATGTGAAAAATTCAATAAAAATTGATTCTCTCTGTCTCTCTCTCTCTCACACTGTCCTTCTCACTCTAAAAAAAAACTCATTAACACAGAATATTAAAATAAATAACTACCTAATAATACATGATTTGTAGCTATCAGACAAATGCTGCTAGCATTAAACACATTTCAAATTCTTGCATTAGGAAATCCTTATTGTCCCCAGTGCTGTGTCTTTGGTCTGGTGGAGCTGACTACCTGCTCGTATAGTGCTCTCTGTTTGCATAAGATAGCAAAGGTTCTGTGGGTAAAGAAGCCACATTACAGAGAAAGGAAAATGTGCAACATTTCTGTCAAAATGGTTCTTACACTTGTTTTTCTTGTTTCATTTCTCCAGGCCACTACTCTCATCTGGCATGATATATTTTTTAGCACTGAAATTCTGGAAAAATATGTTTAAAATATTTACACAATACACAAATATGTGGGAGAAACAAATTCCAAACAGGCCAAACTTCTCAGCATTCAGGAGCAGATACAAAGGAAGACAGGCTGCCTATACTGGAAGCAGGGAATTAGCTTTCTTTCCTGCCTCAACAGTATAAACAGCCCATTCAACAACATTATATGACTTATCTGTTTTTGCTGCATCTAGAGAAGACATTTTTGGCATTTAATAATTACTTTCCACCTCTGTCAAACAATGTACGTAAACCTGTGGGAATGGGTTTTAATGTAGAAAACAACAAGCTAATGCCCACGTAATAAAAGCTGGATCAATGCTCATCAAGTCGCTGGACAATTAAATGCCACGCATGCCTCCCCCACCCATTCTGTGTCATCTAAGACCAATTTAATGTGGGGACAGAGGAGCTTCTACCGAAGGGCCAGTGAAGACAAGCTGCATTAGATTAAAAGGCCACACAAGAGCTTATGAAACTTAGAGACAGCAAGAGAGAACACACAGCCTCAGTGCCTCACTGCTACTCTCTTTTTTTTTTTAAAGAAAGAGAGGGACGTTGAGAGAGAGAGAGAAAGAATCAATTTTACTTAGTTTTTCATCTGGTTTTCACTGCTCCAACACTTAGCTGTGCATGTAGCACTGGGGTTTGAACCTGGGTCTTTGTGCAGGCCAGGCAAGCACCATAACCACTGAGCCACTGCTCCAGGCCTCTCTGGACATTTTTGATTGGCAAGACAGCTGGCTGAAGGATCTCCTCATGCCCCTAACCCCATTGCAGGCTGTGACCAAAGGACAGCAAATCCCAGGTGCCATCTCTAAGAAGCAAATAGTGAGTATCATAGCTGCATAGCTGCATAGTATGAGGTGCCCTTTGTAACACTCCCAGGTCTTGCTCTAGACAGGCTTCTGAACAGCTGGGTTGAAGAATTACTTTGCTGCTTCTTAGAAACAGTTACAAGAGCACATTGATTTATTTATTGTGCATGTATATATGCTAAGCTCAGCTCTCTTAGCACCAATAGATCTGAGGAGTGTCCAGTAAAACATAGTGAAGCATTCCCCTCACGGTCGACATGCAGTAATACAGAGCAAACAAGAGACTTTTTCCACCCTTCATCACAGGAGAAGTAATTTCTTAAAACATGACCCTTTGCTAAGGACAGAGAAAATAAATATAAACCCTGTGAGTATAGAAGACTGTGTGTAGCTACAGAATTACAAAGAGAGCACATTGAGATGGTCACAGTCAGAGCAAATATTGACTTTAACAAAGAGTCCCCAACTTGTCAAAGAATGAGATGGCCAGATATTTATAGCAAGACAATGGTTCTATGACCAAGTCCTCCATCTGGGTAATGTGAAGGTTGTTTTTCTGTTTCTGTTAATGGTAAATGTCTGAAGGCAATATCCTTTCTCACTAGGTATATGATTCGGTGAAAATTCTTTTGGGTTTCACCTAATCATGTGCCAGAATTGCATTAGTTATGAGACAAAGATCTTTAAAGGATTATTTGACAATTAGGTAAAATTTTTAAAACTATGTATTTTGATATTCTATTTATTATCTTAAATTTCTAAATTTACTAAAGACCCATGCAGACACAATGTTTTTTCCTTTACACATGTATGTGAACTAGTGGGGTTTGAGGCATTCAGAAAGATCAAGGGGGTATTTTATATTGAAAAGATGAATGATTCAAAAGATGACTGTCAGAACAAATTTAAGTTCATTTGGATTTTTACTTCTACAGGTATGTTGTACAAAATCTTGCGAGTAATCATTCCCTAACTTATCTGAAAAAATAAAAACAAAGTCCTATGATATAACTCAATGAAAGCTTCAGTGAACTGAAACAGTGTTGATTTCTAAGCTCTCTCTTGGAGACCCTCTTAAATAGCCATGCTTTCCTTCCCACAGTCCCATTCAACATTTGTATTATTTATGGAGGACTCTCTTGCTATTGCTTTCTCATTCTTTCCTATGAACTGAATTTTTAAAATTCATTATAAGATACTGTATTTAATATTTTAAATAGTTCTAAGCTGGAAAGGAAGTTTATTTTCATTTAAAAATACAAAAATATCATTCAGTGTGCTGATTAGAAAAGGAATAAGTTTGTAGTTATGGAAATAAACTCTAACACACTGAGAATTTTAGTCTTCTTAATTAAAACATTAAAAAACTTAAATACTTAATAAATAAAACAACTTTTTGTTCATTTTAGGGGCTCATAATTTTCTGTGTAGCATCATTTCCTTGAACACCCTGCTCATGGCACCTGTGATAGGTGGTGACTAGGACAGAGTCCTTGGGAGGATGCTTCTAGGGGGAAAACGGAAGACAGCAAAAAATCATCACCAAAACAGGCCCAAATAAGCTGTGGCAGCAGGTTAATACTTTGTATTAAATTTTACAGTTTATTAAACTTTTTCTCCATTCATTACATCATGTAATTTTCACTTAAGTAAATTATTATTGTCCCTAGTTTACAGGTGAGGGAACTATGACTGGAAGAAATTAGGTAGACTAAGGATCATTTAAAAATTATATAACTAATATAATTAGTTATATAATTATATTAGTTAACCCATTCTGTAGGTTCTCTCTTCATGAATCATATTATTAAGAAGTAATGTTTTAAAAGAAAGCACAAAGAGGAGAATGTCTCCAGTAAATCCAAATTTTCAAAAGATACAATTCAATGAAAGTTTCTGGGATGATAGTCCACTGAGAAAATGGCTAATGTGTACCCCCCTAATTGAATCTCCCATTGGGTTAATTACTTCATTTTGTTTCACTGGCCAACCTATTCAGCATTTGGGACCAATTCTCAAAGAAAGAAGCCAAATAAATACAATTTTCAGGAAACTGGGCTACTGAGATTTCAGTTTTTAAAGATAAAATTTGTTTCTCACTAAGTGATATGAATATTATATCCCTGAAAAGTATGGCATTACAGAAAGCCATTTTACAAAATGTATAAAACTTGGCTTCCTACATACATGTGATAGAAAATATAAGTTAAGCTATAACATGCATTCATCCAGGCTATTCTCAACTTCAAACAAAAGTCCTTGGAATGAAATGTGGAAAGCATCAACATGGGACCATATTTCAGATAACAAACAATGAAGACTTACTAATAAAACCCATATGATTAAAGTTTAATTTTATATTTGATTTCAGTAATTTCTTTTTTTTCATTGGTGCAACATAGTCTTACATAGTGAACGGATTCATTGTTACACATTCATACATTCTTACATAATGACAATGTGACTTGAACCCAAATCTTATCTAGGAATTCTCCCCTGCTGTCTACTACTTGATCTCATACCTCCACTGCATTCCCCTCCATTACAGATATTATTATATATATACATATATAATAATTATTTTTGAATTTTCTAGTTTCAAATGCCTGTATCCGTATTATTTAGCTTCTCAGGGGAACAAAATAAACTATATAGTATTTATAGCCACCCTTTTCCCTTCCCAAACTTCCTCCTTATCTCCTACCCCACCCACCTCCCCACCTTCATGACTGGACCCCCCCCCCATCATGTGTTATTCTGACTTTGGTGAGTCTATTATATAAACTTCACTGCCTTTCACCCTTTGCTTATTTTTACTCTAGCTTCCACATATGAGAGAAAACATTTAACCTTTGAGTCTCAGTTTGGATTTATTTCACTCAGCATATTTTTTCCATTTCAATCCATTTATCCACAAAAGCCATAATTTTGTTCTTTTTCATAGATGAGTAGAATGCCACTGTGTGTGTGTATGTATCTGTATATCTATATATATATTAAGAGTTTTTGTATCCATTCATCCAGTGATGGGCATCTGGATTGATTCCATAATATAGCTATTGTGAATTGTTCTGCTATAAACGTTGATATAACTCTGTCACTGTAACATGCTGATTTTATATCTTCTGGGAAAATATCCATAAATGGAATAGCTGGGTCTTACAATGGTTCCATCCCTAGCTTTTTCTTATTCTCTATACTGATTTCCAGAGTGGCTGTACTAGTCTTCAGTCCCACCAACAGGGTACAAGTGTTCCTTTCTCCCCACCACTTCTCCAGCATCTGTTGTTGTTTGTATTCTTCATCTTTGCCATTCTGTCTGGAGTGAGGTGAAATCTTAGTATAGTTTTGATTTGCATTTCTCTGCTTAGCAGAAATGTTAAACTTTTTTCATATATTTATTGGCCTTACGTATTTCTTCTGTTGTGAAGTTCTGTTTAGTTCTTAAGGCCATCTATCAATTGGGTTGAATGTGTTTTTGGTATTTAAGTTTTTTAAAATTCTTTGTACATTATGGGTATCAGTCCCCTGTTGGAGGAGTAGCTGGCCATGATTTTCTCCCATTCTGTAGGTTCTCTCTTCATGTTTTGACTAATTCCTCAGCTATTCAGAAGTTTTTAGTTTCATGACTTCCCACTCATAGATTCTTGATTTTTAACTTTTATGCTATGGAGTCTTATTAAGGAAGTCAGTGCCTACACCTCTATGGTAGAGTATTGATCCTATTTTTTTCTTTTAACAGTTGTATGGTAGCTGGTTTAATTCCTAGGTCCTTGATTTATTTTTATTTAATGTTTGTACAGGGTAAGAGGTCAAGATCTAATTTAATTTTTCTGCATATGGCTCTCCAGCTTATCCATTTGTTTGAATAAGCTATCTTTCCTCCAAACCACATTTTTGCCCACTTTGTTGAATATCAGATGGTTAAAGATTTGTAGAGTTTTCTCTGTGTCATCTATTCTATTTCATTGGTCTTTATGTCTGTTTTGAAACCAATGCCATGCTCTTTTTGTACTACACCTCTAAACTATAATTTCAGGTCAGGTATTGCGATACCTCCGGTTTCATTCTTTTTACTTAGTACTGCTTTGGCTATTCTGGGTTTCTTATTCTTCCAAATAAATTTGAGAATTGATTTTTCTATCACAATGTCACAAGCATCTTGATGGAAACTGTTGAATCTGTATAGCACTTTTTTAATTAAGAAATTTAGTTGTTGTACAATCAAAAATGTATCCAAAGTAACAACATGATATGTATATGTTTTTAAATCAGAATTACCCCCTAGATCCCTCTCTATACTCCCTCCCCCTCCCTTTCCTGGCCAGCCCCTCCCACCTCCTTCCCAATACATATCTGTATAGCACGTTTTTGCAGAGTGCCCATTTCATTCTTGCCAATCCAAGAACATGGGATGTCTTTCCATCTTCTCAGGCTTCAATTTCTTTCTTCAATATTCTATAATTTTCATTGTGTAGGTCTTTCTCTTCCTTTGTTAGATTAATTACAAATTATTTTTTTAGGTTATTGTGAATGGTGCTGATTTCCTGATTTTTTCTTTAACCTAATCACTGTTGGAGGATAGGCAAGCTATTGATTTGTGGGTGCTGTCCTACAACTTTGCTAAATTCATTTATAAGCTCTAGAAGTCTTCTGGTGGAGTTCTTTGGGCAGTATAGGTATATGATCATATCATCAGCAAACAGAGATAGTTTGACTTCTTCTTTTCCTATTTACCCCTTTGATTTCTTTTTCTTGCCTGATTGCTATGAATAGAGTTTTGAGGACTGTAAGAATTGTGAGAGTAGGTAACCTTGTCTTGTTCCAGAATTTAGTGGGAATGCTTTCAGTTTTTCTACATTGTTAGTTGTGGGTTTGTCATAAATGGCCTTTACAAAGTTAAGGTAAGTTCCTTTGATCCCTAACTTGTCTAGTATTTTCAACATGAATGGATATTGGATTTTATCAAAGGCATTTTCTGCATCAATTGAAATGATCATGTGGTTTTTGTCTTTAATTCTGTAAAAATGAGGACTCACATCTCTTGATGTGGGTATGTTGAACCAACCTTGCATTCCTGGAATGAAACCTACTTGTTCATGGTGTATTATTTTTTTTTAAGTGTTTTTGAATGCAGTTTGTTAGAATTTTGTTAAGGATTTTCACATCTATGTTCATCAGAGATATTAGTCTGTAGTTTTCTTTCTTTCTTTCTTTATTTTATGTGTCTTTGTTGAGTTTTGGTATCAGAGTTATGGTTGCCTCATAAAAAGTGTTTGGGAGGATTCCATCCCTTTCAATTTCATGGAATAGCTTAATAAAGAGAGGTGCTAATTTTTCTGTAAAGATCTGGTAGAACTCACTGAGAATCATTAGAACCTTTCTTTATTTGAAGATTTTTAATTTCTGCTTCAATTTCATTGCCTGATATCAGTCTGTTTATGGGTTTCTATACCATTCTGCCTCAATTTGGTGAGGAATTTGTCCATTTCTTCCAGATTATCCAGCTTGGTGGAGTATAGTTTTTCAAAATATGTTCTGATAATCCTCTGGAGTTCGGAAGGGCCAGTGGTGATTGCTCCATTATCCTTTATGATTTTGTTGACTGGCTTCTTTTCATTCTTTACTTTGGTGAGATAGGCAAGTATCTTGCCAATCTTATTTATTTTTTTTCAAAGAATCAACTCTTCATTTTATTGATTCTATTTTTAATCTCAATTTCATTGATTTCAGCTCTAATCTTGATTAATTCCTATTGTCCACAAGTTTTGGGGTTGGATTGTTGTTCTTTAGGTAAGGACTTGAGGTGGTGCATAAGTTTATTCATTTGAGATCTCTCTAGATTTTTTATGTAGGCACTCAGGGCTATAAATTTTTCTCTTATGAATGCTTTCATACTGTTCCAAAGATTTCAATATGTTGCATTTTCATTCTCATTCATTTCCAAAAATGTCTTGATTTCTGCTTTCATATCCTCTTTGATCCATTCTTCATGCAAGAGGGCATTATTCAAACTCCATGTATTTATGTGATTTCTGTTATTTTTCTTGCTATTGATTACTACCTGCATTCCATTACAGTCTGATAGGATACAAGGGATTATATAAGGTTTTTTTCATATTTGCTAAGATTTCTGTTGTAGACCAGAACATGAACTATTTTGAGAAAAGATCCATGTGCTGCTGAGAAGAAGGTAAATTCAGCTGTTTTGTGGTGGAATATTCTATACATGTCTGTTAATTCCACTTGATTTATAGTGTTGGTTAGGCTGGAGATATCTTTATTGATTTTTTGTTTTGATGTTCTTTCTGTCTGTTGGTGATAATGGTGTATTAAATTCCCCCAATATTATTGTGCTGTGGTCAATAAGGGTATTATGTCATTGAGTATTTTTCTAAGTATCTGGAAGCTTTAATGTTTGTTGCACATATATTTACTATGGTTATATGCTCTTATTGTATAGTTCCCTTAACTAAAATGTAGCGGCCTTCCTTGTCTCTTCTGGTTGAAATCTACTTTTTTACCTACAAGTATCATGACACCAGTTTGTTTTCTTTGTTATACATTTTGAATATGATGTGTCTCAGTGAATTTCTCATTTGGTTAGGTCCCTTTGGTGTTCTATACACTTCCTGAATATGCGTGTATGTCTAATTTCTGCTATGGAGGAAATTCTCTTTAACTATCTCATTGAGAATGTTCTTTATGCCTTTTGTTTGTGGTTCAATGTTCTCCTCATCACAATTACTCTCAGGTTTGTTCTTCTGATTTCATTCCAGACTTTTTGACAATTCTGTTTGTGGTCTATAAGTTGTCTGCTTGTTTTTCTTTCTTTTCTGATTTCTGTGTATTCAAGATTACTCAGCCAGTCATTGTTATCAGAAGTTCTTTTTTCAAGAGCTGAGGTTGTATTTTCTACTGACTTTAACATGTTATCAAAATCTTCCACTGAGGAGCTGGAGTGGTGGCTCAGCAGTAGAGCACTTGCCTGGTATGCAAAAAGACCCAAGTTTGAATCCCAGCACCACAAACACAATTAAGTGTCAGAGAACTAAAGATCAGATGAAAAAATAAACAAAAACCCACATGGGTGGGTGTATTCCCTCTTCTTGATTTTGTAGGACTTGTGGGATTTGAGTACCAATTCAGAGAGTCAGAAGAGATGCAACCAATCCACTGTGTGCCATGATCTGAATCTTGATTTCACTTTCTTGATGAATAGTTGACCTTGGCAAGGACACCTGAATTTATCCATTTCCTGGTGCTTGGGAACTTGGCCTGATCCCGAGGGATCTTTAGCATCTGCTCAGTAGAGCAATGTGGAAACCCTGGTCATAGGAGAAAAGTCTAGAGTCTCGCTTCAGTCATTTCTTTTTAAAGCTTCATGTAATCTGTCCAAATCCAAACATTTTTTGCCTTTTTTTGTGTGTGTGTGATACTACAGCATCCATTCCTGTTTGCAAATTTTGAGTATTTGCATCAGGATTTAGGATTTATGATTTATGATTGCCATTTAAAAATAATTAATTTGAAATTAACTATGTGTAAGGTAAGAGATTTGTGGAAAAACCACAGGGGAAGCACAACTGAAAATTCATAAACTCAACTTTCACAGACTCAAAAATATACAACAAATTATCACATTCATATTCATCTGTACATCATCAAGTACCCAGGTCTCCTTCACTTCTGGGAGCACTGAGTCTGTGATCCAAAGTGCCTTTTATAACATTTGAATTATTTGGTCAATAAATTTTCCATGAAACTAGGTAATCCTACTGGTCTGTTTCTTTCATTATTTGGAACTACTATGAACATTTCAGATAGTCACATCACTTTCTGCTTGAATTTCACATCTTCTACTTCACAAAAGAGAAAAGAAAATCTCTCTATTAGTTTAGGAAAATGTGACACATTCTCAAATTAGGGGTTCTCTAAGCCCTCTGACCTCACATATAGATGACTTTGAGGAATAATAAGGACTCTGCTCTGTTTCTTTTCCATGACAGTTTACAGAAAGACCATTTCTGTTTCTTTCAAAAATGAATATTGGCAAAAAAACAAACAAACAAACAAACAAACTGGCCTGATGGCTGAGGGTTTAACCCTTTAAGTAACAGCAGGTAGGAATTTTATTGAATCTAATCTAAAATTGCTTTTCTGCTCTTTTAAACAGATGATGGCAGTTATAATTTAATGGAGTTTTTATTTGTTTTGTTTTTGTTTTTAGTGGCTTTGGGTAAGGATAATGAACCTCTCTGGTGAAAATGAAAGAAATTTCATTGGATTTAGATTCAATGTCCCTCAGTGACTTTTCTTACTATGACATGATTTTGGATTTATATCTTGTGTTTCAGTCTCCTTTGCTGAAAATGCAGCCAATAAATTCTCATCAGGCTGCTATGTGAGTAAAAGAAATTATTTGTGTAAAGCCACCCATTACTACACATTTACAATATGTGCATTAAATGTGGTTGTGGTTGATTCCATTCTGACCTGACCCATAGGAGGCCTGTGGGTCTTGGTTCTGTCACCTGGCGATGGAACAAATCCCAGGCAAATTGCAAGGACTCTGGACAGTTACCTCCCCAGCCCAGGCCAGGTAGAAGCATCTGGTTCTTCTTCTGTCATTTCACTTTTTCATCTTCCCCAAGGTGATTTTCTTCACTGCTGTCATGCATCCCCTCCATCAGAATATTATACACTGTTTCTCCATCACCAACTCAGTGACACTCAGGGCAATTTGCTTTAACTCCATGTACTACTGAGTGTGAAAGATGAGCAGCCATCTCTGTATTTCAAGACTATAAGAAAGTGCATGTTAAAAACTTATTCCAGAGTTGGTCGCTCCTTTATTATCCAGAGTGATGACCTCACAGACACTTGAGTAGTTTTTCTGAAGCCACTCTGAAATGCTAACCTCAAGTGGAACTCCAAGGCATGCTCCATTTATAAGTCTAAGGTTATGATAATATTCAAGGTTCTGTGAGGTGTCTGCAGGAAAGATCAATGTGCTCATGGAATCATTTCATTGTAATACTTTGTAGAATGAACAGCAAGTGATGTGGTCAGAGAAAGAACTTGGGAGAGACAACAGTAGCAGAAAAGTATGTTCCTAGTTAATACCTATTCTCTGAGGAGTCCCTGCCAGGGGTGCATATTCTGGTCAGAATCGGAATTTCATTTTCCACATAAGGACTCCTCTGAGGAGCTCCAAGTCAATAGGTTAGAATAGCCTCTTATAATCTTCAATGAAACTTTGAGTTCTAGAATGTTCTCTTCTGAAGAGATAGAAAGACAAAAATCAGTCACATTTTTATGTATCCATATACATCTAGAAGGAACATGGAAATATATGATAACATTTTTAAATATTCTGGAATTATAAAATGTTATCCTGCAAAAGATTTGGAGTGTCAGAACGTGAAAGGACATGTGGTCATTCCTTATCTTGCTTACATCAGGCAGATATTGGCAAATACTGTACCAAAATTGACTATCAGAAGTTAAACTGCTAAAAAAATACATTGTCTGGAAATCTCACAGATTTTTTTTTGTAGTCACACTCATTTTCTTCATACTCTAGGTGAGTCTGAAATGCCAAAACCACCCTTCCCAAAGTCAAATATACCCGAACTAATTGCATTAACTCATAAATCTTTTGCCCTTTCAGGAAACCGCCAGAAACTAGATCTCTTTTGAGAGTCACTTACAGAAAACTTGTAGGTTAATAGTTCTCAAAGGAGGCTTAATGATCTCCTGGAATATTTGCTAAATGTTCAGGGACCCCACCTTCTGAGCATGTCAAGTGTGATTTTGAGAGGGTCCCCAGGTATCTGAACTCTTATCAAACATTGCAATTTTCCTGGTCTGTAAGCTCTGATTTTGATTCAGTGTTTGGGCTGTACTACAAATTACAATGACCCAAAATTAGCAAAGCACAATAACAGATATCTTTTCTGAGACTGGGCATTGTAAAGGAAACTCAAACTAATATAAACTGATTCAGCAACCATCTAATGCCCTCACCTGTTTCCAGAGGAGATGGACTTTTTTTTTCTTGCTAAGTATTAGCCTTCTGATTTCCAATAGTGCAGTTGAATCTATTCAATATGATAGTTTCAAAATAGTTCCAAGGAGAGCCCCAGTTCTCTTTGGTTCTCCATGTAATTCCACTGTATAGACCACTGTTCTACAGGGTACCAAACTTATCTCTGAAATTCCCAGCCCCAGGCAACACTTCTTCAGAAGAAGCACATGGAATTGTGGGCATTCCTCTTTGTTACAGTGATTAGGGGCTCCCCTAGCATATAGGGAGTAGGAGTTAGGGATGGTAACCATCTGCAGTGCCCAGGATGACCCCACTAATAAAGAGATATTTTACCCCAAATGCCAGTAGGTCGCTATAGAGTGCAGGCTATGTCCTGCTCTGAGTTACTCCATAACACATAGAACGGTAGTGCCCAACCCTAATTACTCTGCTTTAAAAAGCAGTAGTTTGTCAGGAGTTACCTCACTTTGATTACAAGTGCCAAGGTAGAGTGACTCTACACCTTGTTTGTACAAGTAAGCGACCACCATCTGCACCATGCAACCATGAGGTACAAGCTTATGAATAAATTAACTGTGGTAATAAAAAGTGGACACCTGCAAGCTTGTTGAACAAAATCAGAAGCATGTGGATGCATGGTTGGGTGGGGTATACAGATTCCAGCATCCTAGCATCTCCTGGTGACTGAAGGGATGTGGAGATGATCTGGTCCCAATCTAATTCCTGTGCATCCGCCCCATCCACCAGACTCTTTTGTGCCTCCAGGGACTGGGTATTCTCATTTTCAGGCACAACGACTCCAGCTTCAAACGCCTGTGGAAATTGATGGGTTTGGGGCTGGGGTGTTACTCAGTGGTAGAGTGCTTGCCTAACAAGCCCTCTTTAAACACATATGGTGCATTTAAAGAGGGCCCTGGGTTCAATCCCCAGTACTGAAAAAAAGAAAAGAAAAAGAAAAATTGCTTTGGTGACACTGCAATCTCTTTCCCTCCCAATCAAGGGGATCCTTTGGATGCCAACTCTACCTGCTCTCCCTGTCATTGGGAAGTTACACCAACACAGAGGTCAACATCCCAGTCTCTCCTTATGCACTGGGAGTCTCCACTACGGTGGTGTCCCCATCGCTATCCCCTAAGATCTGACCAGTCTCCTCATTCAGGCAGGTAAGATAATTTGCTCTGGGCTGGGCTCATTTTGGTAACTGAAGATATGCCTTGTGGAAAAGAAACCTCCAGACTTCAAGACCTCACTGACCAAGGTCCACCCCCTGAAGCCACCCCTGCTATTAGGGTGGTCCCTGCCCAGCTGGACTTCCCAGCCTGTGAGTCCCCAGATGTGCCCTGAAGCCCCAGGCCAAATGCTAGTGCTCCACTGGAGGGGCAACACTGGCCCAGGATCTGCTGTTCAATGTGTAATCCTTACTCTCAATCCATTCTGAAAATCATCTGTCCTGAAGAGCTTGGAATTCCCTCCTGCAAGACATGGATGCATTTACAGAGGGCAGGCAACTTCTCATCTTTTCTCTAGTTTTCTCTTGCTGTCTTTGGCTGGATCCAGGGCAGATGGATGGAGTTATCACAAATGTCTTTTACTCCTCAGCATTTATGGAAGGAACCACATGAGCTCTCACCAGGGGCTAGATCCTTGCTGCTCCCGTAATGGGGCAGCTTTCTCTGAAGGACACATGGTGACCACACCCAGACCCCAGGCATAAGTATGGCCTTGGTCCCATGGCCAGGGCAGCCTGGTGGGAAGGAGGATGGTATAGAAGAATCCTCTCACCAATGTTATCTTGATTCTAATGCTCCTGGTTCCCTTATCCCCAACATTGGGAAGGGAAGTTTACCCTGGGGATGGTTGTAAGTAATGGTAGCAGACCCTGTCAGATCTCATAGCATAAGAGGAATGTTTCATAGCCTCAGAAGAAAGGAAGAGAATGTGACCATTTTGTTTTTCCCACCTTCTTCTTCCAAAAATGTTTATTTTACAAGAAATGGAGATTTTCTCAGACTGGGTAGGATTTGACTGAAATCACACAGCAGGGAGCAGGTGAGAGGTTTTCTAAGATTCCTGTCAAGAGACATGACAATTAGGAGGCCCAGAGTCCCCAACAGGTACACAGTGGTGGCTGTCCTGCAGGGTATTCCCACATCAGCTGACCAGGAAGCAGAAAATGGAGTAGTCACAGGTGATCTGATTCTGCACTGGAAGTGAAATTTGTTGCTTATGTGTTTGGAATTGTGAGGTCTGTCACCTTCTCACAGGTGGCAATGTTTGTGGTCGCTCCTGGCTCCTTGTTTCTTCCAGGGATGTGCTGTGCATCCTAAAGGCCCTTCCTTCTGCCCTGCCACACTCCTGAGCTCAGGACTCTTGGGTTCTCGCCTGTTGAGTCAACCACACTGCCCAGCACGCCCTCCCTCTTTTCTTCACAGGTGCTGTCCTCTTGAACCTGCATATGCTTAACACACACCCACTGTAGACCAACAGCCATTTTGGGCTTTAGGAATCTAGCAGAAGGCACCGGAACTTTGCCAGGGGCTCCAGGGTCCACATGATGCCTCACAGGGTAAGCTAAGGGCCGAAGAGGAGCAGGCCCCTGTAGGCCATGGGAGGATGCCTGCTGGAGAGGATCTGCTTGTACAAAGGCCCTGTGGTGGCCAGTTTGAGGCACTGTCAGAAACTCATGAATTTTGATGACTTTATGTACCATTATATAGATGACATTATAATACATGATATCCCAAGGCAAAAAAAAAAAAAAAAGAAACTCATGAATTTAAGAAGTGGAAAATGGCCATCCTGTCCTTTCCCATCTCACCCAGTTCCTGGGCTGAGCTTGTCAACAGAGGATGGTGATTCTGCCTCCACTGTTGCTTCCATCTGTGTGGCCTGAGTCACTGGCTCCCTCTCAGGCAGCCTTAGTTTTTCTATCTGTGAAGTGGGGGAAGGACTGTGTAAATAAGAGGTCCAGGTGGTAGGGATCTGTGGAAGAAGAGATGAGGTTGTATGATGGACCCAAAATGCTACCCTGATCAGTACTCAGGACACTGCTATTCTTTATTGACATCACTATTTATTGCTTTGGATCAAAGTTAATATAATTTGTTGAGAAAGTACAGCCTGTGGGTAAGCTCAGAGGCTTTGGTGTTAAAATGAGGAATCAGAAGGAAGCCCCCTGTCCTCTGGGCAGCACCATGATGGAACCACAGCCTACACCTGTGAAAACAGCCAGGGCCAGCAGCGGGTGACCAGGAGGACTGCCCCTCTTATTCTGTGAACATGTTGCTGTGTGTCATGTTGCCGTGTGCCAGCCCCAAGGACAGGCCCCCAATCAGAAACGAAGAGACAACTGAGACAGACAAAAGCAGGGGGGCAGAGTGGTCCAGCTTCTTAGTTTATATATGCTTTTATAATGCCATTTTCAATTGATGAATCATAACAGAATACATTTTTGGGGTGCATGTGATCTAAACATGTTATGTTTAGGTTACTAAGTCCAGTTCTTATGTCTCCCTGCATTTTAAGTGGACCAGAGGACCCTGAGCTCTGGGGATCCTGACATCGTGTTGTGGACATCAGCCAGACATAGATCCAAACAGCCGCAGGAAGGAGGTGTACAAACTGCTTCAGACTTCTTTGCAAGGATTTCAGTGCCAAGGGCATCTGGAGCCACCTGGGGACAAGGGGTCCCTTCTGCCCCTAAGACATTCAAGACTGTTTTTCCCAGGACACATCCCCATGCCCTGCTCTTCTCTATCTTTCTCCCATGTTTCTGGCTTAGCAGAGATGGTTCTTAATACATTTCTGTTTCTCACAAATCTTAAAACTGATGCTACAAAGATTATCATATTTTGCTCTTTTGCATCCTCCTTGGAGAGTCAGATCTTGTACACTGCATTTTAAGCAGTGGGAAATAATGTAGAACTGGGAGTTAATCCAAAAACCTAAAAGGAAAAGTGATTTCAGAGGCTGTTAAATTCACCCCAACAGAAAAAAAAAAAAAAAAAACGGTTCAAAGTTTTTCTGAAGGGACAGAGTCTGCGCTGCTTGTGGGGCAGAGAGGAGACTCTGTGTGTGGCCTTCTGACAGTGATGGTACCCAGTTACCATTTCCAGAAGATCAAAAGGAACATTAGATGCTGTAGGACCCTCTTCATTCTGCTGAGACATTCACAAGAGCTTAAGGAAGCAGACTGTGTGGGGAGTCAGGAAAATGGCAAGATGTGGTCCCCACGGTGGCTTAGGGGTCATTTGACTGCTGGTCATATTGGAGGGAAAAGAAAGAGGGAAGAATGGAGGGGCAGAGAAATGAGAGGAGGCAGTAGAAAGGGAAGGGAGAAGGAAAGAGGGAGAGATAAGGGAGCAGGAGAGTAAATAGATGACCAGGAGGGGAGGGGATGGAGAGGAGAGGAAAGAAAAGAAGGAGGGGAGGGAGGGGGACGGGCATACGGGAAAGAGGGCAGGGGTGGTGTGCAGGGCAAGGGAGGGGAGGACAGGGAGCAGACAGGGACAGTGGCTGGAAGGAAGCCACTGAGACCGTGCAGAACTGGCAAAAGGAGAAGCTGTCTCAAAAGAGAGAAAGGAAATAATGGAAAACACATTCCAGATTTTTTTACTTGGAGAACTGGGTGAGGGACAGCTTTCGTATCAGGCAGGAGAGGACAGGAAGGGGCAGCCGGGAAGGTGAAAACCAGGAGGGCACATGGGCCCCAGGAAGCCTGCTAGGCCTCAGCAGAAAGCACCATATTTCCTCCTGTCATCCAAATTCCTTCCAACATGTTACTTTTAAAGCAATATGAGATTTATGGTGTAGCATACTTGGTTTTCTTTTTTTCTGTTTTCCTACTGATAGGACATTTAAGTTGCTTCCAGTTTGGGTCCACTGTAAGTAATGCTGCAGTGAATTCTTGGTACATAAGTCTTTGTCAGATTCTCTGATTATTTCCTTCATTATATTCCAGAGTTAGAATTATTGGGTAAATTCTATGTACGTTTTAAAATTTCTTAGTATCTATTGCAAAATGATGCCCCACAAAAGTGGCACAATATATATTTATCCAAGAGCAGCAAGGGAGAGTGCTGATCTCATTTCATCCTCACCACCTGGACTATTGGACTTGGTCTGAATCCTTGGTTGGTGGTTATGCAGGCAGTGTTATTTTAATGCCCAAATCAGATGCAGTGCCCACAAGGATTCTCCTAATGAAGAACAGATGTGGAGCATTCTTTCAATGGGTTTTCATGTGGTTTCCCAGAACTGTGGATGCATTCTTCCCCAGAGCATTACCTTGGGGGTGAATACAGGTGTGGAGGGCACTGAGACCATTCCTGTGTAGACTAATTTGTGGTGTGGAGCCTCCCCCTGGCTCCTCCTCTTCCCATTCTGAATTTTATTCTTATTTCTTCAGGTTCCTGACTTGTCACCTCCTCCTGTCAGAGAACCTCAGGACTGGGAATGGTTTTCCACCAGATATTTGACAGCAAGTCTAAGGAACAGCATCCTCTGGTTTGTGATTTTCAGCAGGTCACAGAACAAAGAACTACTTAATGCAGTTTATCTGATGGACAAACGCTCATACACTATGAACTTGGTAGGGTGTGGCTGAGAGTGGGAGGGGACATTAAGGGGGCACCATCCTTTCATCTCCCAATATTATTGTCCACTTCCTCCCTTAGAGCATTGTGCTGGTTAACTTTCCCTCACTATGACAAATAGCTTAAATAAACAACACATAAGGAGGACAGGTTTATTTTGTCTTACATTTTCAGAGCTTTCAGGAAGCTAAAAGAGAGACACAGGGGCTAGGGGCCCAATGAACATCCTCAATGACCTCATTTCCTTCCAGTAGGCCCCAACTGCTAAACGTTCCACAACCTCTCAATAGCACCACAGGCTGAGGACACTTTGAAACGTGGGCCTTTGGGGGACATTTCAGATGCAAACTAGAGCAAACACCTACCACATAATTTGTAGTGGGCAGGTAGCCATGGCTGTCAAGGACTACAGACCCTCCCACCTTCTCTGAGTCACATTCTGCTGGCAGGAGATGGTTGCCACTGAAAAACAGTTTCTGACTCATGGTTCCAAGAGAGGGGGCACTGCATGCCACACAGGGCCACAAGAAGCACCAGGATTGGTTAAGAGGCAGAGAGATAAATGGAAAGAGTTTTCATTGTGTTTTCTGCAGGAAGAAACCAATGAGGTATGGTAATTTGGTACAGATGGGGCAGTCTGAATGATTTTAATGGGCCTGGGAATGGGCTGTCCCTGGTTGCTGGTCCTCTGGGATGATCAGAGTAGAGAGAATAACCCCAGTCTCAGAGCCCAATAAAGGAGAGGCTTGGATGGGTCCCTCCAGTAGTGGCCAGATTCTAAATCCAAAGGCATGACTCCTTCCCCCATCCCAGTGCCCCGAAGCATGTGTAACCCATGATTCCACCAGTGGGGTTCCCTGGTGTCCTCTCCCTCCCCATACGCTCATTGGGTGATTGTACACCTCAAATCACGTACCAATTATCTGGGAACTTCTCTGACCTCCCTTTGCCAATCTGCCTAATCAGCTCATGGGCCACTCTGCTGGGTACATAGTCAGCCCTTAGGCAGAGGGAGCTTCCTCTCCAAAGCACTTGCTCATCTACCTGTGGCTCAGGTAAGCAAAACCCCAAGCCCCACATTCCCAGTGCTGTCCTTGAGTGGCCAGGTAACAATCACACAACACACCCCTGCCCGTGTCTGGGGGGTCTTTCCCCCTCAGAAATGGTGAGGTGAGTGGATCACAGCCCCCCTCCCCCCGTAAGTCATAGCTAAGCTTTCCCAACTCGGGGGAATTCCCTCTTCCAGGTCTCTCCAGCAAGGAATAGAGCACCTTCTCACCTGTGCTTCACTCTAAGATGTCCTAGAGACAGCATGTACAAATCACCCATACCTCTTGGACTGGTATACATGGATGGTAGAACAGGGGACCATATGTCACCTGACATCAGGGAACGTGTTCACCCCCCAACCCACACACCTCCTGAAACAGGGGTGAGCCCTCTGTGGTCCAAGGCCAAGTGCAGATGGATGAGAACATCGCTGTGAACTTGTATAGTTGTGCTCCCTGGCTCCTCTTACCCTTTGACAGAAGGGTCCAGTGGAGGGGAATGAGACCCATGTCCCTCAAAGCCTGAAACAGTCACTCTCTGACCCTTTCCAGGAAAAGAGGAACCCCCAGCCTAGAAGTCAGTGATCAAAACAGTTGTGATAACTAGCCCTGAGCAGGGCACTCATTTCCAACCAGCCTCTGGGCTTTCGCAGTGTCACCTCATTTATTCGAATTAATTCTCCCTAATCCTCAGGAAAGCTTTTCATATTCCCATTTACAGATGAGAAAACTGAAGCTTGTTTTGCTTTTGGTAATTCTCCATTTTGTGGAGCCAGGTTTGAACTGCAATGCTGAGACTTCAAAGCTTGCTCTGAACCCTGCTTTCTGGGATCTGAGCCTTGGGACCCTATGACTTCCACACTTGGGGTTCTTTTCTGTAGCTGAGGCTCCAGGTGCCTCCATTCCAGAGGTAGGTAGACTAACACATGGAGTTGCCCTGAAGTGTCCCACCAGGCCCTTGCACTTGACTGCAGCTGTTCTTGCTATCTGACATTTTAGCCTGCTGAGGTTTTTGTGGCAATCCATGGCCACCGTGCCTGTGGTTGCATCCCCTCATAGGGCAGCTGTTTTAAATCCTTGGCTCCTAAACCTATAGAACAACAGTGAAAGAGCCCTGCTCACCTGGAGCAAAGGGCCCCACAACAGAAAGCAGGAAGAGACTTTGGGGTGGGCTCCTATAGTAAGGTTGACAGATAATAGGAGAGTGTTTATGCCCATGAGGGGGCGACTCCTTGTGAAACTAGGGGTTCAGTCCAAGAGAGAAATGATAGCTGAGAGGCAGAGGGCTAGAAGGGAACAGGGGAGGGGGTTGATTGTTGAGAAGTAAATGTGTCATTTAAAAAAGCAAGTCAGGGGGCTGGAGCGGTGGCTTAGCGATTACAGCCCTTGCCTGGCATGTGCAAGTCCGCAAGTTCGAACTCCAGCACCACGTACACAATGAACTCTTGGAGCAACAAAAGCCAAACAAAAAAAACTAAAATTGATTCTCTCTCACTGTCCCTCTCTCTTAAAAAAAAAAAAAAAAAGCAAACAAGTCAGCCCCAGGATAGCAGCAGGATAGCAGTTTGGCCTTTCAGGTCATAATTGCCAAACTTGACCCTGGGTGCCCCTAAATTCTAGAATGCAGTTGCATGGGTCTGGGGGCACTTAACTGGTGGTCACTGTCTTCCAGCCATAGCCAGGCCAGGGCTGGGTGGCCCTCTCCCATTGCACCCCTGCTCACAGGTGCTCCATGGAATGGGGTCTTGGAGACAGTAAGCATTACTTTTCTCCCCTTAAGGGCTCCCAGATCATGAAGAGACATACCTCTGGGTTCACACCCGTGTCCCTCTGCATAGGTGAGCATTGCTCTGTGCAAAGTCCCTCCCTCACCGCTCAGGAAGCTAAGCCCCCCTCAGTTAGTACACATCCTGCCTGGGGTTCATAGGGGTGGCCTCAAAGTCACAAAGTGCACCAACAGTTTTTAAAAACTGCCCCACTAAAGGATGCTGTGCTTCACTGACAGCCTTGAAAAAAGGAAGCCAGGACTTTGGAGTCTGAGGATTCACAGCTCCATGCTTTCCTCACCTGGGGCTTGGTTCCTCCTGAGCTGCAAGAGTCCACACAGTGTCCTGGGCACTGTGGATTCATACCAAAGCTCCCTCACCTCTGCAGCCTCGGCTATGTCTCATTTTTTAACAAGCAAAAAGTGGATTGGGGAAGACAGAGCCCCTTGGTTCACATCCCACTGCCCCATGCCTCCCAGAACATTCCTTTCCCACCTCAAGCCTCAGTTTCTCCTCCATAAACTGGAGCACAGTCACTCTTGGCCCTCCTCCCTCCCTTGGCTTTCTACTTTGTGGGAGGCACAAAATGATGGGCTCTTTTGGTCACCCTGGAGTATGCAGTCTGAAGGCAGGGCCCAGACCAGGAGGGATAGTTGAGGCCCTAGGATCATGAGGTGACAGTGGAGCCATCTAGAGGCTAGCCAAGCATGTGTGCTCCCATATCAAGAGACAGAAGCAGAAGTATGTTACAGATTGACTTTTCTCAGCCTCTAAGGTACAGGGACCTAAGTCCAGTGGGCCCTGCTCCCCATGCACTCATACTATTGCTCAACTTTCCTCAGTTCTTTCATGGGAGTCCTACCCTCTGTTCCCCACATGCTGTGTACCAAATAATGAGCCACCCATAATCCTGAGCACCAAGGGTTCCCCACATCTCTGCCTCTTCACACCCACTGCTGTTTCTCCCCACAGCTCTGAGGGCCCATGGTTTTGCTCCATCAGGGCATGGTCCTGCAGCAGGATCACCCAGCAACCTTTGCCTCCTTTCACCTACTTCCTAGAGAAGCTCAACCTGGAGAAATCACAATTGGTCCAACCTGGTTGTGGCTATCCCCTTTGTTCCTGCTAGAGATTGATTGGGAAAAAGACTTGTGACCCAGTTCTGGCTAGTCAGAGGAATCTATATGGGCTTCTGTGATAGTCGCTCTGGAGAAGAAAGAACTAGCAGGGAAGAAGAGGTCTCCTAGCTTATTTCTTGAATAGCAACTGTGCAGATGTTACCGCTGGAGTGGACACAGCCACACTGCAGCCCTGAGACAGTGACACGAATATTCTGTTAGTGATGAAGAGGTGAATGGCATCCAGTCCATTGATGACATTGTTGGGCTACCAGACCCACCATCTCTAGACCTCTGGACACTTACCTCATCATTAACACTGTACTTTGAAAGCCTCTGTAGTCTAAGCCACTCTTAATAGGGTTTTCTGGAATTTCAAGTCAACACATTCCTAACTTGAAGGCTCAGTTACAAATTGTGTGATTGTAACTAACTCTCCAACAGTCTTGGGCTCTGTCCTTGTCTCCCCACTTCAAACAAGGAAGCAGCTCATAAGTGCTATTGGCTTGAATAGTGGTGCCTGTATGCTGTCACATTTGGTGACAGACCTTAGCCAATCACCCACGGGGCCCTCAGTTTACCTCAGAGACTTGCCAAATCCCCATATGTCCAAAAGCCTCCATGCACAGTCTGGGGGTTCATATGGTCCAAGAGCTACATTCAGATCCCAGAAGCTTCTGCAGCCTCATCAGCATGAGACCTGCCTCCCTTGTCACCAATTTCCTGGCTGTCAGCTCACCTCCAGGTGCTAATGTCTCATCATGTCACTGACTTCTGTGGCAGCAGCAAAAGCCTCGAAGGGTGCACACAAGCTGAGTGTCAAAGCAAATATGGAAGGGCAGGGAGGGCATATTCCCTTCCCAATGAATTCTCTGCATAATCTGGAACAGGGCTGTAAAGTGGGGATGTGGGTCAGGTAACCTGAGTGTGTCAGTCTGTGGCAACCCCATGACAGATATTGTGTGAATCCATTGGATTTACAGATTATAATCCTTCAGACATCTGTTTATAATTCTCACAGTGGTACCAGGACATTAATCCTGGAAGCTACCCTAAATCTACCTTCTTGCAACTCCAGAATTCTCCAGGTAGCCAGCTGGTAGCAATGGTAAGAACTTCTTGGATGGACAATATCAGAAAACTGAATTCCAATTGTCATAGACATGCAAGCAAAGAAAGGATAATGATAAAAGAAACTAAGACATTCAACAGCAAAGGCCATACCTGGGTGCTGGATGATGTCATCAGGAATCACCCCTCCTTAAGTGCTTACTGCCCTCTTAAAGAGCTTGTGTCACTCTCCAGAGAGCTGTCTTCAGGGTGGCAAGATGGCCACCAACTGTCTCAGCAACCTCCTCCGTGGTTCCACCCCTGAAGCCTAATCTCTTCAACCGAACTGGACATGCCCAGACCTTAGCCAATCAGAGTGGCCAGGAAGAACTGTCTCTTCTGATTGGCCAAATTGTAGTAATAAGACCCCCATCTCCTTGGAATCTGCTCAGCCTGTGCCCAGGTGTGGGGGATGAGAGCAGGGTTCAAGGTGGAGCCGCTGCATCCTGTTTTCTGTTCCTCATTTCTCGGGTTCTGTGGGCTCATACCCTCCTCCCATACCTCACTGTCTTCTCTTCTGTTCACAACAGAATTATGGCACCCTTCCATCCCTTCCCAGGCCTCATTTTACTATTGAAAAAATAGCAAGACTTCCTGTGTGAAGTTCAGACTTGGGCTTTACCCCCAGAGTCTAGGACTGCTCCTTGTCTGAAACTACAGTTATTCAGTCAACAAATTCTCACCTACTGCATGCCAGTAGTTCAGTCAATGAACACCTACTACATGCCACGCTTATGCTAGGATCTGGATCCAGGGATCATTAGGAATGATGTCATTACTGTTTTCAAGGTGATGAAACTGTAGAGAGAGCACTGAGAAGTAGGAAAGACAAAGGCAGATGGCATAAGTCCACATGATAAGAGTTAAATTGGGGTAAGTGGATCTGAGAAGGGCCACAGAGATGCAGGGGGACGAGAAGAGGCAGCAGTTGGGCAGAGCCTGGAAGGGAGTAAAGGACAGGTCATGTGGCCCCAGAGCAACTGTCATAGACAGGGAGCAGCTTGTGCAAAGCTCCTGAGGTGTGAACAAGCGTGGGGTTTCTAGTGAAGGGGTTCATGTCTTGTCAACAGCCAGATAGTAAGTGTTCTGACCCTCAAGGCCATATTCACTTTGTCACAGCTGCTCAACTCTGTTGTTGTCACTATAAGTTAGGCATTGACAACACCTAAATGATTGGTTGTGGATGTGCTCCATTAATATTTGGTTTATGGACACTGAAATAGGAATGCCATACATTTTCACTTGCCATGAAATAGGGCTCTTCTTTTGATTTTTTCTCTGTAATTTTAAGCATAAAAACTTAGCTGGATGGACCTGTAGAAGCATGTGGAAGGCCCAATTTGGCCCACAGGTTTCAGTGTGCACACCCCTGTGTGGAGAGAACAGTTGGTGGGAGAGCAGGACAGTGGGGAGGAAACAGAGGAGAGGCCAGAGAGGAACAGGGGGTGACCCACTCAGCCTTGGGGGCCATCCTGCGGCTGTGTGGGCTCCAACATTCCTAGAGTTTCAGGGTCAATGGTGATTCTGGGCATTGGATGCTATGCAGGGAGCCTTCCAGGAAAGGTGCTGTATCTGAGCAAGCATCTGGAGGATGCTTCTAGTTCCAGTCAGACACTCTCTTTCTGCTCTTCACCTCTGTTAGTTTCTGCTTCCTCATGAAAAGGAGGCTCTGGAAGAACTGAGCTCCCAGAAGTCGCTCAGCAGTGACCTGCTGTCATTGGTCTGTGAAGACACCCCCTCCAGCTGTGAGTCTGACCTTCAGCACCAAGGACAGTAGGCATGATGCTTCCAGGATGGGGTTGACCTGAGACCACAGAAACACCTCTATGCATCTCAATTCTTCCCCCTGGGTGGCTACCAGGGCACCCAGGGCAGAGGATCTGGGATTTCTGTGCTTCTGAGCCTGCCTCTCCATACACTGGTTCCTGTGGGTTTGCCAAATGCTCCTAATGCTGCCAAGAAAATCTCCATTGGGCTCTTGTAAATCCTAAACCTCTACTGTGAAGCTTGGGCCTGTGAGTGGGAGGTAGGGAGACCACATGGGAGGAAGAAGAGAATAATGTGAAGCTCAGCTGAGCCTATCCACCATTCACCTCCTTGCTCTCCTGCATTTCCTCATTTCCACTGTTCTCTCTGTCCCAGTTGAAATAGGCAGCGGCTCACAGGAATAGAGACCTCTGGTGCAGTAGTAGAGTGAAGGACCCTTCTGAGGCATGTCCAGTGGGGAAGCCTGTCCTTCTCTCCTGGGTGAGCCTTGTTCCTCTTCATATTTGAACATTTGCAAACATGAATCAATTCCCTGGTCATTCTGTCACTCATTTGTCAGCTCACTAAGCTGCTCTTTGTCTTATTAATCCATTTGTCCCCTCCTTTATTTAGTGAGTGATTTTTCCATCTGCTTTAAGCAAGAAGGGAGGTTTATTAAAGGAACACATAGAATCCAAGAGCAAACAAGGAGTAGAGTAGCTGTTCTTCCCAGAAGTCTGGAACCAGCACCAGAGAAGGTACCACATGCCAAATCTGCTCCATTTCTCCCTCCATCCTGGGTCACATGGTCCCTCATATGGTTGTCCTCTAATCTGTCAGTCTCTTGGCTTTTCTCCACAACCATTGCCTGACCCTAGTTTAAAGTGTTATGTTTTGCCAAGAGAACTGAAATGGCCTAATTTTGCTCCCCAAATCCACTGTTGTCCATTTACCACCCTTTGTTCTCTTTGTGGAGGCCAGAGGGATTCAGTGGTTTTCTCGAGCTGTCAGAGATAAACCTCCAATGCTAAGCATGCTGTGGAGGTGGAATACAGCTCACCCACGCAGTGCTCTTGGATGTGAAGCCCTCTCTGTCAGAGTCATGTAACCCTGACCCTTGTTGCACTCAGGCCCAGCTAAGAAAGGATTGGCTGAGGGCAAGAGAAAAAATGTGGACATATGCTGTGAGAACCACTTTTCCTTTCCTCATGTCATGCTGATGGTACTGTTCCAGAGACAGACTGCTTGTTTGGCCTGAGTCCCAGGTGAAGATGCTGTGGGGCAGAGCCATAGTGGCTACTAGCATTACAGACAGACTAATTTGTCTGTTGGTCACTGTGATATGGGGTCATTTGTTCCTCAGCATAATCTTTCTGGCTGACTGATACACATGGTCTGCAAGCTCTTGCTGATCATCTCATCTCCTGCTGGGCCCACTGACATTTCAGCTATTATCCATGTTGTCCTTCCTGCCTGAGAACATTTGTCTGTGAGTCTTTCTTTGGCAAATTTGCTTTTTGGCTCAATTCACAATACACTCCCAGTGAGACCTCAGCTAAAATGTGAAGTACTCAAGAAGGCATTGTCTGGCCTATGTTCAAAGTACCTGGAATTCACATTTACTATTATTATGTGTCTTTCCCTAAAAAAAGAAAATGAGGTCAATAAAGAAAGTGATCAGGGAGTTATTTCAGGCTTTTTTTGAGGCCCTGCTCCATCCCTACTACATGCTAAATCCCATGCTGAAGAGCTAGAGACAGGGGTGGGTAAGCCATTAACCCTGCTTCCACAAACCCATCTCATGGCTGGAGAGACGCTGGCAATAGCACTGAAACCCACTGCCATTGTTTTAGCAGGTAATGAGTATGAACATGCCAGGGGAGGCTTGGGAGGCTGCGTGGAAGAAGGAGTGTCTGAGTAGTTTTGAAGGGGAAATTAGGGTCATCTAGGTGGGGAGCTGCTAGGGTACAGTGGGGACTGTACAGCAAGGATTCAGGGTACACAGGATTTCCAAGGCTTAAAGGAACATGATCTCGGGAGCAGCTGGGACCAGTAGGAATCTCTACATCTTTATCCCTGAGCACTTTTGTCTTAGCACCTTTGCCAGTGAGAAGTGGAGGATGGTGTTTCAGCTCAGTGAAAAGCAGGAGTCCATGTGGACATCACAGAAAGGGAACTGCTTACTACTGGAGAGGATGGCAGCTTGGGAAGGTGCAAGAAGAATCCTTCTGAGCTGAGGCATGAGGGCAGAAGGGTGGATGAATAACCAGACACAGGCATAGCAGGCCTAATCTATAATTTCAGAGTATGGAACACAGGGCTTTCTGCCTGCCCTGCAAAAGGGCAGCTGCTTTGGGGCAGGAAGGCTGCATATGTTATGTGGGCACAGTGGGGCCATTTTCAGTTGTACTCTTGGTATTATAGGATGATGATGACCCCCTGCTTGATCTCTTGGTGAATCAAGTTATTTTCAGGCACAGTGAAGATCACCAGATGGGACAACCTGCTTGGGACTAGTTGGATGGTGGGTGGCTGAAAAGGGCCTGGCTTGCTGTAGGAGTCTGGAGGCAGAAGTCCTGGGCACTAGAGGAACTGAGGTTCCATACTGGCAGACACCAAGGTCTCTGACCATGGCTAACTCAAAGGCCAATGGGTTTTACCCTAGGGAAAATGACTTTTGGAATAACCTGCTATATGAACTCCAAACTCCCAGATCCCCATTAGATGATTCTCTAGGTCAATGTCTTAGTTTGTTCTCTGCTGCTGTAACAGAATGCCTGAGAAGGCACAATTTCTAATGAACAGAAATTGATTTTGCTCATGGTTCTGGAGGCTGTGAAGCATATTGCTTTTTCATCTGTCAGAGACCTGTGTTCTGTGTCATCCCATAATGGAAGGCAGAGGGGTATGAGAATATGATGGCAAGCCTGCAAGTGGGGACCAAACTCACTTTTATAACAAGCCATTTTACAACATCTACCCACCCCACGTGATAGCAGCATCAGTGCATGTATGAAGGCAGAGCTCTCTTAATCTAATCAAGGCCCCACCTCACAACACTTGTATTGAGGATCAGGTTTCCAACACATGAACTTTAGAAGACACATTCAAACTGCAGCAGGCAGCAAGTAGGTATCATTTGGTTTTTCCATGTCTACCTAATCACCCCACCAGTCTAAAGCGCCAAGCTGAGGAGTCTAAACCCGTGTGCCTGCTCAGCATGAAAGAGTTCTGCGATCCATCAGCAACATCTGCAGTGGGTGAGGAAGGGGAGCTCTATTTTATGAATGCTGGTCATTTGTTATCCTCAGTAGAGTACACCTCCCCTCACCCATTCTGAACATGACAAAATTGAATCCTTCGGGTAGGATGCCCTCAGCCAGTTTTAGATCCTTCTGCTTCCTGGTCTGTCCACTACACAGCCATCTGTGCACCTGTTGTAATGTGTAAAGACAATAACACATCATTGACCAGGCAACCTGCACATACTGGATCTGTCTGAATGGATACAATGGGCCCCCTGTCTTTTTTCTCCCTTGCCTATATCTTTAAATATTCAACATGTACTATACATTGTATTTTGTTATAGCGTGGATCTGGAGTGTCCCCCAAAGACTTATGTTGAAGGCTTTGTACCCAGCTGGTGGCACCTTAGAAGGTGGGACCACATTGTTTACTGGGGACATGTTCTTGAGAGTATATCTCAGCTCCTCCCCTTTCTCTACTTCCTGTCTGCCAAAATCTGAGCAGGTTTGCTGTACTACACCCTTCCACTATGATGTTTTGGCTCACCACAGGCTCTGAAGTAATGAAGTCAGCCAAGCACAGACTGGGACTTCTGAAACTATGAGCCAAAATAAAATTCTTTTTATTTATTTAATTTTTTTGTACCAGTGATTTGGTACCAGTGAACTCATGGATGCTTAACCACTGAAACCACATCCCCAGTCCTTTTTTATTCTGAGACAAGGTCTTGTTAAGTTGCTTAGGGCCTCACTAAGTTGCTGAGGCTGGCTTTGAACTTGCCATCCTCCTGCCTCAGCCTCCCAAGCCACTGGGATTACAGGTGTATGCCATTACGCCCTGCTATGTATATTGACACAGCAACTGAAAACTAACTCATGCATTACAAAGAATTTTTAAAAATAATGAACATCTGCAAACTCACCACTCAATCCCAGAATGAGACATTTCCAGTAATTTACATTCATGTGTTTGCATCCTCTCCTACCCCGTGGACCACTACTATCCAAAATTTTGTATATGTCATTCATTTGCTAATAGGTTTTTTATAAATGCCTAACAGAATATTGTTTGAATTGCTGTTGAGCCCAGTAAAAATGTTACACTATAGATAAACTTCTAAGATTTTCAATTTTTACCCAGGAGCTGACTTTTTTTTTAATGCTTTTATTAGTGCCTTACAGTTATGCTTAATAGTGGGAATCATTTTGACATAATCATACATGCATAGAATTTAATTTGCTCCATTTCAGTTCCCAGTGCTTCCTCTTTTCCTCCTTTTGTCCCTCCCACTTTCTCCTTCTTTACTTTATTGATCTTCCTTCTAATTATTTATTATTGTTGTTTTATAATTGGTATAGATATACATAAATATGAAATTCACTGTGGTGTATTCCCGTATGTATATAGCATAATTTTGTTAAATTATTTACATGTTTTGCCTTTTCCCGTCTCTCCCTTTAAACTTTTCCTCTACTCCACTGATCCTCCCTCTATTTTTCTGAGACCTGCTCTAGCAGATCAATCTTGGACATTCATTCTTAGACTTTCTGAGTCTGACTTATTTCAATTAGCATGATCTCCAGTTCTATGCATTTATCAGCAAATGTCACAATTTCATTCTTCTTTATGGCTGAGTAGAACTCCATTGTGTGTATATACCACATTTTCTTTATCCATTCCTCTGTTGGTAGGCAGCTGGGTTGGTCCCATAACTTGGGTATTGTAAATTGTGCTGCTATAAACACAGATATGCCTGTGTCATTATGGTATAGCAGCTTACTCTTTTTAAGTTTCATCTCTGCACTTATGTAGAACTGTGGTTTGTTTTCACTAGTGTGAAAAATGAAATATGTATAGAGACAGAGAGACAGGGAGAGTGATGCATGTGTGTGTGTGTGTGTGCGTGTGTGTACATATAGACAGATAGATTGATAGATAGATAGGGAAAGAGAGAACATTGTCTCAGCAATGGATAACTGAATCATTCCTGGCTTTTTCTCCTTTATCAGTAATGCTGCAATGAGATTTTCTCATGAGTGTCTTGTGCATTGTGTAAGGGTAGACTTGAAGGGTCAAAACATAGGTGAAAGGTCAAGCTATAAGGAAATTCAAAAGTGATTTTCAGAGTGGTTATGCCCATCTACCTCCTTACCAATAGTGCTTCCACAGTCAACTTCATCTATATCCTCTCATCCCTTGGTCCTGTCAGATGTCATACTTTTTGCTAGTCTAATAGGATGGAAAACATCTCATTGGGATTCTAATTTTCTGTTTCCTGTGTAATAGGGACACTGAACAGCCTTTCTTATGTTCATCTGCTGTGCCTATTTCCTCCTCTGAGAAATGCCTTCTTGAGCCTTCTGGCTTCTTGCTTCTTTTTGTCTTAGATATTTATGTATACTGGTTACTAATCCTTTGCTGATGGGGCATATACCAGATGTCTTCTTGCTATTTTGGTTTGCCTTTTCATTCTCCCTATGATGATTTCAGTAAATGGAAATTCTTAGCTTTACTGAGGTCATATCTATTTTCTTTGTGTGTGTGTGTGTGTGTGTGTGTGTGTGTGTGTGCTTGGTGAAATTTTCATTTCCTTTCTGAGACATTATAGAGAGAGGTATTGCTCTCTCTTCTTCTTAAATGCTTCAACGCTTTCCCTTTAACTTTCAGATCTTTGAAGTGTCTGGAAATGTCTCGGAAGCATGAAGTGAGCTGAATCTTCTCCCAGTTTTCCACGTGGAAACACAGGTGTCCCTGCACCATTTGCTACATAGTCCTTCTTTCTTCAGGTACATGTCAAGATGCCTTTTTAAAAATCCTAGAGCTGAGGCCCCAGATATTTGATCATTTGTAAAGTACCCTTCCGTCAGGCCTCCTTTCTGTGTCTCCTCAGCTTCTTCCTCTTTTTATCATTGCAGTTTCTAGTGTGTGCAAATGAACCAGGAGGCACGTGCGACAGTCCCTGAATGTTTGTACAAGAATTAGAAGATACAGTTGTGGGGAGGGGCTGAGACTGCTCTGATGATCAGCTGGAGACATTCACAGTCCAGGCTCAGTCCTGAACATGGAGTGTACTGGGAGCCCCTGGCAGCCGGCTTGGTTTTTTCCTAGAGTCCACGTTCTTAGTGCACAGTCTATGCACAGTAGGGCTAGTGGCTTGAGACCTGGCTCCCTCGGGCTGCACTGAGCAGCACTGTGATCTGATCACCCAGTTGCTTTCCTTCTCCCTGCTGTGGCTCTGCCGGGCTGGCATGGAGGCCTCTCTGGATTATTTCTCCTAAAACCTCTGATTATACACCCCCCCTGGCCCATCATCCTCCTAAACCCTTGACTGGCCCTTATAGAGGTATAATGGGCCTGGAAGAGAGGTAGCTGCATCTCTCTGATCTCCAGATCAGCAGCAGGCACTTGGTACAGCCCTCTGGCATCTGCCCTGGTCCTATGTCTGGTGCTCACAATGCATCCCTGACTCCCATTCACAAGGACAGTGTCTCTGGTTCCAGGACAGTTTTTCACAGGGAAGGGCTGATGAACCCCATAGACTGTTACTGTGGCTTAGACACATCCTGTGATTATGATGAGAAGGGTAACAGCATCCACTGACTTGTAATGTATCAGGCCTGGGTCTCGGCACTTCATGGGCTCCTCATGAGTCTGGAACGCAGATCCCATCCTTTTGCCCATGTTCCATATAGGAAGCCAAGGCTCTGATAGGTTAAGTGACTTCCCAGACCAGAGCGGTCTGAGGTTGGAGCTCAGGCTGCAAACTTGGGTCCTCTATGGTGCAAAGCCAGCTGCAGACTGGCTGCAAACTCCTTTTCCCTCAGGATAACACATGGCCCCTTCTGTTCCCAGTCAGGCCCCAGCTCTGTCTCCTGTGTGATGCCCCTTTCAGAGTATGGAAGAGCTTTGTTCCTGTGCCTAGGCCTTCCTGACTCTCAGGGTACTCTCTGTGATCATGAGGCTGGGACAGACCAATGGTGGGGACTCCCCTCTGCTGTATGTTCCAGCTCCCTATTAAAGAATCACTCTTTTCCATGCTCCAGCAGTTCTGAGAAAGGCCCTGTATGCTGGGCCCTGCCCTCAGGGTTTTAGACAGCAAGGATTCCTAGCTATACCCTGCTTCCTGGAGCCTCCTAACTTCGTGGAACAGAGCTGTAGGTTCCCCAAGTCAAAGTATGATTCACAAAGGAATGTCTCCACATGAGACGTAAGCAGTAGTGTCAAAGCCACACATCGGGGCTTAAGCGTCAATGCTAAGGAAGGCAACAGCTCCAAGCAATGGCTGAAGCATTGCCAGTGGTATTGGTGGTAGTGATTGGGCAAAAATGATGGCAGGCTGACCTGGAGGCCCACACTCCCAGGCAGTTGGCTTTGTACCACAGAAAACCCAAGGCTTAACTTCTTCCTCACCACCCCACTCTCCCTGTACAATCCTCAATGGCTCCCACCTAATGAATGAATATAGACTCTCAGGGTATATAGAGACTTCTCATTTACATTGGAGTTTGAAAGTAGCTGAGAACGTGGCCCTGCATCCCTGAGCATCTGGCTCCCACCTCCAGCCCAGATGAGCAGAGACTGGAAGAACTTAGAGGTTGTGCCTGGAACACCCTCCTTCCCAATCCAATTCCACAGTAGCCATTGACCAGGGGAGAAATTAGCTCCCCCAGCACAGGATGGGGAGCTGTCTCCTCTCCTTATTTCTCTCCACCTTTGCACTTGCATACTTGAAAACATAACCTTATATCAGTTACAGACAGTGTGTTGGAGGTATTGTAAGAAAGGCAGACCTACTCAGACTGACAGTCCCCGAGGTCCCAAGGTGGGGAGGGCCAGGTGCATTCATTCTGTGAATCTTTACCAGCATCTACTGAATGCAGATGTGGCTGAAGATGCTGGGGATTCCCTGCAGAGAGGCACCCCAGGGAGGACTGTGCCAAGTGCTCTGATAACAAAGGGGGAGGGAGGCATGGAACATATCGAGGGCCACTTCATAAGGACTGACCTGCTCAGGCTACTTGATAAGGTAAGGTTGGAACACAGGCCTGAAGGAAAAGAGGGAGCAAGTATTGGTGCTGCCAGAAAAGAGATGCAAGTGCATCTAACTTGGGGGAGATGCAAGTGCAAAGGCCCTGAGGCAGGGGTGGGTTTGTGGGCTGGCAGTTGATGTGGCAAGAATGGTGGGACAAGGGGAGACAAAGAAGCTGAGTAGGAAAGGGAACAGTAAAGTTTATGTGGGTCAAAGTCAATTTGGATTTCATCAGAACGTCACTGGAAGCCACTAGAGAACTTTGAGTAGGATCAGGGAGCAAGGAAAGAGGCCAGAGGACTTGAACAAGGTTCTTCCAGGGAGACTAATCTTTATGATAAATCTGAAGCCTGGGGTTCATTTATGGGATAAAGTCTCAGTGATGGCTAACATGAACCCAGAGACAAGAGTTGTTCTTTCTGGAGTCCTATGCAGTGTGCTCAGAATACTTGGTGCACGTATCGGTTATCTTCTGCTGCATAATAACCATCACCAAATGTAGTGGCTCACAACAGCAACGATTTATTTAGCTGAGAAGTTGACTGGGCAGGTCTCCTGGGCTCCCTCATACATATGTGGTTAAAGTAGGGCAACTGGACACATACGCTTCTGAGTGTTGGCTGGCTGCTGGCTGCTGTGACCTGGGATGGTAACTGAACTATATGCTTCTTGTTCTTCTAGCAGGCAAACTGGGCTTCTGCATATGGCAGTGACAGGGTCTCAGGAACTTGGTAGAGACATAAGACCCCTTGAGGCCTCTACCCAGAAAAGGCACGGACACTTCAATCACACTCTGGTGGTCATAGCAAGTCACAGAGCCAGCACAGGGTCAATGTCCAATATGTAGCCTGGGAAGAGTTTCCAAGTCCCAGTGAAAAGAGTGTGGGTTTGGGAAATAGGGCATTTATGGGTCAACCACTGCACCCCTGGTTCCTGAAGGAGGTGATGGGACATCCAGGCAGCAGATAGAGGAGCAAGGTGGGAGCCACAGCCCATGGACTGTCAGCTATGTTTGTGCCCTTCCTGCTTGGAGGAAACCTGATCCCCAGCACTCTGGCACCAGGCTGCATGTGCTCAGACCATTCCTTTCTTTGCCACTTAACACCACTCTTTCCTATTGCCACCAGGTAATAGAGGCCAGTCCCCATTAAAGTATCTTTCCCTGAGATATCCATTCACCCAAACTGCAGAGGTCATGTGGAATTCAGCACACATTTTGGTGTCACCTTCTCAGGAAGTCCCCCAGTAGTGTGGTCATCATCAATGCTCATATCAGCCTCCAGGGTTAAAAAGGTTGAGTCTTGAGGATGAGGCTATGTACTCCTCTCCACGAATTCCTAAAGCTGGGAGGGTTTTACGGAGGAGGGCGGTGAGGTTCAGGTACTGGGGAGAGGTGAGTATCTAGTAACAGTGATGACAATAGGAGCATAACCATGATCATGTGATATAGCACGTTGAGGGCTGCTTTTCCTGCCAGCCTGTACACTAATCCCTACCATCACACAATCCTCTGAGATTGCTGTGGCTCAAAGAGCTACCCGGACTGGTGTGAGACCTCACACATAGCCAGGAAGCAACTGTGTCATATATAGACCTGGGTATGTGCCCCCATCCTCCAGAGGAACATATTCCTAATTGCATTTCCCTGGGCATTAGGCAATAGTCTAAAACACTGGTCAAGACCCAGTGGGAACTCTCCAATTCTGATAGTAGGGCTGTAATCCACATCTGAGAAATCTAGATGTTGCCAGGGAGTGAAACAGCGCTCAGCCCAGGGCTCTGATAAGCTCTCAGGGGCGCTCTGGCATAAAAGACTAGATACTGGTGGCAGGGGCTATGCATCTCACTGGGTGTCCTCTTTTCAAAATGAGTTCTACCAACTGCCCAGGGGACAGATGAGTCTGTAGTTTTCTCTCCCAACCCCTTCATACAACCTCAGGGAAGAGACAAAGGGGGAAAAGGCAGTGGGGGGAGGAGAAATGCCTCAAATTTGGGGGCTGTTACAGTGAAGACATCATCCCTTGCTCTATAAATTAGATTACTTTATGCAATAACTAGGACAGGACTTCAGTAGCCCTAATTATGAGTAAGATGGCAAATACAGATATCAGGAAAGGCTTAAAACTTGTCCAGGGCACATGGCTCTCAGGAAATTTTCTCTCTCTTGGAACAATAGGCAAGAAAGCTGTTGGTTTGTCTCCTCTGGGATTCTCAACCCAGGAGACAGTGCTTCTATACATGAAGGTGAACATGCAGAAAAATCAGGGTTCCTTCATTTAAGAGGGAAAGATACAAAGAAAACGGATTTGGGGGTCATGTGTTGGTAAGGAGCAACTAAATCCAACCTCCCCAAATCCTAATCAGGCCTCAGTATGCGGTTCCTAACATTTTGAGGAGGATTGCAGGAGATAAAGGAAATTTTGAGTGAGAGGGTAATTTGAGGGTGCATTGATAAGGGGCAACTAATCTGGCTGACTCAAGAGACCTAGTCAGGCCTTAAGGGGTGGTCATCAATGACTTTGAGGTCCACAGATGATCGAAGGATGTTTTGATCTGGTTCAGACAATGAAAGAATGACAAGGGACACCTTCTTCCCCCTTGTCTTTCAGACACTCCATCCGGCATGAGCACTCATACACTGGGATTGCTTTGATTCTTAAACCCTGAGGGAAAATGCCTACTATTTTCTCTACTCAATCCTGGCCCAAATATCAACTGGAGGACAGGGAGAAATGACCAATGTTAACTTCATCTTACAGCTACACTTGCATGAGCTATTGCCCAAACTGGTTCAAGACCGGGGTGGGGGTGGGAGATGTCACTTTTAAATCTAAGCCACTTTGACACTTTCCCATTCTCTGAGGTTCTGTTTCAGAAAGGAGAAAACAAAAAGGGAAAGAGATTTGGAAAGGCTCCAAGTTCCGAGCCTTGTGAGAAGCTTAAGAGGTCTGCATTCTTGTACTTTTGGAGACAGTGTAACAGGGACTCAGCTTTAGAAAGCTGCCATGACAGGCCCAAGAATATCAGGAGACACCAATTCCTGTGAAGATTTCTCTTCTTCAGATGGACACAAGGAAGGAAAATGGAAAGTTCACATATGTCTATGTTTTCTTTGTTCTTAAAATCTTTTCCTGAGGATTTCATGAGCTCTCATATTCTTTCAATGCCTGGGCTAACTTTAAATCTGATCCAAAAGTGCAATTTGATCTGCTAAAGATGTTTGCATGCTTCTTTATTAGAGCAATCATGACCACTTCATTCTTTGGAGGGAAAGAAATCCTCATTTTTTTAGCTCAATTTTACTGGTGAATTCACCAATGTTTTTGTGCACCTAAATATATTTTTCAGTCATGTTTTGTCTAACTAGAGTTTTTTTTTTTTAATCCTCTGGGAGTGTTTTTTCTTTTCTTTTTTTTTTTTTTTTTTTTTTTTTTTTTTTTTTTTTTTTTTTTTTTTTTACTGTTATCTTTATTCATAGGTCAATTATTCAAATAAAGACTCTAAAATCTTTATGTCCTGTTGGTTTTTATGTATATGTGTGCATCTATGCATAGTGTGTTGTGTTTACATATGCATTTTGTCTATGTATGTAAATTTTCCTGGTTCCAAAACTGAGATACAGATAAATGAGTGCTCATAAACTAAATTTAAAAAAATGACTTTCAATTCATGTTACTTAAATGTTTAGAAAGAGGTTCAATTTAAATTGGTTAAAAATAAGAGTAAAGATTTCTTTGAAATTACTAAACCACACATTTTTTTCTAGGTGGTCAATCAATAGAGTCTTGCTTTCTATTTTCTATAAATGTTTAAAGTATTACATTGATTTCTTCTAGGATTTTTTCTTCAGCAGAGAGAAATGGCTTGTGTTGTCCTATACCTAACCAATATCTTCATTTTATGAGTAACTTAAAGTTATCTGTTAAAAATAAGTAAAATTAATTTAACATAAATGGAATTGATTTTATAAATGTGTTTTTAGAGGAGACATCTGATTAATTTCCAAAGTCAAAATGCTAAAATATCAACTGCTAAGCAAATTCAAGGACCAGTAACATCTTAAATTCTATAAGGTGACATATATTTGGGTTTATTACATTGTTTTCATAGATTGGTAACTAAAAAAAAGAAAATTTAAGATTGCTTTGTTTCTGGGTATTCAGTGAAAGCAAGGTTATTAAGAGTTGAAATTCAAGCAGGTGTAATTCTACACATGAAGAGTGCAAAAGTTTCAAAACTGTTTTGGTTTAAGTACTGTGAAACTTATGAAGAGAAGTAACTGAGAAAAATTCAGAAATTTCATAAAAAATTCTTTCAGAATTTAAATTTAAGAAAGGAATATTAACTAGAAAAGACATATAAGAAAGTTATAGGTGTGGAATTATATTTTAGCATGGAAAATTAGAAGGAAAAAGAAATGTTTCTGGATGAGAAAGTATTTTATATAATAAAGTAAACAATTTATAGAATGTCTAAGTAAGTTGCACAAAGTTCTTGAAGGGTGAATCTGAAAAAGTTAGTGTGTGATTAAGTTGGCTATAATTATTACAATCAACTTCAGTAAGAGTTTTCCCCCCCTTAAGGTCAAAGTCTAATTCTTCAGGTTTAACAACAAGGTTTCTTAAAACATTAATATGTTTATCAAGATAATTCTATATGTCTGTTAAGTGTATTATTTAGGAAATAGTCTTAAATCAGGTTTTATACCTATTTTAAAGTCTTTTAAATGATAACTCCTTAACTGGTTAAATAAGCAACTGTTATTTCAGATTATCAATGTTGTTGACATCCTAGATATGTATGACTAAAGATATGTGTACATTTGAGAACTAAATTTTCAAGCTTTGCTTAAGTATTTTGTAAGTCTATTGTTGGCAAGATAATCAATAATTGCTGTTTTTTGTACAGTGTCCATTTTAAACTCAGCTTATATTTATTTGCTTTGAATGCATAAAGTTTTTATCATTAGATGAATTTATACATCAGTCTTTGGTGATCACTAATACTGTTTCTCTTGGTAATGTCATTGTTTTTTGTATTTTCCTTTCTAACTATTGCCTGTTAATGTTTTGCAGAAGTACTACTTCTAACAGAAAAACCTGAGTTAAGACATGCCATCACCTACAGGAAAGATAAGACATAATGCTTCTAGTACTGTTATTAAGCAAAAAGGGTTACTATAAAACTGTTTAGACATTAAAGTATAGCCAAGTACTCCAACTTTAAGATTAAGGAAACTGGCCTGCCAGATGTTTAGCATCAAAACCAGGAGACCAAAGTCAAGGAAGTTGTAGGGCTCAGGAAAATTCAATATTTTGGTCCTTGACTGTTTGGTCAGCTAAAACTCAGGGAACAATGGAACTTCTCTACAGGCTTGACAACTCTGAGTAATATGACCTCCCAGTCAGAAGGATCAAGGGACTCTAGAGAACAGAAAGCTAAACAGTGCATATTCTGCAAAAAAGGAGGATCATTGGAAAGGGAAATGTCCCTGATGCCTCCAAGCAAAGTCACACATGGTCAGAAAAAGCCTGATCTATCTTAGCAGATGGCACAACTGGTAGAAGAGCCAAAAGACTTTCCACAAGTTCTCCAGGAATGACCCTGGCAAATCTTAGTTGACTTTTATCAGTGGATAGAAACATCATCAATTTTGATCAACTTAATCTTAAACACCTGACAGGAGAGTATAATTGAAGCACAGTCCTGCATGGACATTTAGAACATTATAGCTTTTAAATATTACATGAGATGTATATTTTTCAGTTCTCTCAAAAGTAAGTAAAACTGGGAGGTTACCCAGCTAAAAGAAACCTCTGTACCAGGCAGGGGTAACATTAGTAAGAACTGTTTTACAAAAATCAGATGGTGGGCTGGAGTAGTGGCTCGGCGGTTACGGCACTTGCCTAGCATGCACAAGTATACGGGTTCAAACCACAGCACCCATGTACACAACTAAGTGTCAGGGCAACGAAAGCCATGTGAAAAACTCAATAAAAATTGATTCTCTCTCTCACTGTCCTTCTCTTGTTAAAAAAATATCAGATGACTCTCTAGCTCAAGAATGCCTAAGACATTATAAAAGCTAAATGTTATGCTTCTAATCACTTTGCTAATGTTTCCAAAGTCTTAAATAGCTCTCACTCAGGATTTAAAGTCACTGCATTCATAATTTTCAGGAAATGACTAATTCTGATTACTTTTATGCTAATGGTTTACAGAAAAGAATGCTTTGCTGTCTTGTTAACTGTCTTAAGATGAGCCCTGCCTGATGAAAGCCTTGGCCAGTTACCCACCAACTGCCACCATGGACTTCTAAACTGACCTGATATGCAAGATGCCCAATCTCCAAATGGTCTTACCTATGGAATCCAAAATCAAGCTTCACTTCTACTGGGTCCCCTAAGACATATCTCTGTGGAGACTCCTAAGTGCATTCTCCTTTCAATGCTCCTTTTCAGCTGAAAGCAGTCAGATTGGGTCATTGCCCCTTTTCCCTCTAACAGCAGTTAGAGTAACTTCTTCAGAAGAGGGAAATGAAGGCGAAAGGCCAATGGGCAGTGATCACAAATGATAGACCCTAATTCAGGTGCAGAAACCACCCTTGGAAGCTAACTGGTAGAAATATTAATGAGTACCATCAAGGCCTATTTCAGATGTAAAAAACTTTGAGGCTCACCTCAAGCCTTTGTTCCAGAGAGGCAGGATAATTGGTGGGGGTGAACACAGACAGGAACAATTGAAACTCAGAGTTTGCTCCATGCTCTGGACAGAACCAGGTAAGTCTCTAAGCTAGCACATGAAAATGGATTTTTCTGCTACCAGACCACCTCCCATATGGGAGGAATTCTCTCTCTTCTGAACTCTCTTCTTGCTTAAATAAATCCTACTCCTCTTACTCTTCCTTTTATTGATTATCCATGGATTTTATTCTTCAAATTTGTGAGGCAACAATTCAGAAAGCAATTGGTAAAGTGGGGAATCTTGTCTTATCTCAGAACTCCTTCTTCATTCTCCATTATTCCCTAAAATGCCCTGGATTAAAAAAAATTTAATATTCAAAACTGGGCTTCTAATACCTGAAACATCCCCCAAATGGATACACTCACAGAGTAAGTTTGCAAGACACTGAGCATCAGGCAATGAAAGTTAGAGTTCATTGGTAGGTGGTGAATAAACAAGGTGATCTCTACCATTTGCCCAGCATCTACCTAGAGGGAGTGTCCAGGATGCAGCCCAGAGAGTTGGAGGCCAGGCTGAGTCCAGCAAACACATTGAATTGAGGGACTGGGGTTGAGAGTCCGGGAAGACCAAGGTCACAAGAGTTGCCTAGAAGCAGTTACCAAAGAGAACTACATTGCTGAGAAGGAATTTGGGGAACTTGACTGGGTCCCTCTCAAGGATTCAGCTGAGTATTGACTGGCATATGCATGTGAAAATCTGTCTGAGCTGGGGAATCTGTTGGATCAACTATCCAAAAGAACTAGAGAGAACACAGTGCCTGCAATCACAGATGGGAAGAAAAAGTCCCTATTCTCACAAGTCAGCCTGGAAAATCTTTATAGGACATTGCTTAAGTATTCAGAAAATCTTGTCCCAACAGTAGGAAATGATTAGTCATAAACTGAGCATGTCTTGGCTCCACCTACCAGTTTTGAAAGCAAGACCCTAAAGAATCAGACTATTTGCACATCACCTAACTGTGACAAATTTCAAGAGGATTTAGAAGGGCACAAAAATACCCATCAAGGTAAAGCTCACAATGGCTGCAATCCAGTGAAAAGTTTTCAGACATGAAAAGAAGAAAAAATTCATACATATATAAAATTAGTCAAAACTGACCCAAAATACTAGAATTAAGAGGAGAGGACATTAAAATGGTAATTATAACTGCTTTCTACATCTAAATAAATAACTTGAGATTAAAAATATAATTATAAAAATATTCAAATAATCTAAAAGAAGGCAGGAAAGAGGGAAAATGGAAGAAAGAGCCAATGAGACAGAAAAAAATTAATTTAAATCTTAATTCATTTCAATAACTATGTTAAATATAAGCAGTCTATTACTACTCTACTTAAAAAAGTCTACTCTATTTAAAAAGCAATATTTTTAGATTATGTTTCTTTTTAAAATCAGGAACTATATATCGTCTATAAAACCTACTCTTTAAATTAAAAATATAAACAGGTTAAAAGCAAAAGGCTAGAAAAATATGTAATATTAACACTAATCAAAAGAAAACTGGAATAGCCATATTAGCAGCAGATAAAGTAGATTTCAGGGGTATTTCAAATAAGTCTAAAGATAAAGGTCATTCTATCATCATTAAAGGATCAATTCAGAAAAAAATGAATTCTAATTCCACACAAACTCACAAAATTGAAAAGGAAACGATATTTCCCAACACATCTTATAGACCTTTATTCTGAAACCAAATTTGGACAAAGTTATTACAAGAAAAGAAAATCAAAGGCCTTCTGAACAAAGATCCAAATTTTCTAAATGAAATATTAGCATATCTAATCTAACAACGTGTAAAAATTTATACCAACTTAGTGGGATTTATTCTTGAATTTTAGCTTCCACATATGAGAATTAGCTCAGTTAACTCTCACAAAAATTGTGCAAGGTCATTACTAATAGAGAACATACAGATGTGATATGTGGGAACATGAGTTTAACAAAATAATTCTCCAAACTAGGTCCACCATGCTGACCTCCACATGCTTTCTTTACAAAAAAAAAAGCACTTTACCTGCAGCCCCCCTACCTGGTGCTTAAAAGGACAAGATACGTTGTGTTACTCAGCAAACAGCATGCCATCTGCAGGAGAAATGAGACCCAAAATACCAGTAGAGAAAATAAACGTTACCCTGAAGCAGGTGGGGTCAGAGTGGGGGAGGTTTTTTGAGAAGACAGATCCCAAAACTCAGGGAGATAAGGATAATTCTCTGTAATCATAAAAATCTGTAAGTAGAGATTCCAATTAGAACCACTCAGCATGGGTCCAACTGACCTAGATTTGTCATGCACAATGCAGACTTGAAAGATGTCTGTCAAAAATCAAAAGGTTGACCTGGGCAGGACTTTCTGGAAACTTCCCTGGAGAGCAGAAGCAGCACACCATCCTTCTCCTCTCCGAAAGGATTCATTCTCTCCGTTCAGAGTGTCCCCTTTTCCCTTTTTCTATCCCTTTAGTAAACTCATTCCCACTATTCTGGGTGATGTGTCTGAAATCTTTCCAGCATGATGGTGAGAACTGGGGTGACAAAGGACTGCCATGGCTGCCTCATTTGGCAGCACCGCTCATTCCTGTAACATTTACCATTACTAACTCCATTTAGCTATCTAAAGATTATTCTACCCAAACTACTGATTGGGGCATATAACAGAACATAAACTATACTAATTTTGAAGTGTGAGAGAGGTATAAGGCCAAAAACAAAACAAACTCTTTATGAATAAAAAATATAGTGCTCTCATTTTGAAATTTATTTACAAGGTTGACCATTATGAACTCAAAAACTCCAGAAAATTTCTTTGTTCTTGTTGCTTAAGTACTAGGGATTGAGCTACATCTCCAGAGTTTTACCACAGAGCTACATCCCCAGTCCTTTTTATAAATTTTGAGTTAGTGTCTCACTATTTTTCCAAATCTGACTTCAAATTTGTGATCTTCTCCCTTGGCCTACCTGAGATGCTGGGATTACAAGAGTACACCACCACACCTGGCCCCAGTTAATTCTTAAAATAAAATAATCTCTCTTTGATTTAGGAAATAAATTCTTGTTACTTTGCCGTATTTACCACAGGATAGTGAGAATGTAATTTTATCACCAAAAGGCTGGCATATTTTCAAGTTTCCAATTTTGATGTTGTAAAGCATATTTGGGGGCTCTGTAGACAAGTCCCAAAATAGTAACATCATTCCAGCAAAACAGTGTCCCTCTGTTTCTTAAACCCAGGTAACACAAAGCATTGATATTTTAATTCTTCTAGAAATACACTGCATCTGGTATTCAAGGTCACCTGTAGATATGAAGGTGTTCTTTCAAGTTAGCAATGTAAAGTTTTTTTAAAACTATTTGGGGGATTCTAATTTTTTATTCAAACTACTAACTTTATTGATAACCACTTTTTGTTCAGAGTATAATAAAGTAAATCATTGAACAATAAGTTAATTTATAACTGAGATCTTCTCTGGATTTTATTATAATATAAACAATATGCTTCTTCAACATCCATTCACTTGTTCTTATTCAATCCACAGTCATCTGAGTCTAATGAAATTTCTTACAGGAGCATGAAAAAGTGTTATATTATTGGTCACCATTCTTATGACAAGTCTTTACCTTATGTATTCAACTAATTTAATCAAAACTAATTTAACCCTTTCCCTTTTCATGTGCTAGCAATTAAAAATTCAGGAAGGATTCTTTAATCAAAAGTGTACTCCTTCCTTTTCATTTACCAATAGGAAGTGAAGGACTTCAAATTCTTTGAACTCATTTTCCTTTCAATTTCTGTTTTCTGTTCAAAAAGTCAAAAACAGATACATTAGGAATTGACCAGACAATTCCTAAAGTCCAATAACTGTGTAAGTGTTTTGGGATTTCCTTCAGAATAAGATATGCATGTCTAATTTGTCTATAACAAATTTATACATTTTTGCACTACAACTACTACTTTCACAGAGGAAAATGGCCGTTGATGTTGACTGAGGATCATAGACCTTTTATCCAGCCACACGTGGCTCATAAACAAATACCTGGAACACTGAGGGCAGCAGGGACTGAAGGGAGTGGAGTTGAGGAAGGGCATCTAGGCCAGAGAGTGCTCAGTGGAACATGGGAAATTTGTTGGTGCAGCACAGAGACCTTCCCACCACCAGGCAGTAGAAAAATTTCTTTTACATTCTTAGATGCAAAAGTTATGGATGACCAACCCACATTAATCAGCCTATAATAGAGTCACACAGGGAGCTTGAACCACAGTAAACTAAGTTTGTCCTAATTTATCTCAGATAGGCATATTTCCCCTAAAATAGAAACTCCTTTAAGCAATTTCACTTCATCATGTCACCAGGTTAACAGACACCCCCATTGTGACTGTAAAACATGGCTGCTGCCCACAATGTAATAAACATGCTCCTGCAAGCCTGTGCGTGTCTGTTCCCATTGCATTTGCTTTGCAGCACTGCCAAGAGCTGGCTGGGTTTTTCTCAACTTTATCCCTGTTGAACTTTCTGTCAATCTTGCATAAATTGATTGTAAGTTGACAAAACATAAGTGTAAAAACAGGATAATTGCTGCTTTTAAGAAAACCATATAGGGGCTGGAGCGGTGGCTTAGCAGTTACGGCCCTTGCCTTGTATGCGTGAGTCTACGGGTTTGAACACCAGCACCATGAAAACAAAGAAATGTTGGAGCAACGAAAGCCACATGAAAAACTAAATAAAAATTAATTCTCTCTCTCTCTCTCTCTCTCACTGTCCCTCTCTCTTAAAAAGAAAGAAAGCCATATAAACGATGTGGAAAGATAACATCATACTGAGGACATTGCTCAAATAATTATGCTATTGAATCAGATGTGGGTGGGACAACTGTAAAAGAGTGGAAGAGAAGAAATAAATCTCAGACTCTCTAAAGTGACAGATGTAATGGTGTTTAAGTTTTCACTCCACTTCAAAGCTATCAAGATTTAGAATCATTGGGTATCATTACTGGTAGGGTTACTTACGAAAGATGAAGTGTGCTGCAATCAATAGATTCTTACTTACAAAGTACAAAAACCTTGATCTAACATTAAAATATTGGTGAATGGTGAATGAATGTACATTTCTCATTTGTAAGTTAAAAATGAAATGTTCAAGCAACATATAATCTGTTTTATAATTCCTCACTACTAACTGACTTTTAAAACTAGTCTGCCACTATTAGCCAAGAACATATTCACTGAGGGACTCCCTTGTATGTTATTCAATCAAGTTTCGTGGTATTTCTCTTGTGGTTTTATTTAGTGACTATTTTGAAATTCTTGTGTGGGTTCAGTGAGCTGATTTTAAATGCTCCCTGGAGGAAGAAAATATGTTGAACTTTTTATTTGTATTTCTTTGATGGAATGATAGAAACGTTCCTCAGGATAACTGGGAATTTTTGTCATTGTTGTTATAAACTGGCTCCCCCAATTTTATGCCCTTGATTAATACCTTCCAATATTAAATTCTTGGACTGACAGAATATAGCAAAAGTTATTCTGTATAATTACAAGACCTGGGCCTTCGGAATTCTGGGACCGTCTACTTTGTTCATTTGCTGCCTTGAGATGCCGTGCAAGGAACCCCAAGCTAAACTCCTTATGAATCTCAAACCAAGTAAAGAGAGAGAACCTGGTAGGTAAAAGACCAGAACACTTTAAATCAAGATTGGTCTCCTAGCACCATTTATACTCCACAGTGGACAAGGTGCCAAACACAATAGCAGGTCCTTCTTGGATGCTCCAGACCAGGCCATAGCCCCAGCTGACTGCTGACCCATGATTGCCCAAACTGACACCACATGGAACAGAGACAACCCACCCAGCTAAGCCCAACCTGATTGCATACCTTTGAGCAAATGCATAATTGTTGTTATTTTAAGCCATTAATTTTGAGGGGTAGTTTGCTATACAACATTAAGTAACTTTGATAAAATGAAATGGTGATAAAGCATTGGAAGCCTCTGGCACATGTTCCAGTGGTTCTCTGATTTCCTGAAATACATAATCACAAGCTATAATGCATCAGTAATTAGTAAAAGTAAGGAAGTTTGCCCCACACAAAAAAGGAAAGCTAGCACTCATGTTTGTTGAAGCTTTAAGAAAAGAATTCTGACCTTTTTCTTTGATTCAGGTTTTAAATTAAACCTATAACCTTAGAAGCAGCTCTTGCCAGGAGAGATTTTGCTCATACTGCAGAAATAAAATATGCTATGCTAAAAAGAGAAGAGGCAGTGATAATTCTGCAATGTTTTAAGAAAAGTTGAAGTTGCAGAATGTTCACACAGCATGTGAATACCAAATTAATATTGTGCTATCTTATAAGTGACAAAATGGATTGGATGGATAGATAAGTACAATCCTAATGGCAAATAACTTATCTTCGGAATCAATGTGTTCACTGTAGCAGCGACTGACGTTTTTTAGAACTGGTTTCTGATGATATCACCTCAGCCCTGCATTTCCCCAGTTATTCTCCTCCCTGCTGTTTGCAAATATGGAGAACATTAAAAACTGCACTTAAGAGTGCAAATGGGACAAACGAAAAGGGAGGACCTCCTCCCCCAGGAACTTGTACAAAACCCAGCAACATTAAAGTAAAGACAGACTTCTAATTACTTGTGTAAATAACCATTAAAGTAATGGATGGCCCTGGTGTTTTTCCATTCTCTCCAGTGCACACTGAAAAGTGACAATTTATTTTAAATTGACCAACATCATTTGGATATTTGCAATAGGCAGCCTCACATAAGAATGTTTTCTTCAAAGCAGGAACATGTTTTCAGCCTGGTAGGAGAAGATAAAATATTTCAAAAATTACTCTGCAGTATATTTAGAGCTTTATTTTTTCATTTCTCAAGAGACTTATTTCTTCCAGAAGCACAGTTGATAAAACATGATTTATTTTTATAATTTCAGCAGAGAAAAGCTAAGAGTACCTAACCAGCTTTGATAATCCTGTAAAATTAACTGCCAGTAATTTTTGCTCATTTTATATTCTTATTCTGAACTTTACTTCAAGGACTGCTTTATTTTTTTCCATTCAAGTCTGATAAAAAAATAGGACTAGAATAAAAAGAAAATTACCAAAACGTTTCTTTCCAGTCTATGATTTTCAGATACACTTGCTCTTTTTCTTCCCTTAAGAATGTCATCTAAAATTACTAAATGTTAATTAATTGTGAAAGTCAGCACCATCTAATCCATGTCCTGTCTACTTAAAATGACTTTCTCTGGTAGTGAAAGTAATAAAACATTGGTTACAGAACGTGTGGCAAACAGGAACATAGACAGAAGAGGCCAGGTGTACTGGTGCATAACTAATCCCAGCAACTCAGAGGCTAAGGCCACAGGATCACAAGTTTGAGGCCAACCAGAGCAACTTAGTGACACTGTCTCAAAATAAAAAGTTAAAAAAAAAACATAAAACAGGGCTCTGGGTGAAACTCAGTGGTAGAGAAACATTGTATTCAATCATGAATAGTACAAAATAAATAAATGAATAAATAAATCATCGAGAGTAATCTCATGACACAGAGATAATCACTACAAGTTTTGCTAAAATGTCTCCCAGTGAGGGAATATGAATGTTTAATAAATCTAAAACATAAATTGTACTTCACAGTAAAACAAGAAATTTTGATCTGATTTTCCCTTTATAATTTATACCTTTTTGTGATGATTGGGAAACTTTTTGATGGACATTGTATATTTTTTAAACAGTCCATTTTGTTAGAGGTGGCTTCATAGGGAAATTGTGCAGAAAGTAGAGAGGTCTCCCATATATGCCCTGCCCCAATGCTTCACAGCTTCCACCAACATCAGCAATCCTCACTCATGAGCAGTACACAGTCTAGATGAAAATGTATTTTTGATCCATGGTTGGTTGAAAATAAGGATGCAAAACCTGCGTATATGGAGGGCCTGACGCAGTCAGACCCCGTGAAAAACATGCCCCCTTAGGATTAAGGGATTAAAACCTCTCATGGGTAATAAAACAGAAAAAGCCAGCTCTCAGCCTTAACAGTCACACCAGGAGTTAAAAACGAACCAGTCTTCAAGTCTACAGTTGTAGGATAACACACCACACTCTCTCAATGACTGGTTCTGATTCTTCTGTTTCCCATATAAGGGACCTTAAAATTCCACTGGGCCCACCTGGATAAACTAGGCTAATCTTTGTTGTTGTTTGATGTATGTATTTTACCAATACATATTAATTGCATATAATAAAGGAATACACTGTGATATTTCCATACACAGTTGTAGTGTATGGAAATCACTAATCACTAATCAAGTCCTAGCACCTTTTGCCCCATCCCTGCTTCCTGATTGCTGTTCTATTTCCAGATTGGCTTTTTTTTTTTTTTTTTTTTAGCTTCCATGTGAGAAAGAACATGTACGCATCTTTCTGCGTCTGGCTTATGTCACTTAACACTATGTCTTCCAGTTATAACTATTTTGCTACAAATGACAGGATTTCATTCTTCCTTATGGCTGAATAATATTCCATTTGTATATATTGTACCTTTTCTTTACTACTCCATTCATTGGTTGACAGGTTCCTAGGCTGATTCCATCTCTTAACTATTATGAGTAGTGCCACAATAAGCATAGACGTGCAGGTTCCCTTTGGTATGCTGATTTCATTTGCTTTGGATACAAAACCAAAAAATGGGATAGTGGGATCATGTGGTATTTTAGTTCTGTGAGGAGACTCCATGCTGTTCTCCATAACGGCTGTACTAATTCACATTTTCACCCACAGGATATAAGAGTCCCTTTTTCTCCACATCCTTGTCAGCATTTGTTTGTTCATTTGCTGATTTGTTTTAATAATAGTCCTATCAACTGCAGTGAGATCATATCGCACTGTGGTTTTGATTTGCATTTCCCTGATGGCTAATGATACGGAGCATATTTTTGTACATTTGACAGCCATTTCCATGTCTTCTTTTTAGAAGTGTCTGCTCACATCCTTTGCTTGCTTTTTCAAATTAAATTACTTGATTAAGTTTTTTGAGTTCCTTATGTATATCTGTATGCTAACCCTCTGTCAGATGAGTAGTTGGCAAATATTTCCTCCCATTCTGCAGACTGTCTTCTCTGTCGAGCGCTTCCTGAGCTATGCAAAGACTGATCTTAATTTATGGTCAGATGATTAGCAGCATTAATCTCATCTTTGGCTGTAATTCCTCTCACTGTGCAACATAACATTCACAGGTTGGAGATGAGGGTGTTGGTAGTTTTTGAGGGTCATTATCCTGCCTCCCACTGTGGATATAGAGAGAAGTAAAAGAATTCAAGGAAGGCGCTGGAACCAGAGGTAACAAAAGTAGATAATGTACAATTTCTTGGAAAACATCCTGCATGCTAAGTCAAATCAGTTTATTTCTCTTCTTTCCCTTATTTGCTTGTATTGTTATATTATTAAAAAAAACTCTAGGTGGCTGACAAAAATCATTTACAAGTGGGTAAATGTAAGAAAAATGATCAGGACAGAAGTGGCTTACATGAACACCTGAGTAAATGGTCAAGATTTATCTCTAAAAACTCTAAGATCTTCTGCCCAGCAGCAGAGAGTCACTTGGCACCAGGATGATTTTACCCTGGAAAGCTTTCAGGGCAGCCCAGACACTCACATTGGAAAACTCTTGTAAATATCTCAGTAATTACCCATAAAGCATCTCATTTTAAATAGTATGGCTTCCTGGTGATCTCTCCAAGATAAATTACTATGTTTCTTCAAATCGTAAATGTTCATTTCCCCCTCATTATGTTTCTGAAATCAGGATTGAAATGAACATTTAATGTAGTGTTTGGTACTTTTTCCCTCTCAAAAGTTGTTTTTAGCTTATGAAATCTTAAAATTAAAGGAATATAGTAATTTTGAAATGTACTTCTAATTAACTAACAAGGCTTCCTGTCGAACTGGCCTATTGGCTATATAAGGGTTTCTGGCAAAGCTAACTCTAGTTATCTTAGAAGTGACCTAAATAGACTCATTATAGGCTGAATAATAACCCTCAAAGATATCAGGTTCCCATGACTAAAACCTGTAACTGTCACTTTATGTGACAAATCTTTGCAGATGTGATGTGGTTAAGAGCTCAGAGGGCAGGGAGATTATCCTGGATTATAGGGTGGACCTTCAATACAATTCCATGCATCCTCATAAAAGTGAGAGCAGATATACATAGAAAAGGTGGAATGAAGACAGAGCAGGGAGAGATTTAAAGATGACAACCTAACGGTGATGGGGCCACCAGTCAAGGAATGCCAATGGCCACTGGAAGTTTAAAGAGCCAAAGAACAGATTCTCCCTCCGAGCCTCCACTGGGAGTGCCACACCGATCATACCTTGATTCTGACCTAGTGACACTGATTTTAAACTTCTCATTACAGAACTGTGAGAGAATAAATTGTTGTTCTAAGTCACCAAGTACAGGGTGATTCATTATAGCAAATACAGAAACTAATAGGATAGCTTCTCTGACAGTAATTACACAGCAGAACATTCCTGTCTTATGACAAGGAAAAAAATCCCATAGAAGCCTTGAATGCTTCTTCTTTGTTCAACTTTAGTTAAGCAACTTGTATTCTTTCCCCCTTGAATACAGCAATTGCAGCAATTGTCTCTCTAGCAAATATCCCACTGCAGCCCTGCCCCACCTTCATGATGGAAAAAGCATGTTGTCCAGTCAGGAAAATGGGCCTCATCCTCATCCCCAACTCAAGGACAGGCTCTGTTCTGTTTACCCAGGTTAAACCCATTTCCCCAACCACAACTCCCATCCCAGTGAAGGCAGCATCAATAAATAAACAACATTCATTTGATCGTAGATACCGGTATAGAAAATGTGACCCAAATAAGAGAAATGAGAATGATGATTTGAGAAAGATGATTCCTTGCCCTATTGCAAGGGTAACTGTAAGGCAGGACATTTCCTACTCCAAATGAAAAAGGAAGAAGCTGAGTACATGGTAGGAGACATGCAAAGATATGGGATTTCAATGCCATGTGGAGATACCAGATTCTTCATTGAACACCCATCATGTGTTAGAAGATATTTTATGCATTTTATGTGATTAACTTGTTTAATCTCCATAAAACTTCTTTGGAGGATGTTACCAACTTGAATCCTGTCACAATAACCAATAAATTCCATTTGTTGATTTAGGTTGATCTCAATTTTTTTTTTGTCATCTTCAATCACATTCACACTGACACAGCTAGAGAGGTTTACCTGGGATGAAGATGAGAGTAGGAAGATGAGTGTCACTACATGGACTGTGATCACACTGTACCACAACAGAAGCCCCCTGACAAATGTTGTGCAGCACAAGTTTCATCAGTCTCCAATGTTGAATCAGCCCAACCCCTGTTTTCTCTTGAGTTGTCATACATTGTTGGTGAAAACTATGTAATTGAATAACATGACACTCCACCACCCCTGAGTTTACTACTTCATTTTAGCCATGAGTGCCACTCAGTTATTCCTTCCATTCAGCTCTCATTGAGTTCTCCAGGACAATAATTCCAAATATGTATTGCTCTATTCTAGTCTCTAACCTACCTCAGATTCCTGCTCTCAGTGGAAGACCTTGCTCTCCTGTGATTCAGATGGGGCACCTCCCCCTACACATACCCTCAACTACTCCACCCCGTCCTCCTTGCCTGCTCAGTGATGGGTCACACCCGGGTTCAGCTGCACAGGCCAGCCACCACTTGCTCATGTTGCATGGTTCCCTAAGCCCAACTTCTGATATTCTACAGGATCTGTGCACTAACAAAGAACATCTGTGCTCATCAATAGCTCTTCTCCTCATCCAGATATTGATTTTCTCCCTATGTTCTATATTATTGTGGATTTAGAAATTAAGGAAAATGGAAGTAGAAATGAATGGGTTTAGCGGGCAAAGCATTGATGTAGTTAAATCAGAATTTTCTGTCTTGCAAACCTCAGAAAGATGCAGGATTTGCACTGATTTCTCCCTGACTGCATTAGGAAGGTGCAGCTGAGATATAGACAAGGACACTGACAGAACCAGGTCAGCTCCCTCATTTACATCTTACATAATAAGAAACTGTATGTGGACTTAGCCTTCTATAACCTTCAACAGGAATAGAAACATTCCTGAGCACTATGTTGGAAACACTCTTTGCTATGCTGAGTTAAGTAAATAATAACAGGGTGTCAACAGCTTTTTGTTCAGAGTATCAAGCTACAGCAAGAAGGCAAGAATCACATGTTTTTTTATAGTCCCCTAATGGGGGAATCTTCCTTCTATTTTTCCCTCTCCATAGCCTGCTATGCACTAGTTGCCTTCTCCAGAATCACCTCTCAACCACTGCTCCTCCTCTGAGTGCTACTGGAGAATAAGTCTCAACATCACCATGGTAGCAAATACTATCTTCCTCTTTCTCCATCTAATGAGTTCCTGCCAATCTTTCTAAGATCAACCCAAACATTGTTTCTTCTGTGACTATTACAATAGTGTCTCTTTCTGTTCATCCTTTCAGAGATGATTGGTCATCCTGGACTCTGGCCCAATGTTCATAGTACCCATATATCCTCATGTGATTAGTCTGTTTGTGTATACTCTGGATTTTACACCTCAGTCAGAGGCATAGCTGGCCATGATTTTCTCCCATTCTATAGACTCTTTCTTCACATTCTTAATATACTCTGGATTTTACACCTCAGTCAGAGGCATAGCTGGCCATGATTTTCTCCCATTCTATAGACTCTTTCTTCACATTCTTAATTGATACCTTAGCTGTGTATAAGGTTTTTAGTTTAATAGCATCCCACTTATAGATTTTTATTTTAATTTTATTTAAACAAGACACTATGGGTGTCTTGTTAAGGAAGTCAGTGCCAGCTTCTATATGGTAGAGTGTTGACCCTATCTTTTCCTCTAACAGTTGTAAGGTATCTGGTTTAATTAATAGGTCTTTGATCCACTTTCATTTGAGTTTTGTACAGGGTGAAGCTATGGATCCAATTTCATATTTCTGTATATGGCTGTCCAGTTTTCCCAGCACCATTTGTTGAAAAGGTTGTCTTTTCTCCAACTTATAGTTTGGCCACCTTTGTCAAATATCAGATGGCTATAAAATTGTGGTTTTGTCTTTGTATCTTTTATCCTATTCCATTGGTCTTTATGTTTCTTTTAATATCAATAATACCATGCTGTTTTTGTAACTACCGTTCTATAGTATAGTTTCAGATATGGCATTGTGATGTCTCCTGCTTCACTTTTTTCATTAAGTATTGTTTTGGCTATTCTGGGCCTCTTATTCTTCCAAATGAATCTAAGAATTGATTTTTCTATATCTGTGAAGAATGTCATGGGTATCTTGATGGGGATGGCATTGAATCTGTATAGCACTTTTTGCAGAAGGGTCATTTTGGCTATATTAATTCTGTTTATTCAAGAACATGGGATGTTTTTCCATCTTCTCAGGTCTTCTATTTGTTTCTTCAAAGTTCTGTATTTTTCTTTGTAGAGGTCTTTTGCTTCCCTGGTTAGATTAATTCCCAAGTATTTTTTTGAGGTTATTGTGAATGGGATGGTTTTCCTGATAACACAATCAATAAATGGGCAAAAGAGCTAAACAGAAACTTCTTAAAAGAAGAAATGCAAAAGGCTAATAAATATATGAAAAAATGTTCAACATCTCTAGCAATCATGAAAATGCAAATCAAGACTTCATTAAGATTTCCCCTCACCCCAATCAGATTGGCAAATAGCAAGAATAGAAACAACAAAAAATGCTGGAAAGGATGTGGGGGGAAAGGAAATTTTATATACTATTAGTATACTATAAACTAGTACAAGTACTCTGAGAAGCAGTATGGAGATTCCTGAAAAAATTAGAAATGGAATCACTCTATGTATGACCTAGCTATCCCACTCCTGGGTATTTTTCCAGGAGGTATAAATTAGGTATACTACAGCAATACAGCCATATCAATGTTTACAGCCTCACAATGCACAATAGTTAAATTATGAAATCAACCCAGATGCCCATCACGGGATAAACTGATCAAGAAATATATATTTCTATATCATGGAATGCTACTCAGCTATTAAAAAAATGAAATCATGGCCTTTGCAGGTAAATGGATGAAGATGGAGAAAATCATTCTGAGTGAACTTAGCCAAACCCAGGAACTCAAGGGCTGAATGTGTTCTCTCATAAGTGGAAGCTAGAGTACAATATAGGAAAGAGTTAGAGAACAATAAGTTTAGACAACAGACTCATTGAACATGGATTACCAATTGAACTGGGGACAACCTCACAGTCTAAGGGTTGGAGGAGTTGGAGGGAATGGAGTTGGAGGGTAAAGGGTGGGATATATGGAAGTGTGTGCATATATGGAAGTGTAACAACAAACCCTTCAATATGTAAAATTATAATGAAAAATAAAATCTTGTCAAAAAGGAAAAAACCAAGATCAAGGAAGAACTTTGGGTGGGGTTAGGTTCATGCAGAGAATGGGGTATTCTCCACTGTCATGGGATTTGAGGACTTGCTATAGGGGAGAGGTGGCAGCAAGGGAAGGGATAGAACAACAGAGAAGAATAGAATAAAATATGTATATATACATACTTTTATTCTCTCTATATATATATGTAGAGAGAGAATATATATATACAGAGCAAGAGAGGAAGAGGAGGAAGAGGGAAGAGAGAGAGACATGATTGTGGGAACTGGCTTATGTGATTATAGATGCAAGAAGTTCCATGCTCTGTCTGAAAACTGGAGAACAGAGCTGGTGGTAAATTTAGTCCAAGTGTGAAGGTCTGAGGACCAGGAGAGTAGAGCCCATGGTGTATGGTATAAATCCCAGTCTAAGTCTGAAGGCCTGTGAACTGGGGTGATGTGGTGGGAGTGCATTGTTGCAAATTCCAGAGTCCAGAAGTCCAAAAACCAGGAGCTCCGATGGTCAACCAGAAGAAGATGGATGTCCCAGATCAAGAAGAGAGACAGAAACTGCACTTCCTGCCCTTTTTTCTATTGCGGCCCTCAATGGACCGGGTGATGCCCACTGACATTGGGGAGGTCCATATGCTTTACTCAGTTCACTAATTCAAATGCTGATCTCTTCTGGAGATATCCCAGATACTATTATGGTTTGGATCTTAAATGTCCCCCAAAGACACATATGCTAAAGACTTGGTTACCAGTCTATGGCTTTTTTGAAATATTGTGAAACCTTTAGGAGGTGGGGCCTAGTGAAAGGAAGTTAGGTTACTGGGGATATGCTTTGAAGGAGATATTGGATCCCTGGATCCTTCCTTTCTCTGTTTTGTTTCCTGACTGACAAAAAGTAAGAAGCTTTGCTCCACCACACATTTTCCACCATGATATTCTGCCTTAAAGCCCCAAAGCAAGAGGGCCGATTGAGCAGGGACTGAAACCTCTAAATTGTGAGCCAAAATAAACCCTTCCTCTTTTAAGTTGACTATCTCAGGTATTTTGACATAGGAATGGAAAGCTGATTAGTATAGATACACAAAGAAATAATGTTTGACCAGATGAGAATCCCTTAGCCCATTCAATGTGGCATATATAATTAATCATCATGGTATTTAGTTTAATAATAGAGAGTCAAGGGTTGGATATTTTCACTCATTTGTGGAGGCTGGAACTAAACCCAAGCTTGGGTGAAAGGTAGTCAAACTCATGTATTGGACCCACCAAGGGCATAACAACACATAATCTAGAGGAACCACAGACATGTAGGTGGGGCGGACGGAGGGAGAGACAGGGGTATGGAGAAGGAGGGAAGATAGGGAGAGACCTAGAGAGACAACCAACAATGTAACATACTCTTTACCATCCTGAGAAGTCAAATATTATGTATGCAATCATTTAATTCACAAAAATTCACAATTTCATATATATACATATATACACACATATATATATAGTTAATTATTATGTATTATATATATTTTATATATATAGTTAGTTATTTTTGTTAAGGACATAATATAGAAGAATCAAAATACAGGGATGTGGGTGATGTGGGATTAATTATTGTTTACAATCAAATGTATATCATATTGTTAGTTTATATGAATTTATGATTGTAAAACAACTCAACTTTTAATTTAAAAACAAAGAAAAAATGACATTGTAGTTGTTAGTCTTTTAACATAGGTTAAGAACTGTAGTACTTCATATGTGCCATGAACTATTCTAAGTACTTTTTATGTAATTTTTTTTCATCATTATATCTCTGTGAATTATATACTATCTTTTGCATATTGCAGATTAACAACTGAGCACAGAGAGGTTGAGTTGTTTAACTGAGATTCCTTGGCCTGGGTTGAGGAGTGATAATTGAAAATATAAAAGTAGATAATTTTGAGAACATTTGTGAGGAAACAGTTTGGAACTGATGTTGATTAGATTTTAGGGGGTAAGACATAAAAAGTCAGGCTTGAGGGAAGGATAGGTGATTATAAAAGAGGGGAAAATTGAGGGTTTTATTTATGTTTACCTAGTATTTGGAACATTGGAGAAAATGTGCATGAACTGATGTTGTCACATTGTTATTTTACTCCAAAAATGCAAGGCAGTATAAACCATAAGTGTACCCAGCTTGAGATGGCAGTCTCCACTGTTCCTGGGACATAACAAAATTCATTTCTTGCTAAGAGAAATCAAAGCTTTTTGCAGCGATGATACAAAACATGAATTTTTATTTGAATTGGGCAGAGCTTAGGTTGCAAAAGTGCCCTGCCCTCCCAAATGAAGGCGTTAACAAAGCTTAACATTCTGGAGCTTTTTGATAAGATGTGGGTTCAGGTCTTGGCTTAGTATTTTACTAACTTTGTTAATTTGGATATGAGTCACCTTCATTGGGCCTCTTATTCCTTCGCGGGGTTTTACAGGTTAACTTTACCCTATGTATAAATCACCAAGTACAACATTGACCCACAGTAACCATCCCCCCAAACACTCTATGTCATTTGCATTACTCACATTGACGAACCCTTGTGCCATGCTTTTGTGGTCCTTGCAGTTCTCACCAATGGGGTCACATTCCTCACAAAGTAGAAGGGGACCTTGTGGGTCCTTCTCCTGAAAATACAGACAGTGGGATTTGTATGTGTGTGAACACATGTGCAAAGAGACTTATTTTAAAAGGTTGAATCTTAGGTTCGGGAACATGGTGACCACCCCACCATCAGTGACCCCTAGACGCTCCTGAGTAATACTTCACACTGCAGGACTGGAGGTGGTATCCTACGGTAGGACCGAGCTCTCAGTATGGGGGACCATTACCACCCCCCATCCCTCCACCCCCCCTAATCTTTTAACACCAAATGAAGAGCTTTGCCTTAACGAATCTAGACGACAAGTTCGTCACACCGGTTCAGTTGGCTCCACAGCAGGGGGGAGGGGAGCCACCCCGGAGGGGAGGGCACAGTATCCTAACCTGGTCCCAGTGGGCAATGCCTTCTAAGCCTACTCACTCAGATTCTGCAAGAGCTGACGCTATGGTGCTGGGACGTCATTGCGCGCAACAGGGAACCTACAGCTGTGTGTGCACCGAAGCCGGCCAGCTCCCCCCGCCATTTTGAGCTTTCACTGAGGGTGGGGCTGGTCTCTCACTTGGCAAAACTGAATCCAGACCCATCCTCCACACGCACAAACTATGGACCTCAATACCACGGTCAGAAACACAGTCTTAAACCCCCTGCGTCCTGGCCGTGTGCTCAGGGAGCGGGAGCTGGAGCTGGGAACACCCTCTCCAGCTCTGGTCGCTGCCGCTCCACAGCCTGGGGGTGGGGAGCTTCCCTGGAGGCGAGGAAATGGCACAAGTTCTCTAACTCAGTCACAGTGGGCAACACTTTTTCCCCCGTGCTCACAGTTTGCAAGAGCTGAGTCTCAAGCCCTTTGACTTGATTGCTTGCAATAGCGAACATACAGCTTAGGGTACGTCGCAGCTGGCTGCCTCCGCCGCCATTTTGAGGTCTCCCTGAGGGCGGGGCTGGACGCTCACTGGGCAAAAGTGAAATAGGCCCATCTTTTAAGCATGGACTTGGGACCCCAGTCTCCACGGACAGAAAAACAGAATTTACCACCCCATGACCTGGCCGTCTACCTGGGGAGCTGTGTGGAACTGTGAATCCCCTCTCCAGCTCACGGATCTTACAGGCCATGACCTCCTGCCCGCCCTCTTACAGGCCTGATCAGGAGGAGGCTGTGAACAGATCTCACACAGTAGGGCATATCCTTCCCGAGGGGATCACCTGCCTCAGCCTCTCCAAAAGCTGCCTGTAACTCTCTAACAAGGCAGGGTCTAACATGAGCCTCAGGAACCTTTGAATAAAAGGGGCAGCCTGGGCTCTCCTTCAGCCTCTGAGTTCTGCCAAGGCTCCATAGGTCCTGAGCTCTTCTGGTGGGACGCCCCCTAGTGCTTGCAATTAAGAACCACATAATTGCAATTGAGAACCACATAAACACTGGCACAATCTTGACCCTTGCAGGGTCTGTGTCAACCCCACAGAGCAGCTCTTGGGGCTTCTGAAGATCATAAGACATCCAGAGTGGGTCATCAGTGATCCCGGGGAAGCAAGTTCCAGTCTGGCCACTCTTCTTCGAACAGTCAGAGTCCCACACATCTACACTAGGATCTACTAGACTGTCTACAGCTTCTGGGCCCCGGGCTCAAGAAGATCAGAAGTGTGGTCAGGCAGAAAATAACCATCCCAAGAATGCATTTTAGGGAGTGCTGAACTCTATCTTCACAAGAAGTGGGAGAGGGCAGGATCTTCTGCCCCTCTGCAACAGAAAATTTTGAGGAGATCCTCTAGGAAAAACCAGGCCACCTGAGACAACCAAACTGCATCTCCCCCGACAAGCTTAACTGTGAAGACTCCCCAGCTAGATGGCAGATTTGAACACATTCCCCCATGGTACGCACTGACCTAGGGAGCAAAAAAATCAGAACTTTCCCAACTAGTTTTTTTTTTTTTTTTAAATGGGGATCCTGCTGCCGTCTAATATTTTTAATTTGTCTAACTTTTAACTTTTTAATGTTTTTGGCTTTTTTTTGTTTTTTAAATCCTTTTTTGCCTTATCATTGGTTATTACTGAATTTGGTGTCCATGGATGTACATATTTCTCTGTGTGTATGTAATGGTGATTGGCTCCTACTGTCTCTGTATCTTCTTGAACTTGATTGCTGTTTCTATAGCATTGGGATCCAACCAGGAAAACACTTCATGATAGCAAAATAGCCCTCAGTCTCCTGTGGATGAAGAGAACCACACCCCATACTAGCCTCTTCTTCCCCTGTACTCTGACAATTCCTAAATATAAGCTGTTTTTTCTCTTCCTCACCCAAAGTCTTTACCCCACTGGCACCCCATTTCTATGTTTTCCTTATTCCTAATCAAATAACCCACTCCCCCCCAATCCCTTGTTCCTCCTTATTCTAAGTCAGGTGTTCTAATATATCTCCTCAATTCACCTCCTTAACTTCCTAGTCATTTCTTCTCCCCACTTACAGAGGCCCTACTAACTGAAGAAGGAGACATTCTTCAAAATGGGTACTTGCTTGCTATCATAATATATCATGAGAGCTCTCTCAAAGAAAACTGCTCCTATAGGTGCTAATCATCATCTTAACTGTTTTAGCTGAAACTGTCTAGTATATGCACCTACAGGCTCTCAAGTACTCATTGATTTGACTGGGACGTACAGATCTGAGCTTGCCAATTAACACCCCATCCCAACGAAGCAAAACCATAAGAAGCTTCAATTACCCCTACAAGAGTAATATGGTCAAACTTCAAAACACACCCCCCTGTGAAAATGAAGAAAAGGGGAAATAACTTCCCTCCTCAACTTCACAGCTCTCCACCCAAGGACCCTATGGTTGAGGCCCTAGATGAAAACCAAAGAAATTGTATCATCATTATGCTTAGTAACTCAATCAAAGAGTTGAAACAATTAAGGAAAGAGATCAGAGAACAATTTCAAGAGATGAGACGCAACTTCTATGAGGAAATAAGGAAGCAATTCCGTGAGATGAAAGACCAGCTCTACAAAGAATTAGACGTCCTGAAAAGAGATGTAGCACAGCTATCAGAATTGAAAAACATGGTCAACCAAATCAAATCTTCACTGGAAGATACTAACACCAGAGTAAACTCCACTGAAAACAGAACTTCAGCTCTTGAAGAACGTACATCAGATAATGAAGATAGGCTAAGCAATGTCAAGTTCAAGGAGGATAGATAAGAGAAGAAACTTACAATACATGACCAGAATTTCCAAATAATATTTGACAAGATGAGGAGAAATAACCTGAGAGTCATTGGACTGGATGAAAACTCTGAACAGCAAACAAGAGGCATTAAGAATCTTTTAAGCGAAATCATAAACGAGAACTTCCCTCACTTTACAATTGAGCAGGAATATTGCATTGAATATGCTTATAGAACACCAAACCAGTCCAATCAAATGAGAAATTCACCAAGACATATCATATACAAAATGAATAACTGAGAAATTGAAGAGAGAATTCTAAAAGCACCTAGAGAAAAGCCCCAAATCACATTCAGAGGCAAACAAATTAGGATCACCATGGATTTTTCAGATCAAACAATGAAGGTCAGAAGAGCTTGGAACAATATTTTTCAAAGAAAACAATTACTAGCCAAAAATAATATACCCTGCAAAACAGCTTTAAATGTGATGGGGAAATTAAATACTTTAATGATAAACTCAAGTTAGCAAGATACAAGAACATAAACCCTGTGCTACAGAATATTCTCAAGGATATTCTTCGTTCAGAAGAAAATGCTAATAATACCCTAAATCCTTAAACAAGGGTGAGTCAATAACCACATTACACCCCAAATGACTTCCAAGCTGATTCAAAACTCTGTAATAGTCACAAAGTCTGAGACTCAGCTTCTCATATCTATTCCAACTCTGAATGTGAATGGTCTCAATGCCCCAATTAAAAGACACAGACTGGCCCACTGGATCAAAAAGCAAAATCCAACAATATGTTGTCTACGAGAGACACACTTAACACTCAAAAACAGACACAGACTGAAAGTGAAAGGTTGGCAAAATGTCTACCATGCCTGCAGCCCAAAAAAGCAAGCTGGCATGGCAATCCTAACTTCTGATAAAATTAATTTCCAGCTAAAACTCATCAGAAAGGACAAAGAGGAACACTTTATCATACTAAAAGGGACAGTCCATCAAGAAGATATAATGATAATTAACATTTATGCCCACAATTACAGCCTCCCCAAATATAAGGAAAAAATACTTAAGGACATTAATCCCCTCATTGATCTCAACACAATAATATTGGGGGACTTTAATACACCATTATCAACACTAGACAAATCATCAAAACAAAAAAATCAATAAAGACATCTCCAATCTAAACAACTCTATTAATCAATTGGTCTTAACAGACATCTACAGAATATTCCTTCCTAAGGCAGCTGAATTTGCCTTCTTCTCAGGGCTCACAGATCCTTTTCTAAAATAGACCACATCCTAGTTCACCGAGGTAGTCTTAACAAATGCAAAAAAGTGGATATAATCCCATGTATTCTGTCAGACCACAATGCTATGATCTTAGCAATCAACAACAAGAGAAATAACAGAAACTACTCAAATACTTGGGAATTGAATAATTCCCTCTTAAACCAAGGATGGATAAAAGAGGCAATGAGAGTACAAATCAAGAAGTTCTTGGAATTGAATAAGAATGAGGAAACAACATACTGAAACCTCTGGGACTGGATTCTTAAGAGATAAATTTATAGCACTGAGTGCATACATCAAAAATCTAGAAAGAGGGGCTGGAGCAGTGGCTTAGCAGTTACGGCGTTTGCCTTGCATACGTGAGTACACTTGTTCTAACCCCAACACCACTTACACAATGAAGTCCCCGAGCAACGAGAGTCCATGAAAAGCTAAATAAAATTGATTCTGTCTTTCTCTCTCACTGTCCCTCTAAAAAAAATCTAGAAAGAGCCCAGATAAATAGCCATATGCTACAACTCAAATGTCTGCAAAAAGAGGAACAATCCAATCCCAAAGCTAAGAGAAGACAGGAAATAACTAAAATCAGAGCTGAAATCAATGAAATTGAGAACAAAAAAATAATACAAATTATTAACAAAACAAAGAGTTGGTTCTTTGAAAAAATAAACAAGATCTAAAGACCCCTTGCCAACCTCACCAAAAGAAAGAACGAAGTGAAGCAAATCAACAAAATCAAAGATGAAAACGGTGATAGCACCACAGACTCAACCAAAATCCAGAAGATTATCACAACCTATTTTGAAAATTTAAACTCTACCAAGTTTGATAATCTGGAGAACATGGACAGGTTCTTGGACACATACGACATCCCCTCATTAACACAGGAGGACATTGAAAATCTAAACCAACCTATCACAGATACTGAAATTGAAACTGCAATCAAAGCTCTCCCAAAAAAGAAAAGCCCAGGTCCAGATGGATATATGGCAAAATTCTACCAAACCTTCACAGAAGAGCTAACATGGATCCTCTACAAGCTCTTCCAGGAAATTGATAGGGTGGGAGCACTCCCAAAAGCTTTTTATGAAGCAAATACTACACAGATACCAAAATCCAACAAAGGCATGTCAAGGAAAGAAAACTATAGACCCATTTCCCTAATGAACATTGATGCAAAAATCCTTAATAAAGTTTTATCTAATTGAATACAAAAGCACATTAAAAAGATAACACATTATGGTCAAGTAGACTTCATTCCAGGAAAACAAGGCTGATTCAACATACCCAAATCAATAAATGTAGTTCACCACATAAACAGAATTAGAAACAAAAATCATTTAATCATCTCAATTGATGCAGAGAAAGTATTTGGTAAAATTCAACACCACTTTATGCTCAAACCTCTGGAAAAGATAGGGATCAAGGGAAGATAATTTCACTATGTCAGATCCATTTATGACAGATCCATAGCCAACATTATTCTCAATGGAGGAAAACTGAAAGCATTTCCACTGAATTCAGGAAAAGACAAGGCTGTCCTCTTTCCCCACTCTTGTTCAATATAGTCCTTGAAACCCTTGCCAGAACTATCAGGCAAGACAAGGAAATCAAAGGTATTCGTATAGGAAAAGAGGAAGTTAAGTTATCTCTATTTGCTGATGACATGATTCTATACCTAGAAGACTCAATAAGCTCAACTAGAAAACTCCTAGAGTGTGTAGGCAATTTCAGCAAAGTGACTGGCTACAAGATCAACACCAGTAAGTTGTTAGCTTTCCTTTACTCCAGCAACAAATCCACAGAAGAAGAAATCAGGAAATCTCTCCCATTCACCATCTCCTCCAAAATAATGAAATACTTGGGCATTAACCTTACAAAGGATATTAAGGACCTCTACAAAGAAAACTATCAAACACTAAATAAAGAAATTACAGAAGACCTGAGTAGATGGAAAAACATTCCATGCTCATGGTTAGACAGAATTAATATAATAAAAATGGCCATTCTACACAAAGCCCTATACAGATTTAATGCAATCCCCATCAAGATATCAATGTCATTCTTCACAGATATAGAAAAAGCAATTCTCAAGTTCATATGGAATAATGGAACACTGAGACTAGCCAAAACATCACTCTGCAGGAAGGAAGAAGTAGAGGATATCTCAATCCCTGACCTGAAATTAGACTACAGGGCCATAGTAATAAAAACAGCATGGTATTGGTATCGAAACAGAACTGAAGACCAATGGGATATAATTGAGGATTCTATGATGAACCCCTATACCTTTAACTATTTGATATTTGATAAAGGGGGCAAAAACATAGTGTGGAAGAAAGATAGCCTGTTCACAAATGATGTTGGACAAATTGGTCAGCCATGTTTAGACAACTGAAGCTGGAACCTTAACTTTTGCACTGCACAAAAATTAAATCAAAATGGTTCAAAGACCGGGATATTACGCCAGCAACTTTAAATTTACTAGAAAAAGAAGTAGGATCAACACTACAGGACATAGGAGTTGGTGGCACCTTCTTTAACAAAATTCCCATGGTGCAAACAGTAAAGTCAAGAATAAATGGGGGCTGGAGCAGTGGCTCAGCAGTTTCAGTGCTTGCCTGGAAAGCATGAGGACCCGGGTTCAAACGCCAGCACCACATACACAACTAAGTGTTGCTAAGTGTTGGAGCAATGAAGGCCATGTGAAAAACTAAATAAAGTTCTTTCTCTCTTTCTCTGTCTCTCTCACTGTCCCTCTCTCTTAAAAAAAAAAAGAATAAATTAATGGGATGCAATTACACTAAAAAGTTTTTGCACAGCTAAAGAATTAGTCAAGAATGTCAAGAAAAACCCAATACAATGGGAGAAAACCTTTGCCGGCTGCACCTCAGACAGAGGGCTAATATCCAGAATATACAATGAACTAAAAAAAAAACTAAACAACAAAACCACAAATAATCCAATCAATAAATGGGCTATGGATCTCAAAAGAAACTTCTCACCAGAGGAAGCCCAGAAAGCCCATAAATATATGAGAAGATGCTCTCCATCATTAGCAATAAGAGAAATGCAAATCAAAACTTCAATGAGATTCCACCTCACTCCTGTCAGAGTGGCAAAAATGA
>PVKS010000315.1:0-212504 GCA_004027875.1 Aplodontia rufa
AGATCATGCTGAGTAAAATCAGCTTAACCCAGAGATCTAAGGGTCGATTGTCTCCACTCATCTGTGGAGGTGGGGTCTAGACCCTGGACAATGAGAAAGTTGGTCTAGTAGCATGAGTTAAATCCAGATAAGATGTAATGCTTTACAATCTAATACTTTTTTTAGAGTTATAATGGGAAGGGGAAGGGAGGGATAAGGGTGGGTAATTGGGGGGGCACTCCTGGGGATAATTGCAATATCCAGAATATATGCATATTTTATACATATTTTATATTATTTTGTTAAAATCTTGTAAGGTTGCTCAAAATAAAAATTTAAATAAAAGTATACATATGGAAAAATATTATAAAAATATTATAAGAATAAAAAAAAATAAAAAAGGTATACAATTATAACTTCTTATTCCCATACTGGGACGTCTTCATGTATTGGTTAACCTGAGAATATTCTGTATTTGTTCCTTAAATCAAAAGAATTGCTTGGGTTCAAAACAACTCTCTGGGGTTGACTAGTATTAGAGCAGTCAAGAAAACCTAGGGCAATGTCAGCATGAGTGGGCATCCACGCGTGAGTGGGGCTTTCCCGTCCGGCAGCCAAAACCGTACAAGAAAACAAGCTTTAGCCTAGGATTTTAATCTAAGGGCCCTGTTTCTTTCTGCCTATCTCCTGCTTCAGCTAAGAAATATCTGTGCTGATATTCCATTAGCCCCCAGCGTGTTTATGGGTAAAGTAATTAAATAGTTGGCCACAGGGACCTGACTTCTGGTTTTGATGCAATTCCCTTCAGCATTAGTACCTTCAGATTAGAGCTAACAGTTAAATCCTTGTACGGGTACCCCATAGTGAAGTCATCCAGTTGAAAAAGTCAGAGATACAGTCCCCTGAGGATTCTTCTCACTGAAGGGAAAATCAAATATGGAAACCACATGGCACACACCACAGTGAAGACAGTACTCCACAGCTGCCAGGAACAATAAATCTCCAACATAAAAGTTGAACCAAAGACAACCTATAAGTAAAGCAGTGTCATGGAAGAGAAGACTAGATATATAAAGAAAAGAAATGAGACTTAAACAGTAGAGGAAAAAGATTGGAACTTAAATGTTCCAGTTATTCTCAGAAAAATCTGTGGCGATATTGTAAAGTATACAAGAGTGAAAATTACAATTAATAATATTCATGTCAGTACAACATTTGGAACAACTGGAAAACACTAGACAACAAAAATCAAAGATATTCTGGAGAATTGGATGGAAAAAATATACGAAATATGAGAAAAAATTAGACATAGGTCATTTATTGTTGCACCAATATCCAACTAATAAGCATTATAGAAAGAAAAAAATCAGAGGAAACCAGTTCATTTAACAAAAAGAATAAAATTTCCTGAGATAAATACATTTAACTGAGCAACATTATAGGGGCTTGTAGGGTATGTAGAAAAGTTTGAAATTCATTCTGTTCTATTTGGAATTCTCTAATGTAGACACAGGAGTATACAGTCTATAATACTACAAATCTATATTTATTGATCTTCGTGTCTGTCTGCCTGTCAATCATCTGTCTGCATATCATCTATCTGCATCTCTCTATTATGAGAAGCAATGAATGTTGCTTAAGCATCTGAGTAATATAATTGATATTTTTTTTAGGTAACTATTTTCTATCAAGAATGGATTATAGGTAGGTTAAAAAATACAGTAAAGTATTTTAGGAGTTTACATATACCAAATCCAACCGCATCTATATTCTTTCTATAACACTTATAACACAATTGTTATCATATTTGAAAGTTTTGATTCAGAGCAGTGCTTTAGCTCCTACATATCAGATCAGAGACTGAAGTTCAGGTTTTTGGTTTCCAGTATTCTCTTTCTTTCCAATTATCTTCATTCTTTGCTGACATTTCATCTATGTGTGTGACACTATTTCTGCAACAACACTTAGAACTCATATGGAAAATTATCTTTGGTAAATGTAAGGACATGTCAGAGTCTTGCTTGGTATTCAAAAAACCAGTTTTCTCTTATTTTGGGAACACCAGGAGATGACATTTCCCAGACTCCTTGTTTTTCGATGTTGCTATGAACTAGTTTCTAGCCAACAGAATCTGAGAGGACGTTGTTCGTGCTTTTTCTGATCTCTTACTCTTTCCTCTTATGGCTTCTTGACACAACTATGAGAGAGAGCACCCCAGAAGCCAAGTGCTAAAGATGCACTTTAGCAATGACATGGAACAAGCCTGAATGAATCGTCCCTAGGAGGGGAGGTGCCTGAAAATAAGGACTGTCTCCTAGGAATTAGACACAAGAAATCACTTTCAACCACTTGGAAATTACAAGTGATCGTATAATTAAATATAATGGTTATAACTATTCCTATTATAATTATATATTTATACATATACATGGCCTACTAAATAGAATGGCATATACATACACATATGTATAAATAGCACGTAACTAAAGCAAAAGGAAATTTGGAATCCACCTGTCAACATATTTCATCTTTTCATTGTCAAAAAAGAGAGCAAAGAAAAAAGACTTGGCTTACAAATACTGACTTTTGTACATTTAAGTGTTGTTTCCTGGAACAAGTTATTAAGCCTTTCTGAGCATTCTCTCTTCAGGAATACAATGCCTACTTCAGAATGCCAAGTAGGATACAGATAAGAAAAACATATATATGCCAACCTCCCTGCCCAAAGTTGGACCTCAGAATATGTTCTCTCTTAAAGCCCTGCATACTGCTATAAGTCAGCCAAGACCAAAAATGCCACAGTAAGAAAGGAAGAAAAGCTAATCTTCATTCGTGATGTCCCAGTGCAGTTCCATGTGATCAACACCTCTAGTGTTTTCCAAAACCTACAGGGAATCACACATGCATCTCACTGTAGCTCAGTGTGTTGCCTAAATTAGGTTAAAACTTTAATTTTCTATAACAAATGAAGTGTAAACCTACAAATTGAAAAAAAAATCCATACCTTAAAAAAGAATTTTTATGTGGGTATTCTTTCCTTCCCTATTTACTCTCTAAGGGCCTCTTAAAATACAGCCAAATTGGAATTCTTAATTGTAAGTAGCCATTTGAAATTGCTTAATCAATGCTGACTTTCAACCAAATGTATATACAAATTTCATTATCACAGCTACTTTCCAAGTGAATTCTTAAGTATGTCATGTAATTTTCTTTTTGATTTCTCTAGATAATGCCAAGAAAACCGGTTAAAAATAGGTCTTAGTATTTTAAATATATAGATGCATTTTCTAATGAGTAAAAAATTTATTTTTTAACAAAATATTTACCCTGGATAAGTCCAAGCTCTTCTTAGTCTCTTATGAGCCTCCTGTAGCCCAGGAAGTGAGGGCTATAAGGCTATAAGCATGTCAATGTGATTTTAGAGAGTCATATCATTTTTAAAAACTTTAGTTTTATAGTGAAAGAATCTAGATTTTCTAACCAAGTGACAGTGGAAGACATATTTGGGAGATTTGTGAATTATCTCTGTATCTTACTAGATTTGTTATTTCTGTATACTTACTGGTGAGGTATTGAACAGGTCTATATTTGCTGGGCTTGGTTTCCCCAGTCTACCTGAGCAAAAAAATAAAACTGTTTTTTTCTCCATCACTAATGTTTTCCTTCATAAAAATAAAACCTTACACTGGAATAAATTAGATCAAACACAATTGTTAGGATGCACTTATTTATAACTAGTGAAATTTTTTATTTAGCTTATGTTACTGGGCTTGAGGAAAAAACACATTCCCTAAATCTTTTAGCTTGTAATGTGAAGCTTTCTAAAAGATGCATCTTACACTTTGACACTTCAAAGCAATACCAGAATGAAGTTTCTTTCAGGATCTTTATATTTTTTTCATTAAAAATTATATTTCTCAGCAATGCAAATAAGACTCTGCAAATTACTTTCCAAAAATTTAACATAGGTGACTCCCACAAAAGTTGAGTATAGATAGTGTCTCTCCAAAGATCCACGTGCTAAAGGCTTTATCTCCTTATCTCTGAGTGACAGTACCGGTAGGTGCTGTGTATCTTTAAAAGGTGGGGCCTCTCGGGAGGTCTTTAGGTGATTGGAGGTGTTCCCTTTAATCCCTCCGTCTCTATCTGCTTCTTGGCTTGTAACTTGACCAGTTGCTCTGACATATGCTCTTCCAATTGCCATCTGCTGCTCTCATTGAGGTCAAAACAAAAGGTTATATAGCCTGGGATTTGAACCTCCAAACTGTGAGCTAAATAAAACATTTTTATTGCCTTAGGCATTTCATTGTAGTAACAAGAAGTTGACAAACAGAGAAGGTTAAATGCTTCTTCTGCTCATAAGTATTAGGGATCAGTGGAAGAGAGGTCATTTCTGGCATGAAAGGAGATTGGACTTTTAGAAGGTGAGAAGAGTTTTGACTTGATAGCAGTTTTCATCTTTAACTGCTGTAAAACTTGCAATTTGGGATTTTTGGGGTTTTGTGCCTCTAGCTCAGCATTGTTAGTGCAATTCTATCCTCATATCATTACAAGTATTTTCTGAGCTCAGTTTTTGCGAGCCCTGTGGTGTGTTGGTTAAACAAACTATGAGGAGGGTGTATGAAGGTAGCAAAGACAAGGACAGGAAAAGGGATCAGTTATGCTCCAATAATACTAAAAATGATCCTTAAAAGAGAAATTTAAATATAACATTAAAAATGTTTATTCATGGCATAAAAAACATTAAGAGGAATATATTAGAATACCAATAAGATAGGAAAAATAGAAAAGAAAATCAATATGGGCAGTCATAAATCCAAGTATATCAATAAGAGCCTTAAATGTGAATTGTTGAAAAATCAATCCAAAGCTAGGAATTATCAGAGTGAATAATAAATAGGATACCATTCTAATAAAAATGACATGAAGGAAAAGAGGAAAGAAGCCGAAGATTTTTGGGACTTTCTCTCATGTGTAACTCAGTCCTTTTAGATATGGTAGGTATACCAGGCATGTGATTAAACAAACATATAGTTGGAAATGAGTGGACAAGGCAGATGTTTACTTGAGTAATGAAGGGTGGAAGAAAAGATGCACTGACACAGCAAATCTGCAGAATTTCTTCTCAGTCTGACATGAATGCTGCCCTTCAAACTTATTGGAGGGGCTCAATGGTACAATCTATCTGATTGCCTAATATTGGATAGGGGCAGGTACCAGAAGTCAAGTCACAGGAAGTTGATAGGCAGGGCACCAGAAGAAGAGGTCATGAGAAGATGATACGTGAGTCCTAAAGAACAGAACAGAAATAAATCTCACAATTGCCCATGTTTACATAATCCATATAATCTATTTTCTTCAAAATTTGATAACGTGTTTTAACATTCATATTTGACTACATCTAATACAGGAGAAAGATTATTTGGACCTATAATTAAAAGTAGTTTAGTGAGAGCAGTCAATCTTTGAACAAGATCCTCTATGTCTCTAATCAGAGCCCTGACTACAATAATTAATATGAAAATAAAAAGTATAATCATTTCTTTTATTATCATCACTAATGCTTAGCACTTTTATAATTTCTTTTACATAATTAATAAGCTTTTGTTGATTATCCTCAATACAATTAATTATTGTGGACTACCACAAGGAAATTGGCTTAAAACTTACTGTTGTCTATTGACTCCTGGGGTCCAATAATCCCTGGGAAGAGGGAATTCCCTCTTTTTCAGAAAACTGGGATTGATTTAATCTGAGAAATGCCAGGGTGTAAGGGATAGCCAAATGAACGAAAGTGCAAGTTCCACTCGTATTGGCAGGTAAGGTCTAAAGCAAAGGCCCCCCACAATACTAACAGACACCACCTTGGGCTATAGCAAGCCTGTTTGATTAGTTATCTCCTCAAAGCATAGGCTTTCCTTGCATCCAGATATACTTCCCAAGAATACCAATTGTTCCCCTAAGCTAGAAAGGGATGAAGTGCAATTGCTTCTAAGGGAAGGAGGTTGGATGGTTTTGGGGGGCTCTTGGTCCTGGGCCATTGCTTCTGGAATAGCAGTGACAAGGTCTTACGGGAGTTATTTCCCAAGGCTGTGCTTTCCTGAAAGAGAGAGATTGTGCAATTTGTGCCCATAAGATCTGAGATCTAGCCAAGAGGGAATGGGACGCTTGAGCTTTCTCCCCTCCTGTTGCACAAGAGTAAAAGCTAGCAGAATGTTTAATCCCTTGCACCCAGGCATTTGTCTTTTTATGTCCAATTTCCATTTTAACTATTTGTTATAAAACTTATACCTCTAAAGTGACTTTGGTAACACCATTATTGGGTCCACAGAGATTAAGTTCTCCAGAATATATTGGACAATGATATTTGTGTGTCCCAGATAATTGCTGTTGATAATGTGAATTTTCATAGGAGAGTGCCTGGTAGGCATCAAATTTGATAACCAGAGGGGAGGTAGCCTGAGGTATAGTAATAGTCAACTTACAGGATACAATTGCTCATATCATCATGAACATTATTAAAGTCTTTTTAGAGTTAATTTGGTAGAATCTGGGTATTGGAACAAAATTCATTGTCTTTCACAATTAAAGTTGAGACTCCCTTTACTCATGTGGAGTGAGTCCAACCTCGTTCTGCAGTCCAGAGAGCTGTCACGATATGGACTTAAACAGGACTTGATAAGGCCCTTTCCAAGAAGGATTCACCTTATTTTTCTTCCAAACCTGGATTAGGACATGGTCCTGTGAGATATATGTTCTCTTTTCTATCAAAGTTTGTAATACAATAATAAGCATACCTACTGAAACAAGTTTGAAGCCTTCTTAAAGTCAGCGAACCATGAGGCTAGGATGGAACTGTGTTTATAACTCCCCAACATGTGTCCCCTCACACCTGTAAGGACCACCCATTTCCTGTAACTGCCTAATTCTTTCTGGTACCTGCACCATCTTATTCTAGCCAATTGTGTAGATTGTACCCATGAGCTCCTCCAATCAGAGTGAAGGGCAGGATTACATCAGGCTGGGGATAAATACCTGCAGACTTTTAGCACATGTGTGTCTGTGGTGTGTGTGTGTGTGCGTGCACATGTGCGCACACCCACTTCAGGATGGCCCAAGGAAGCCCAAACTCCCATGAGAGTAAAGTCTGTCTTGACCACCCACGTCTGACCACGTGCTTGCTTTATCACATGCCTGGTATTTCTAGTAGTCCCCTAGCCAATGGGAATATGCAGAGAATTAAAGAGGTGGTATCTGCACCAAAAGGCCCTGTGATCTCAGAAATGACGAGGTAGAAGAGATACCTAATATATAGTTTTCAAGAAATTTATCCTTTGTTTCAAAGGTGGGAATACCCATTGTTTTTCCTAAATAAGGCAGCCTATATAAGAGTTCACGTGGGGATAAGCTTATGCCTTTTCAGGGAGCTGGTCTAATTCAAAGGAGAGCAACGGGGAGACACTTTGTCCAAGGGAGTTTTGCCTCCTACGTTAATTTAGTGATCTGTTTGTTGCTTTAAGGACTTGTTCATTCTCTCCACTTTGCCTGAGGAAGAGGGATGCCAGGGAGTGTGATACTCCCATTTTATGTCTAAGATTTTCATGGGTTCTTTAATAATATTTGCAATAAAATGATTTGCATTATCTGAATCTATTTTTTCTATTGGATCAAACCTAGGGATATGGGTTCCAATAAGAATTCATAGCACTGGTTAGGGGGCTAACTTCTACCCAAGTAGTTAGATGAATCCACTATTACCAGCAAATATTTTAGACATTCAGTATAGTCAAATGGGATGTTTTGGTAGGGTCTTTTTTCTTTTTTCTTTTTTTTTAAAGAGAGAATCAATTTTTTGTTTAGTTTTTCATGTGGCTTTCATTGCTCCAACACTGTTGAACAAGTATGTGGTGCCAAGGTTTGAACCTGCATCCTGGTGCATGCCAGGCAAACACTGCAACCTCCAAACCCTTTGGTAAGGTCTTAATCTAGGGTTTCTCCCTCCTGGAAGCTGTTTTCTTAAAGTTTGTTTATTAACCCTTCTACAAGTGATACAACTCTCATTTACTTGTTTAGCTATTGTATAAATTCCCATGCATTTGTAAGTCTTAGAATAGCATTGCACATGGTTCCCTTTATGTAAATGGGTCAGCATTTCTCTCATGGATTTTGTGAGCATCTCCTACCAACAAGTGAAAGCCTTTTTCTCTCAGGAGACCTGGACACTCCTAATTCTCATAATCATTTTTCCCCACTGTGGACTGAATATTGGAGTAACTGAGGGAGGAGGTAAAGCAGTGGTGAAATGGAAAATAGAGACCTCTGATTATAAGGCAGCCTCTTTTGTGGCTTCATCTGCAAGTCTATTGCCTTGGGCCTCCATATTGTGGCCCCTTTGGTGCCCTGGCACATGTACAAGAGCTATCTCTTCAGGTAAGAGTAGACTTTCTAGAATTTGAATAATTAATTCTTTCTGCACTATATCCCTTCCCCTACTATTAATTAGACCATGTTCAGTCCAAATTTTTCCTAAAGTGTGGACAACTTCAAAGTCACATTTAGAATCTGTGTAAATTGTTTCTTCATTTCTTTTTTTTTAAATTTTAGAGCTTGGTTAAGGGCAAACTGTTCACAGATCTGGGCAGATCACCCATTGGGCAGCCTTCCTGATTCTATTATTATTGATTATATCCCATCTCTTAAGGATATCCATTATGTCTTGTCCCTTGACTAACCTACAGATATTATCTATAAAGCTCTTTAGGCCTGTTGAGAAGAGGATTTCTTTAAGGTCTTGCCTGACCTTGGTTTGGTGTTCTATAGATCCAGGCAGTAGTTTTAAGTAGAATCAGGATTTTTCTCCCCAGCTAAGAGTTCAGTCAGATTTAAACAGTTTTCAGTGGTGAGTGTCACATCATCTCTTTCCAGGAGAATGGCCTCATACTTTCAAATTCTGGAATCCGTTAACCATCTTCCCAATATTTTGGTGGAGAATGGTTCTAACCATTTGGGGTGTGATGGCTATTAAGGGCCTCTCCAAGGTTAACTTTTGACTTACCTTGACCAACAGGGCAGTGGCAGTCATTGATTGGATACATTGAGGCCATCACCTGGAAACTGGGTCTAGGAGCTTAGATAAATAAGTTCTTGGTTGTTTTTTGCCCCCTGCGGTCCTGGGTCAAATCCCTAGAGCTGTCCCCTAATCCACATTAACAAACTAATACAACAATTTCTCTAGTGAGGGTAAAGCTTCCAAAGGAACCATAATATGGGCCTGTATAATAATATCCAGTGATTGAAGTTCCTCAGGCTCTAAAAACAGTGGATGGGGTTCTCCATCTAAAAGTTTAAGATATAATCCCTTAGTCTTCAGTGCATAAGGATCTATCCACAATCTACAGTATCTCATTGGTCTCAAGAATCTTTTAGTTCCCTCTTAGTATGAGATACTGCCATGTCAATTATCTCTGAGATTCCCTCTGAGTTTAATTTTTATACCCCTTCACTGATTAAATATCCCAGATATTTTACTTCTTGTTCCACAAATTGTAATTTGCTTCTTGAAACTCTTAGGCTCTGTTGTCCCCAAAAGTTAAGTAGGGCAGTAGTTGCCTCTGTTATATTTTCCTTTTCATTTCCAGAGATTAATAAATCATCTACATATTGGAGAAATTTAGTTTGTGATGGGTTCTTAAATCCCTCTAGCACTTGTTCCAGAATTTGTCCGAATAAGTAGGGTGATTCTGTAAACCCCTAAGGAAAGACAGTCCATCAATGTTGTTGTTTCCTCCCAGTTGGAGGATCTTCCCATTCCCCATCCCAAGGTTAATAAATCTCTACTATCCTCAGCTAGGGGAAATACCCAGAAAGTATCTTTTAAATCTTTAACACTAAACCACTCTTGATTATAAATTATTTTGCTAAGAAGAGTGTACAGATTGGGGACTATAGGGTGTCTATCTTGAGTAATCTGATTCATGGCTTTTAAGTCTTGGACAAATCTATAAGATCTATCTTATTATGAGTAAAATTGTGGTGTTATAGGGGGACATAGAGTGTTCAAGGAGATCATCTTTAACCCCTCTATTATAGACTAAAGTCCTAGTCTCCATCTATGCGGGATTGGGTATTGTTTCCTCCTGATTGTTTCTCCTTTGTTTTTTAGTTTAATAGGTATTACCATCACTTTTAATTTCCCTCTTTGTCCAGACCTTGGATGAATCTTTTTCTATTCTTTATCAGTTAGAAGGTTAAGGGAAATTCGAATTTCCAAAACAGTGACTTTTTTTTTTAAGAGAGAAAGGGACAGTGAGAGAAAATAGAATAAGTGAGAATCAATTTTTATTTAGTTTTTCATGTGGCTTTCTTCATTTTGTGCATGGTGCTGGGGTTTGCATGCCAGGCAAATGCAGTAACTACTGAACCAGGGCTCCAGCCCCCCAATCATTGATTTTTAATCTTATGCTATGTTCACACATTAATTCCTGACCTAAAATATCAGTCCCTGCTGCAGGCACAAACAGAAATTCTACTTGGGTATGCCTGTCTTGGTATCTCACTTGAGTCTTTTCAAAAAGGGAACTTCAAAAATTTCCCCTTTTACTCCTGACACTAGCAGCTGTTCATCTGATAGGTCATTTGTATGGGTTGAAATGTTAAAGAGGAGTGAGCCCCAGAGTTCATTAATAATATTATTTCTTCCCTTTTGGGTCCCTTGGTATGGCCTCTTTGTGTAGAAGAGCCCCTGACTTCCCTAATCCTCATCAAAGGACATGAGGATGTTACCCTCTCTTCCTTTACCCATTCAGGGCATTCTCTTGAAATGTCCTTCCTTACCACATTCATAATGTTGATTTCTTTTTCCTCCCTCTGTGATTCCTTGGCTTGTTGCCTTTTAGGTTATCCTGATTGAGACCTTTTTTTCTCTATTTCTAGGACCAGGGTTCTATGGTGGAAGCATAAATTTGACTTTCTGCTTTTGTTTCTGTTCATCCCTCTTTACATACACTTTTTGAGCCTCTCTCAGTAATTCCTCCAGATTTCTATCCTTCCAGTCTTCTAGTTTCTGTAATTTTCTAGCAATGTCAGGCCAGCATGAGTTACAAAATACTTTTAACATTCTTTGCCCCAAGATGTCATTAACATCTAACCCGGAATACTTACTCATTTATTCCTTTAATCTACTTAGAAATTCTGTTGGTCTGTCATCTCTCCTTTGTTGTATATTGAAAGCCTTGGCTAAATTTTGTGAACCAGGGACTGTCTCTCTTATTCCTTTTAAGATCAAGTCTCTGAGGTCTCTCATGTGCCTCCTGTGTACCTCATGGTTATTATTCCAGTGAGGTTCTTGATTTGGAAATTTTACACCAGCTGGTGAAACCTGATGCCCCACCGGATGCTCATGTTCCAAAGTCATCATTGCTGGTCTCCTAATCATTTCCCTGTCTTTTCCAGAGAATAAAATACTTAAAATAGACATGAGTTCAGACCATGTGTAGAGTTGAGGACTGTGAAATTGGTCTAATTGGTTGGCTATCCTATGTGGATCCTCTAATAGTTATAATTCCTGTTTAAAGTTTCTTACCTCTGAACTAGTGAGAGGGGCGTTCACAAATCCAATTCTACCCCCTTGCAGAGGAACCTCATGTAAAGGATAAAAAGGGTGTGGGGGAGAAAAAGGAATCAGATGTTTTTCCTCCCCATGAGAAGGAAAGTTTTTAATATCCTGTTTGCTTTGTTCTAATTCCTTTTTTAATTAATTAGGGAAGGGCATGAAGTTAGAGAAGGGACATAAGCCACTTCAGTTGACTCTAGTTCCCTTTTACTTTCTATTGGAGCATTTCTGAGGGTGGAAGATGAATTTTGCTCCTCAGTTAGATTAAAAGTTGAGCCCCTAGGAATGGACAGCAGGGGAAGATGAGCTAAGGAGTCCCATTCATTTAATTTTTCTTTTTGTGTTTCATGATTTTTAATAATTTTAAGAAGAAAGGAAATTTAGGTCTCTGTCTCCAACAGAGGGCATATTCTATTTCTTCCTAATTATTAGGGCCTTTATTACTTATATATTCTATCAATAATTGATATATCCAGTCTTCATTTGCTCGAAACTTTGACTAGAATACAGTTTTAGGATAAGCTCCTAGTCCAAATAAGCACCAATATCTTATCTTTGATTTTTCCTTCATCTCTGTCTTAGGGTTAACTTCCCAGTATTTTAACATGTAGCCCAAAGGGCTATTTGGGGGAATTTCTGTGTCTTTTCTACTCCCAGCATCCTCCTTCTCTAGAGTAGAATTTTTATTTATTTTCTCCTGGGTATGATTCTGGGTTTCTAAGTCCAAGAATAATAACTTAAGTATTTTCTTTACTGGAGGCCTCTTACAATCTCCTAGTTCCCCAAGCTGCTATTACCATTTCTGGCTGGTACCCTTACAGGTTTTTGGCACTGTGAATGTGGAGTTTGGGCTCGAGCTTCATGTCCCAGGCCTGTCTCAGACCCAATCAAATCAAGCCCTACAGGACCCCAACCACCAAGACAGTGCTTATCTTCTGCTTAAGAAAATATTTTCCTACCATTGGTTTGAATACAAAATTATTTGGACTCAGTGGTTCGGCTTCAGGGCCCTTTCCCTGCATTGCTGATACACATTCAACTTCGAGCTTCCTGTAGGCCTCAGGAATCTGTGCTCCCCACCCTTGAGGCCACTGTAACAAGTCAGTGGGACTTGTCCCCCCTTGGGCGAGGGAGACTTGTGATCCCTCAGGTGACTTATCATGCCCCACACTAGGCACCAAATTGTTAGAAATACTGGGCATGCAATTAAACAAGAACTTGGTTGGAAGTGGATGACCGAGGTACATGTTTACTTCACTACTAAAAGGCACAAGAAAATGTGGGCTAACATAGGAAACCCAGGAACTTATTCTCAGCCTGATGTGAATGCTGCCCTTCAACCTTATTGGAGGAGCTCAGGAGTACAACCTACATGATTGGCTAACATTGCATAAGGGCTGGTACAGGAAGTAAGATAACAGGATATAGATAGGAGGGACACTGGAAGAAGAGGTCATAGGAAGGAGATAGGCAGGAAGAAGGTAACAGGAGGCAGGCTATATTATACTACAAATTCTAACTTTGGCAGAAAAGAAAAACATAAAACTGACAGATAGTTTGGTGTTTTAGTCAGCTTTTTCATTACTGTGATTTAAAAGACTTACAGGAATAATTTTAAAGGAGGACAAGTTTGGGGCTCACAGTTTCAGAGGTTCCTATCCAGAGATGTTCAACTCCATTGCTCTGGGCCCAGGGTGAGGCACAACTTCATGACAGAAGAGGAAAGTAACTCATGACATGAAAAAGCAGAAGGACAAAACTTGGCTTACCAGGCACAAAAATATATACCCGAAAGGCATGAGCCTACAGCCCACCTCCAGCCACATACTTCCTGCCTGCAGTTACTACCCAGTTAATCAAGGGATTAATGCACCATTTAGGTTAAGAATCTCATAACCCAATCATTTTACATGTAAACTTTCTTGTATTATCTCATATATAAGCTTTTGGGACACACTTCATTTCTTTTTTCTAAAGAGACAGGGAAAGAGAGAGAGAAGCAGTTTTATTTATTGATTTATGTGGCTTTTGTTGCTCCAACACTTGTATGTGTTGCTGTGGTTCAGACCAGGGTCTTGGTACATGCCAGGCAAGTGCCCTAACTGCTAAGCCACTACTACAGCCCCTGGGACATTTCATTTCTAAACCATGACACACAGAAAAAAACATGCCTCCTATTTCATATACATTTTCACCCATAACTTCCTTTTTATTGATCTACAGCAACAAGAAAAATATCCTTATCATGTTGACATGTCTACATTTTACAGCATGAAAAATCATGATTACTTTCTATTTATAGCAATGCAATTTTCTGTTTTCTTTCCTATAAACAAATCACCTTTTTGTTTCTTTTTGAACTGTACTCTTTTCTGTCTTCTCCATAAAGTTTTTGTTAAAGTTTGGATACCATATTTGTTAACATATTGAATTCTTCCCTTAACAACATCATTATACTTTGAAACTTTCAAAATCTCCTTTGTAACTTTAAGCAAGAATACTGTTTAATGAACTTGGAATTATAAAATATTCTTAATATTAAAGTACAACTTTATTTAAATAAAACCTACATTTTAAAACAGAAAACATTGAATTTCCTATGCATAATAATAATTGTAAAACCTATACTGGTAGAATTTGGGGTATTGGTATTCAGGTAGTATTCCCCTGAAGCTGTCAGAGATGCTTGGGCTATTTGCATTTGGAAATTATTTTTTTAACACCTCATGTTATTAATACAATTGAAATTGTCACTGCCTTGTAGGAGTTCAAATGCATAAATACATCCTTGGAACTTATGGTCATCTTATTTGTCATTTTTTTAAAAATTCTTCTGGAAGAATATGATTTACATACATGAAATTAAATGTGAATGAAGTCAGTAATCATATTATTTGTGTTGTTAAGATCCGTAATTCACTGGAATTTACTGTTCTTTTTTAAAAAAGAAAATCCTATTGCAATTTTTAAGCTTTTTATATTAACTGAGATTCACATATCACCATTAACAGTTGATTCTTGGTTAATGTATAACATGATATATTGAACAATTTTATCATGATATTAATTTAGGCATGATCATTTTACTCTACATTTTAAAACAACCATATCTGACTGTGAACAGGTGGCCTGGCACTTTGCTTAAGTCCAATAACTGTTAAGTTGATAAATTTGTTTTTTTTTTTTTTTTTAGAAAGAAGGAGAAAAGGAGAATAAATTTTACTTCTTTTTTCATCTGGCCTTCAATTTTCCAATACTTAGTTGTGTATGTGGTGCTGGGGTTCGAACCTGGGTCCTTAAGCATGCCAGGCAAGTGCTCTAATTGCTGAGCTACTGCTCCAGCCCCCAACTTGCTCTTTTGATGCTTCACCTGCCTAAGAAGGCTTTAAAATACTCATTTCACTCCTTTAAAGTCATACACAAGAGGCTGACCATTTTTAGGTCCTATTCCAAAATGGTGTGTAGGTGGAAAGAGAAGCTGACTTTTGTTAACTGAATAGTAACCTGAAGAAGCAGTGACATCAAACTCTGACCATGAAAATCCCTTCTCTTCAGGGTTTTGTTCTTCCATTTTTTTATGGTTCTAACTTCTTGTACTGCCATCCATGTTTCTATATCTGTAAATGAGTTATGCTTTTGCCATCAAGGACTGGTGGGGATGACCTGGAAAATGGGGGTGTTTGATGAGTGTACAGAATAGGGGCCATACGCCCTCAGAGAAAATAAAATTCTACCAGTTGGGTCCCAAGTACTTGTGATAATTAAAATAGTGCTTTGTCATCGTTTCAGTTTTAGCAAACATTTTCTACATAGCAACTTACAGTTGCACATATTTTGTGCCCAGATATTTTCCTGAGTCCCAATTTCTTGGAGTCCTGTTATTTTGAATTATGATACTGAACTGTGAAGGAAGGAATAAGAATTTTCTATTTCAATATAGGGCAGTGGTTATATAACTACTGACATGAAAATAAACTACTTCTCAGAGCTTTAAAATGAGGACATAGTAAATAATACTATCAGTGTGATTTATTTACATCTAAACCTTCAGAAGTGGAGATTTCTACTAGAAGCCTTAAAGTTTTATCTTAGTTTTAGTGAGAAAGGGAATTTTTAGATCATTAGGTTGGAACTGTTTTAAAGGCTTCGATTATTTGCCAAGCATCATCAAGCAACAGGACACCTTAGAGATTTCTGACCATTTAGTAAGGGCAAACAGAGAGAGAGAGGCATGGACAGGCAGAAGGAAGGAGGAAGGAAACACAGAAAGGGAGGAAGACATGAAGAAAAGAAAAAAGAAAGGAAGGAAGGGAAGCCAGGTAGGAAATGGGGAGGGAGGGGGCTTAAACAGGTACTGAACAGCTCCATTCTCTGACCTGTTAGTTTAACACTGAGCTTTAAAGCATTCTCGGAGGATAAGGTTCATAAACTCCAATATGCAAAGGCAAAGCACTTTTACCTCTTTACTTACCGAAGTAGGAGGTAGCAGCCTTCATGTAGCATCTCATATCCTGCTGTATGGAATAAGAAGACATGAGTTCCATTATCCCTAGGGCTCTGTCTTTACAGAACCCTGGAATCAGCATCATCCTTCTTTCCAAACACTTGCTCTCTGTTTTTGAACATCTGCCCTTGTTCCAAATGCCACTTAATTCAGGGACAGGCTTCACCCACATCACATTGACTTTTGAAAGAGTCAATGGGAGGAAGAACTCAAGCACATTTGTTCTGAATTTCTTTGTAGGAGAGGGGTGCTGACAAAAATATGGGAGTAAAGAGGTGCAGTATTTAGAGTCATAAAGATTATGCTGAATGGTGATTTATCAGTGTGTTCAAAAAAACTTAATATTAACCTGAGGAGCCCATCTGGGCTTTTGATCCAATGAGGAATTGAGTTTACTGAAAAGTTTTGTAAAATGCATCTTCTCCAAAATACCATTATACTTGAAAGTTAACAGCCTAAAACTGTTGCATGTCTCAAGCTGTTTGCTGAGTCTGGAAGCTTTGTGATGCAGATGAATCCCATGGTGGATGCCTCCACCCCCATTGTTTTCTCTATTAGGAAGTGAAGATTCCCATATGTTTCCTTGTAAGACAGAATGACTCAGCCCTTCTATATTTAATGCACCCCTTGGATAGCTGCTTTAGATTTTATATGCTGGTACAAGAACACAGCAATCAACTGTGACACCGTCTGTCGATGAAATGAAGAGAATGGCCCTGGAGACAACAAGTTTTATGTTCTGGTTGAAATATGCAAGAAAATCTGAATTTGTCCAGTGTTCTTCTGTGCCAGTATCCTTCAACGGACTTCTGGCTCCAGCATTAAACCTAATCAAATGATAAAAGTGTTGAGATTGTCTGGATCAGTATAGAGGCCAGGTGCAAGGTGCTCATGTCGCAATGCTCCACAGCAACCAGTAGCACACTGATGAGGATTCGTGGAGAGCACTAAAAGGCAGAATTATGTGCAAGCCCATCCATTTTTTCCTCAAGATGTGTCAACATTACCTACACCATATACTTTGCTCTATTAACTCTGCCTTCAATATATGTAGGGAAATGTCTTCTGAGGTACATGGTATATAGGGGCCCCCAAACATCAACCCAGAAAGTTAAAATGAGAAAAATGCACCTACCTCTTTCCATTTGGATACCTGAATTGTATACGTTCTTCACTGATAGGTTTTAGCAGCATTTATGCAGTCAAAAGTAGAGTTACTATTTTTATCATTAATCCATGGTTACCAAGTCCTCTATAATTAAGCCTCGAAATGTTTCTTATTTCTTCTGTATCTTCCTATACCAATTCTTTAATTTAGTCCCAATAGTTCTTCCTGCATTGCAGTAATAGGTTCATAATTAATCATTAACACCCAATGTTTCCTGTTAAACAACTATCCAAACTGGTATCACAGTAAGACATTGTGCTAAACACAGTTAAACAGGTTTTTAAACCATATTCCAGACTATTCAAGGCTATTCAAGATGATTTGTTTAGTCAAGACTATTGCAATAAGGAAAAAAGATAGAACTGAAATCTTGAGAGCATTTGAGTGGGCAGTGGAGAGTTTGATTCCACCTGGGTTTGATGATTGGTCTTACCCAAAGGAAAGGTAAACTTTCCTCCATCATAATGACAGAAGATGGTTTTACAACTTGGAGCAAAGAGTCTCTGAAGTCGGGCATCTACCCTCCCATGGAAACTGAGAGATGGGGGCGAAATATCCTCCATGATTGCACTTCAAAGAGATAGATCTCAGGTCCTTGAAAAAGACATTCTCTGGGTTGTAAAACTGGCACAGGCTCTTAAGGAGATTTACACACATTCAACACAGGCAAAGAGAAATATGCAGTTACTGTAGTGTTCAGGTAAATGATCTAAGAGAAGATCTGAGATCCAGAATCAAGAGCTGAGATAGTCAGCTTTCTATTACTGTAACACATACCTGAGATGATAGGCATATAGAGAGAAAAGGTTTATTTTAGCTCACCATTTTGGAGGTGTTAGTGCACTGTCAATTGGTCCAGCTGCTTTGGGGCCTGTGGAGAAGCAACATACCATAGTAGGGCCACATAGTAGAGTAAAGCTGCTCACCTCATGGCCAGGAAATGAAAAAGGGAAAGAGGAGGCACTGTCCCTTTCCAAGGACATAGTCTCAGTGATCTACAGATCTGCCAGTATGTGCCACCTCTTCAAGTTTCCACCTCCTTCCCACAGTGCCAACCTAGAGATTAAGCCTTTAAGACATTGAGCTCTGGGGAACATTCCAGATCCAAACTATAGCAGGAAGAAATCTGTCTAAAAGTTGAAGTGAGGGGGAACATTAGGGCATCGTATTTACTAGCTGCAGAGGCATTGTCTATAGTGCACATATTCCTGTTCTCATGTAGCATAAACCAAAATTCCTTTTTTGTCCTTTAAGACTTTTCCATCACTTGACTCCCTAAACACTTTTCTATTTCATTGTGCTTCAGAATATTGGAAAATTCAAAAGTTTCTACATACAGCATGTGCTTCTTAGATCTAATCTATGCCATCAAACAGGCTGTTCTTTCTTTCTTTCTTTCTTTTAAAGAGAGAAGGACAGTGAGAGAGAGAGAGAGAGAGAGAGAGACAGAATAAATTTTTATTGAGTTTTTCACATGGCTTTCGTTGCTCCGACACTCAGTTGCGTACGTGGGTGCTGGGGTTTGAACCCCTGTCCTTGTGCATACCAGACAAGCGCCGCAACCGCTGAGCTACTGCTCTAGCCCCTAGGCTGTTCTTTCTATCCGAGATACTTATTCCTGCCTTTTTTTTTTAATCTACCAAGCTCATGTTCCTTCTTCGTTACTGACTGTATGGAGACCATCCCAAATGAAAATATTCCCTCTTTCATTGACCATGTGCTACCTGCTATATAATTCTAGCTTGAACTTATCAATTTGTATTATTAATACAAGTTGTATTATTAATGGTTGTTTCTCTCAGGGTTAGGCAGGAATGGTTAGAAGTTGTATATTTTTCAAATTATCTTTCTGGCAACCATTGTAGGACCAGTTACCATGAAAGTATTCCTGTAATATTTTTCAACTAAATTAAAGATTGAGAAAGGATTTTGTTTTATTTTCAAGAGAGAGAGAGAGAAAAAAAAAAAAAAAACAGAATCAATTTCATTTACTTTTTCATCTTTGGCTTTTGTTTCTCCAACACACAGTTGTGTAAGTGGTGCTGGGGTTCAAACCCAAGTCCCTGCACATGCCAGGCAAGCGCGTCAAACACTGAGCTACCGCTCCAGCCCCTTGAGAAAGGCTTTTAAAAGAAGGAGGTCATGAAATTCCTCAGCCCAGGGAGAATGTTACCTAATTACCTGACCTAATATGCCAGGTTTCTACCAACTTCCTCTTGCCACAAAGACAGGAAAGAACCCCACTAATTCTGTTGCTGCTAATGGCAATTGTCCTTCTGGAATCTATAGCGTAAGTGAGCAAGAGGCAGTCAACAGCCTGGCTAAATTTGCCAATGATTATGATAATAACTACCAATGTGCTGTAGCTCTTCCTGGTTCTTTCTTATCTATAAAGTCAGATTCCAGGACACCACATTGTAGCACTCATTCTGGGCAACTAGGATATGCGCTTGGGTGGTCACCCTCACTTTGGTGCCAATGAAGTCTGTGTTCTCACATTCAGTGTGCATCTACTTGCCTGTAGGTTGAAACGGTGCAGACTCTGTTTGCTTGCTTGCTTTCTTTTACAATAGAGCTCTCAAATTTCCTCAATGGGAGTCAGTCACCATCTTTAGAGGGTAGTTTTTAAAAATAATAATCAAGTGTAAGTTTGGACTGTGTTTGAGTAAAGAATATGATGAAGCCAATTTTACAAAACCTGTCGTAAGTATTTTTCATGGGATTTTAAAAATGAGCTCTCAAAGTTTAGAGCAGAAAGCATATCATTGAAATGAAGACCTAGCCCCCAGGACTTTGAAGGACAACATGGAGTTAGGTAAATGAGATTGATATGTTTACTAGCTAGCGTTAATACTCTCTGTAATTTATACAGCAAATCTGGGTAGGATTATGTTCACTACAAATTCTTAGTAAATATATGTTGACTAAATATTTTGGAGTGCTCCCATTGTAAAAGGTGTCATGGTAAAATGGGGATTAGGCTCCCTGATTTACCTAATTTCAGACATACAGTGCTATAAAATGCTTTCCCATGACTGATAACAAATCCATTAGTTTGTCTTGTAAATGTTCGGACCCTTTCCCACTAACAGCTGCCTTACAGCTGCCTGTGAATGAACCACATTCATCGAGTGTGCTTAGTTCAATTTCTAGTTGCGTTCATACCTGCAAACATGAATTATTTAAATCCCCAAAGTCTTTTGGCAGAAAAAGGACATTCTTTAAAAATTCTTCCGAAGATAACTGAAATCTGGCTTCATAAGTTAACTCCATAGAGGGAGAAACATATGGGTCATGACTATTTTATAAAAAGATAAAATTAGAAAACTTAACATACATTTTTGTTGAATCTAAATTACATAGTTAAATACTAAAATATGAAATGTACATGCCAAAGGTTTTGGCAAATGCATATATTAGTATAACTTGTGTAACTTTCAATTACAGAATATTTGCGCTGTAAGAAATTCCTTCGTACCTGTTAAAACCCCAACTGAGGAAAACCCTGTGGATACGTTTTGCCTATGCTGAAATTCACATAAACGGCATCTTATAGTAAGTACATTAAGTCCCTCTTCTTTTACTCAGCATAGTGGTTTTGGTGAATTTACTAATGTTAATATCAAGATTGACATATGTTGGGGCTGGAGCAGTGGCTCGGCGGTTATAGCACTTGCCCAGCATGCACAAGTACACAGGTTCAAACCCCAGCACCCATGTTCACAACTAAGTGTCAGAGCAATAAAAGCCACGTGAAAAAGTCAATAAAAATTGATTCTCTCTGTCTCTTTCTCTCTCTCTCACTGTCCTTCTCTCTTAAAAAAGATTGACATTCGTTGCTGCATATATGATCAGTTTTTGCTTCTTATTTCTGAGCAGTATTTATTGTATGACTACAGTCATTTTGTTAACCTAGTCCTTTTTTGAAAGTGTGGAGGCTGTTCTTGGGATGTTTCTTGTCTGGGGCTATAATGAATAAATCTGCTATTAAAATCATTGTACCCCTGAATGCAATTGTTGAGTTGCACAGAAGATATATTCTGAACTCCCCAAGAAATTAATTCTATGTTATACATACATCGTAGATTATTTAACATGCCCAGAAGGAATGAGTGAGACTTCTAATTGCTCTGTAACCTATCTTTCGCTTGGCGTTTTAAAATGTTGTCGTTGCAGTCTTTCTGACTCATGCCCAGTAGATCCCCACTGTGGTTTTGATTTGCATTTCCTAAATAATAAATGCTATTCAGCGCCTTTTCATGTGCTCATTGGTCCTTTATGTATCATCCGTGGTGAAGTAGCTGTCCTGTCTTTTGCCCATTGAGACTTTGTCTTTTTATTTTTGATTTTGTAAGTTTCTTTTATACATTCTGGGGAAAAAATCTTTTATCAAATATTTGTGTTAAGAATATTTTCTCTAGTCTGAGGCTTGCCTATCTATGTTTTTTAATGGTGAATTTTCATGAGCACAAACTTTAGTTTTGATGAAGGTCAGTTTATCGTTTTTTTTTCTTTTATGGCTGATGCTTTCTGAGTTGGTTCAGAAATCTTTGCCCAAGGTAGTAAAGATTCTCCTGTGTTCTCTTCCAAAAGTCTTAGAGTGTGAGCTTTATGTCTAAGCCTATAATCCATCTCAATTTGGTTTTCATTTATGATTTGAGATGTGCTTTGCTTTGTAAATAAGAACAGACACTTCTTTAAGCACTATTTGTTAAAAAGATTTGATTTCTCTATTGAATTGCTGTGGTCTTCTTGCTTAAAACCATTTGCTCTTACATGCGCACGTCCATTTCCATGCACTTCAGATGGTTGAAAGCTACTCCGGTGTGGCCTGGGTGCCTCAGGGGATTTCTCTCCATTTTCTTCCCTAGGGCTGTGCCTCTGCAGCTATGTGGTCCTTTTCCCTCTGCTCTCTTGGTCTTCTTCCTGGGGATGTTGGCCGTCACTAATACTCAGGCGAAGGCTTAGAGTTCCTGAAAAAAATTTCTCTGTGCTCCTTCCTGCTGTGGGGTCTAATTAGGCCCCTCTGTCTGAGCCCCACACAGTCCTTTCTTAGCTATTTTCCATTCCACGTTATAGGCAGCTGCTGCCCCATGTTCAGCATAAGGCTGGAGTGTGGGATGGTTTCTCTCAATTCTTTCACTCTGCCCTCAGACTATAGCAGACTGGGGGCTTTTGCACCTTAGAAAATGCTCCTACTCTTTAGGTCTTTGCACTAAATATTTCTAAAGAGTGCTTAGGTAAAGCATGTGTAAGAAATTTGACAAGGAGTACAGAAGCCCCCTGCATACGGGATCTCAGAGTTTCTAAATTCTTAGACTGGCCTATTCACCCCTTAAAAAAAATCCTTTCAAGTTCACCTGTTATTTTTCTTATTGTCAATGACAGCCTCCTCCTTCTGTCCATTGGTTAAACCTTTCCTAAGAAAACTCTGAATGGTTCATCTTTTAATTCATTATGTTACTTTGAGACTTTAGGTCTTTAGTAGGCTTAAAATAATCATGACTTTTTTAAAGATTTTCTTTTTCTTGTTTTGTGAGTGATTGATTTTATCAAAACTAAAAATATGATACAGGGTCTTTTCCATCAACAAACATTTCCATACCAGAGAAAATGTTCCCTTCGCCTTTTTTTCCAAAATTTATACAGTAAAGAGTATATTGGAGTTTGTTGCCACCAAGCCAGCAGCTCTGTGCGCCAATAGAAGGTGTTTTACAGGATTTCAAGCAGTTTTTTAAAGGTACTTGTGTAGTGCCAAAGTTTTCTTTTTCGTGAGATTATTTGTCCTTCATATCCTCAAACTGTGAAAAGTGTCCAGTGAGACAGCATGACTTCGGAGTTGCATTAACACGGCTCCTTTATTATGGATGTGATTTTGTACCTCATGTTAAAACCAACAACAAAGAGCCAGGTGCGGTGGGGCACACCTGTAATCACAGTGACTTGAGAGGCTGAGGCAAGAGGATCACACTTTGAGGCCAGCCTCAGCAACTTAGCAAGGCCCTAAGCAACTTGGTGAGACCCTGTCTAAAAAAAAAAAGGGGGGGGGGTTGGGGGCAGCTGGGGATGCGGCTTGTTGGTTAAGCACCCCTTGGTTCAATCTCTAGTACCAAACAAACAACGAAAACCAGCTCTTCAACAGAATAGACAGCATGAGATCAGTTCATGAGAGAACAGAACAGTATTTTCATAGTCACAATAATTAAATCCTGAGAATTGATTTTATCAAAAACTGTAGTGTTAATATATTGACATGGGGCAAAGCGAATGATGGGGGATGAGAGGTGAACAACAGTACAATATTCTCATCTGCCAAAGAAGAGTCAGCAGACAAGTTTGTTTCGTTACCATGAGTCTTTAAGTTTTAATGAATTTAAAATAATCATTTTTAAAGAAATAATATTTTTAAACAAAATAAATAAGAGTATATGCTTAGTATTTAGAAATATGAGGGAAAAGATGAGCGTGTTAAATTCTTGGTTGTAGTCGTCATCCGAGAGCAGGACTCAGGCCCTGGGGTCGGGGGCTACTTTTGTTGCAGCCGCAAGATGTATATTATTTGCTGCACGAAAGATGATGTACACAGATTACTTTCAGAAAAAGTAAGAGACACATTATTTAATAGAGCAGAACAGTCTTTACTTGTGGGTCCTATGGACCACTGCAAAGTTGTCTTTTCTTCCTGATACATTTTGCTCCAAAACATAATTTCTCAATTTTTAATATTAGTGAGATGTCAGTGCTTTCATTTTAAGTAGGGAGAAGAGAACCATCTGCAGAAGGAGAAAAGTCTCATGATTAGGCTGAAACAGGCTTTATTTTATAATACCAGCTCCCAAGTTTAGATAATCACAGCAGCAGATTGCTCCAAATAAATGGTCTTCTCTTTCTAATACACAGCACAGGCGAAAACACCATTAACGGCAACATTAAAGAGGAATATGTCATAATGTTAGCTGAGGAGGCACGTACTGAGGAAGGGCGTAAATGTGTTGGAGAAAATGCAGAAAGAAAGGAAAGGTGGCCCCATCTATTATACTTTACAGATCTTTCTAGAATCTTTGGGTTCTGCAGACTTGTGACAGAACACCATCTCTCCCCCACCTAAAAGTTTAAGACCAAAAGAATGACAACATATTTCTTAAAATAATTTCAACTTTTATTGGATCACAGAGAAATGTCTTTGAGAGAAAAGGAAATGCTTTTTGAGCCACTACTTTGAAATACAGCTCCCTTTAATTTTTCTCACCTCTTGCAGCTTGGGTCCTGGAATAATCAATTAGATTCATCTGTTTGTTTTTCCAGATTTGAAAAGTGAATTAAATAGCATTTTTCAAAACACTGGCTTCAACTTCAATATGTGGTCCACATATTTTGACTTAAGCATGCAAATATCTTAGAGCTGCTGCAATGAAAGTGGTCATAACCACTTGGGATTTTCTTGAAATTTCTAATAGGGATTAATACCTTGTTCACTTCAGTATACTTTCTTGGGGGCAAATAACTAATATCTGTAAGTTCTTACTTTAAATCATTCAGCATAATTAAATGGGAGTCCCAGATAGCCTATCCTTTTCCCATTTTAAAATATAAGAGTGAAAATAGACCCTCATCTATGGATGTAGAAAGTGGTTTTTGTTTTTGTTTTTGTTTTTTTTTTTTGGCTTGTTCCTTTTTTGTTCCTCTGTCTGTTTTGCTTTGTTTTAGGAATAGAGATCGTTCTGTTCACTGGAGTACAAGGTTGAATGTCTAATTCTCACATAAAGAATATTAGCTCCACTCAGAGAAAACTACTTTAGAGTCTGCACCTACACGCGTTGCTTCTGCATGTGAAGATCTAAATTTCAGTAACACTGATGTAAAAGCTTACAAGAGGGTAGAGTTTAAATTTTTACACTGTTTATAAAATTTCAAAGAAACTACAAGCATGTATACTCAGGACAGCACACACTGGCAAGCCAAACAAGGGTACAGAGAGTCTTCATTCAGAGCCCAAGCACTAAGCCGTGACTCCAAGCAGATAGCAAGGAGAACTCAAATGCTTCCTGAAGGGAAGGGCAGACCCTGAGCCACGCCTGGAAAAGCACTAGTCCAATCTTCATTCAAGGAAGCCTCCTCCAGGGAGCAAACACATGAGGTTTCTTTGAGTTTGTGTCCCTGTGACCTCTTTATCCTTGCTCCAGCTCAGGCAAATCTCCTTGTTTCCTTATCTCCTTTCTTAGTTGTATGAATCTTATCAATGTAGTTATCCTCCACTCACTGACTCTTTCCCAAAGGCTTTGCAAAAACAAACTCACCAGAGATTGCAAGATGGTGGAGTAGAGGGAGGAGGTACTTCCCATGTGCTCTGCCGTTAATGACAGGAATATAGCTTCATAATGAGGTGGGAATCTGAAGATGAGCATTAAAAATCATTAATTGTCTGTCAGAGATTTGCAGAAGCCCAGAGATTCTGGTGCAGTGAATGGAGGATACAAGAAAATACACCCAAGCCTGAAAGCAGCAGTGGTGCCATGTCACCACAAAGGGAGGGAGACACGGGGGACAACTTTGACATCCAAACACTTGAGGAAGGTAGTCTTAACTTGGCTGACACAGAGACTGCATAGTGAGCTGGAGTTTGAAATGTGCTCCGTGTTTCTCAACTTCTAAGTGAAGAACAGAAGTGGGGATCCAGCTCTAGTGGCTAAGGCTGAATCTTGTTCTTATGGGAGCCCAAGTCCTTAGGAAACACTTCCACTCTGTCTCAGTCAGTGCTCACCATGTGCCCTGAAGCACACGTGGCAGATCATGATCCCAAAGCTGTTGCAGAGAGTAGTGGATCCAGAGGATTGAAGACAGGTACAGAGGAGAGTACGATGTGCTTTCCCTTGGAGCCCTGTGATGAGAACAATGAGTGGAAAAGGATCCAGAGAGTGACCAGGTGGGCATTTTTACACTGGGAACAGTGGAGTGCAACCAATATTCTTGTGGACTCTGTGGCATGACTCACCAACTAAAAGGATCAAGACAAATTGATCCAATGGGCTGGATTACACTTGGGGACAGAGACTTGGAAATTCATATTCAGTGGCCAGTGAACTACAGTAATCAAGCCAGGCACAATCACCCAGAGAGGTCTGTCACCATGCCATACAAGTAAAACTCTGGAAAGACACTAGGAACCTACGTGCCTGGCTGAGATTGATAAGTACTGAGCTCTAGGGGTGCAAAGATTTAATTTATCTTGGGTAAATACCCTAAGCGGAAGTACCAAGTTCCATTTAGAGCTCAACCCAGAAGATGAAAGTTATCAAATAAATTGCTGCACTGCTTCCAATCAGGAAGGGCAGCAATCTATGACATCTGGACAAATTTCTGATAGCAGATACTTCCTTTTCCATTCCCCCTGTACTGTCCAGCAGAAAAGCTGAAAGCCATCTCAATCTACTACACTTCCAATCCACTCCAGCTGGTGGAGTGGTATAAATCACAAAAAGGAATTGGGTTTAATATCACCCAGCCCTGGGGCTGGAGCTGTGGTCCAGTGGTTCCAGAGCTTGCATGGAATGCATAAGGATGCAGGTTTGAACCCCAGCACCACATACACAGTGAAGTGTCGGAACAACGAAAACCACATGAAAAACTAATAAAATTGATTCTCTCTTTCTCTATCTCTGTCCCTCAGTCTTAAAAAAGATTTAAAAAAAAAATCACCCAATCCTTTCTCTAAGAGGTGACTAGCCCAAGAACTAAGGGACAAAATAGGAGGTATATACTGAACTTCAGGTACATCAGTGGAAAAATTCAAGCATTTTTAATTAAATTTTTTTCTTTTTCTTTTGTTAATGTTAATATTTTTAATTGTTCTGGGTATGTTTGCTGATTGGTTTATGTGTATACATATGCATGTATGCTTCTTTTATATTTTATTTTCTTTTTTATTTTTTATTTTTGTATTTCATTGTCTTTTTCTAAGAGTTAGTGATTTTTCTGGGGACTTTGTTATTTTATGTTTGGGTGTGGTCCTGTTTTGCTCTACTTGTTTGCTTTCTTTATTACTCTTACTTTTTTCACTTCACCCTTCTAATAGCAGAGTATCTTGTTCTCTCTCTTCTGCCACTTCATTGCCTCCCTCGGTGGGGGCCTTGGGTACTATCTCACTTCCACTTTTTCTCTTTTCACCTTTTGAGTAATCCAACCTTCCATCTGCCTGCATACACCAACGTCTTCACTCTTCATAAATACATGTTTAGCATCCTTTTAATCTATTTAGTTGATCCCACTGGGGAATGGAATAAGGTGGCTCAGAGGAAGCTGCACTATTATGGCAGCTCCCCAAGTGTGAATCAACACAGTACTCAGCACCAGCAAACAGGACTTCAAAGTTGAAAAGAACAAACAACTCTTTCATTTGAGATAGGTGGTCTGGTCTCTAGGATAAGCAGTCTGGCTGAAAACTAGAGAGTGGAAACCAACACCAATTAAATTCAGACCAAATCTGGTGATCTCTCAGTCATCTTGCCCAAGACCAGAAAGGGCTGCAGGATACACTCATGCTCCCCCCACCTAAGAATATGGTCCAATACCCACAGAAAGGGGCATATCAGAGCTGGCCAGCCAAGAAGGGAGTGAAATCCTGCAGTGAAACTCTGTGTACAGACTCCCCTAACAAGCTATGCCATTTTAGATTAGAGCTGAAAATAAGCACACTGCATAGTAGCTGAAACCTCAGACAAAAAACACTATATCTCAAAAAGTTCAGCAAGAAAAAATGAATAAATAAATAAACAAACTGGCTTCTGGAAAATGGTGGAGGGGAAATATTAATTCTCAATTCCTACATATCCCAGAATGGGAACAGCAAAAGAATGGCTGACCAGAAAGCCAAATATAATTTAAAAGCAATTTCACATTCCTTATTATCTAATTTCTCAACCAATTCAACAGAATCTCTCCAACTTACCACTCAGATTAGTGGACTGCTGGAGAATAGTGTTAATAAGTTTTTGAAAAGGATTTATTAGCATAAGGAAGTTTTCTGAAGTGGTTGTAATTACTGGGAATTAGTATCTGCTCTCAGTGTGGTGTTAGAGACTGGGCATAGCAGCATGTTTAAATTGAGTGCAAATATTGACACCAAGACATTTGGTTAAACAAGGACATGACACACTAGTAAAGAAAAATTAGTTCACTGAAAGTCTCTTAGATAAAAGTGAAAGATATTATCAGCTCAGAATATGGGCAGAAAAACAAACAAAATAAAAAACCAAGGGATAAAACCACCCCAAATAGCTCTTCACACAATTGAATTCATTAACACAACAGCTGAGAAAATGACATAAAAGAATTTAGAAATGTGATAATTAAGATGTTCAATGAACTAAAGGAAAATCTAAGAATGAACTAAGAGCATGCAAGAAGTGAAATTACATTTCAATGAAGAGACAGAATTTTTGAAAATAACGAAATAAATTCTGTAAAATAAAGTAAAATTAAAAATTCAGTTGAAATCATCACTAATAGATTAGACCACATTGAAGGCAGAGTCTCAGGCTTTGAGGATGAAGTATATAATCTTGAAAAAAAATAATAAAGATGTTAAGAATCTATGACCAGAATGTTCGAGAAATCTAGGACAACATTAAGAGAACACTACAAATCACTGGCAAAGAAAAAGGCACCGATATATAAACTAAAGGAATATATAAACTTTTCAATAAAATAATACCAGGAGAATTTCCAAACCTTAGGAATGAGATGGAAATCCAAATACAAGATGAATTTAGAACCCAAAAAAGGTAAGATAAAGAATGATCTTCTTGGAGTCAGAGCTGTGGCTTAGTGGTAGGACACTTGCCTGGCATGTGCAAGGACCCAGGTTTGAACCCCAGCACCACATACAAAACTAAGTGTTGGGAAAACAAAAACCAGATGGAAAAAATAAATCAAATTGATATTCATTCATTCATTCTCTCTCTCTCTCTCCTCCCCCTCCCTCCCCCCCTGCTCCTGCTCTCTCTCTCTCTCTCCCTCTCTCCCTATTTCTTTAGAATACTGTCTCCAAGGATAGCATTCTAAAAGCTGCAAGATAAAAATTATGGTTCACATTTAGGGTAAACTAATTTGAATTTCTACCAATGTTTTAGCCTATATCCTAAAAGCCAAGAGGGCTTGTAATAATATATACCAAACCCTGAAAGGTAATGGATGCCAACCAAGATATTTACATCCAGAAAAATTAACTTTCAGAATTGATATGACATTAAAAAACTTCTATGAATAAAAAATTCATAATCTAGCATTACAAAACATATTTGATGAAATGTTTCATGCAGAAGAAATGAAAAATAAAAAACTGAGCCAGCATATGGAAGAATATTACTAGAAGAAATACAATTAAAGGAGAATCAATTCTGAATTAAGCATGATATATAAATCAAAATGACAGAAAATTAAAACCATCTCTCTTTAATAACAATATAAATGTTCTAAACTCTCTAATAAACAGATTTGAAGAACCATGTATTGCTTACAAGAGACTCACCTTACAAAGACACCCACAGGCTGAAAGGTAAAGAATGATAAATGATATACCATGCCTATGGTGACCAAAAGCAAGCAAGGCTAGCTACTCTCCTATCTGGCAATCTAGACATCAAACCAAAATCAATCAAAAGAGAAAAAGAAGGTCACTTTATACTTGTTAAGAGATTCATCTAATAAGATATAATGACTTTAAATATTTGTGCCCCAAATATCAATGCAATATAAAGAATCAAACTACAATGAAATATCACTGAGTGATTTCAAGACACCTCTTTCACCAATACATAGGTCATATGGACGTAAACTAAGTAAACTCTTCAGAACTAAAAAAATACAATTAATTAGAAGGACCTAGGAGATATCTATAGAATGTTTCACCAATCAACAATCAAATTTACTTTCTTCCCAGCTTCATGTGAAACACTCTCTAAAATAGAGTATATTTCTACATACACATGACCTACCCAAAATGAACCATGAAGCTATAGGAAACAAAATCAGATCAATATCAAGTAATCAGACCAATTTGTGTATACTGATCCAACATTGCATCTTTGGGATGAAACCCACTTGATTGTGGCTTTCTGTCTTCTTAATGTTTTTGAATGCAGTTTGACAATGTTGTATTAAGTGTTTTTGCATTTATTTTCATCAGGAATATTGGTCCATAGTTTTCTTTCTTTGATGTATCCTTGTCTGATTTTGGTATCAGAGTGACACTGGTTTCATAGAAGGAATTTTGGAATGTTCTTTCTTTTGTATTTTATGGAATAATTTGAGAAGGATTGAGATTAGTTCTTCTTTAAAAGTCTGTTAGAACTTGGCTGAGAATCTTTCTGGTACTGAGTTTACCTTTGTTTCAGAATCTGAATTGAGGAAGTGTAGTTTTTTGAACTTGTCTTTGTATTTCACATCTTTATAATCCTTCCAAATTTTTTCTGTGAAACCTATTGTTGGGTGTTCCATCCGGGCTTAAGGTTGCTACCTTTTTCTTTTTACCACTTCCAGATAATACTGTCCCCAAAGTCCTCCAGGACAACTTATTATAATTATGCCAATTGGACTCAAACATACAAAAGTACCCTTTAATTCCAAGACTGAGCACTATTAGAAACAGTGAAGTCTTCTTCTTGTTATTCCCTTGTTTTCATGGAGCTGGAAATATAAGGAACCTAAAATTCATGTGCTGGGTAGCCAGGCTAACCTTTCTCTAATCTAATCTCTTCATTTAAGTCTTAAGGAAATATTCCATCCTTTGCTTTTCCTTAGCGCAAGGTTTTCTTATGTGATAGCCTTGGTGCTGGACACTGATATTCACCTATTATAGCATGAAAGGCAAGGGGACCATGGGGCCATCATCCAACATAGCTCACAAAGATTGTATTCTGGGGTTTGAAGGGGCCAGAATCTAGGCTGTGTGATAGCCTCCATCCACTTCTTCTGCACATATATCTTTCTCAGAAATCTCTCTGGAAGAGGTAGCACTGGCAGTCAAGATTTCTGTTCAAAAACACCTCCAGGTTTCCAGGATGACCTCTTAATTCAAAAGTAGGTGGCATTGTCTTTCAGTGGTTGTGCAGTAATAGCTACAAGGACCAGGGAATCACACAAATGTGAAAAGCAGGCAGGTGTGATGATATCGTTACTAAACAGATCTTTCCCATTGACATAGAAACACAGGGCTAAGCTGAGTTTTTATGAAACACCAATTGACCTTAAAAAGTCATCAAAATCTGAAATGTCAAAGAACTCAGGCACTCTCAAAGACTCTTAGTAAAGTCTGGGGTGATGCCCCCTTGGTAATTTTTCCCAGAATGTAGCAGACTTCACATTTAGTGAGACGCCAGAATTCCCCTGCAGATTTCTTAGGACTGGTCTCTCTGTGAACTTTGGCTTCCTTTTCAAACACTAATCATTATTTCTGTTTGATTAAATTTCCCATGTGTGATTGCTAGAAGATTAAAGCAAAATCATTGAGAGTAACAATTTTATTTTTAAGTTATTTGGGGAAGCAGCTGTGCCAAAACGATCAAATTATTAGGTCTTAAGGAAAATGATGGTGGGAGGAAAATGAGAAGTAATTTTGTCCTTGCTCTAATAGAGAACAATCCGTGCGGCACTTAAGGTCAAACGAAGACAGAAACTTTTCCCCAGGGTGAGCCTAACATGAGGGATTTATGCACTGAACAGGGCTCTTGCCTTTTCCCAGTTGTGCATAAGAGGAACAATGATAGAAAGGGTCAGGGGGGCAGGAAAGTGTGAAAGCAGAGTTGCTACAGCCAAAAGCTCCAGAGCTCAAAGTAGAAGTATTGGAATATCTTTCTCTACCCATTTCTGGGGGTAAACTACTTACTCTTTCAATTGTGTCACCTCCTTCAGGAGACATCTCTATCAGACTCTTCTTGAGTTTTTCTAACACTCCCAAGAATATATATCTAACAATGTGCTTCTTATTTATAGAGCTCCCTTGGGCTAGAGATAGACATTATTAGTTCAAATTCTTCATCTACTTTTTAATTACATGTGAACTTGGAGAGATTGGTTTTCTGTTGTCTTGGAGAAGAAATTCTAATTTGAAAAGGAAGAGAAATATTAAACAGGGAAAATATAAAGTATCCCAAAACAGATATATAATAAACTCGTGCGTCACGTGTGTCACGCTGTTAGAAGTGCAAAATATTGTTCCTTTTCCCTCTCTATTCTGTCTGAAGCAGAATTCTGGGATTGGGAATGAGCAGCGTGTGTTTTTGTAAGTCCTACAGGTGAATTGGATATATGGTAAAGGTAACTTTATAAAAGAGGTAGCCAAAATCATGGTATGATGCCTGTAGGGAGTGGAGAAAAATGGGGCGGGGCCCATCACTTGCCCCTCTCCTGCTGGAGACCCTCAGTGTTCTTCAGGTGGGCCCTTCAAGTGTAACTCCATCCCTCCCCACTCTACATCCTTTCCTCCTTCAGCTCTTGCCAATGTAACTCAGGATCATGAGAAACTTAAAGTTTTGACCTCCAAAGTTCTGCAGTAGACATTATATATCCAAAGGGTCTCTCTTTCTTTTGCAGTTTTGCATTTGCGAAGCATTTCCAATGGTAAAAATACCCATAAGATACTAAACTTGTGGGAATTTGTTGGCTATGCAAAAGATTCTGTTAGCCATCCCAGCAATCATTTCCAGGGACCTTAATCACTTCTGGAGATTAGTCCATTGCCCCAATTTCTGGCTAATGAGCAATCATCAAGTCCATTTTTGTTGCTTAATGGCTCAGTCAAAATTTATATCCTTAATTAATATAATATTTGAGTTACTGAACTGAAAAATCAAATGATTTTTCTGTAATGTGTGGCATTTCTAGAGATTTGCTCTTGAATCTGTCTCTTTGAGGTCCAGTCAGTGGCCTGGACTTTGTTGAACATTGCTGTCTCTAGCTGCCCATGGCAAGCCACATGTATATATTATGTCCTGTGTTGTATTTCAGATACTAGCACATATTTTTCCAATAATAATCTAAGCAGTCAAGTTCTTTGAGAGTTCTTCTCATGGAGTTACACAGTTCACTAAGAACATTCACGGACCCTAAGGGTCATCAGACCATCCCTGGGCTGAAGGACTTGAGTCCGACCCTCAGGAGTTGGGAAACAGTGTCAACTCCTTTTTAGACAGAGAACTTACAGTGAAACCACAGTGTCAGAGACCAGGATTTTTTCCAGGATTATCACCCAGAATTTCCTTCAGGAACAGGAGGAAAACACTCTGATTGATGTCCCTGATAATAGGATGTCTTTTTTTTGTTGTTGTTGTTTGTTTATTTTGTTTTCTTTTTGGCTGGTAACCAGAGAGAGGTCAGTAGCAACATGCATTGTCACCAGTAAAAGTAAATTACCCTGCCTGTCTTTGTGTTTTTATGATTTGAAGTGACTTTCTGTTAAAGATGTGTCTGACATAAATGGGATTCAATGGTAATGGAGGAATTAAACAAAAAATATGCTTAGCTGGTAACCTTGAGCCTAATCATCTTTAAGAATAGCAGCAGTCTTTCTCTCCATTTTTTCACACTCTGATCTAGTCACACAAATGGCAACATTAAGAGTTGAAAAATTATAAATCAGTAACACTGTTTTCCACCACATTTGCTTACTACCACCTGCTCAGAGACTATTGATGATGAGAATTTAATAGTAGGTCAAATTAATGCAAGTTCCATGTTAATCATGACCTTGATACCTTGATAATTAAAAAAATAGGGACCACACTATCTTATCTTTGAAGCTTAGTGTTGACAACATGAAATCAGTTGCTAGCAAAGACAGTGGAGTAAACTACAAGAAGAAGTAACCGTGGCATTTTCCAAAGCTTTCAAACTCCTAGAGCCACCTGACACCTAAGAGTTGCAATGGAATCAAAGTATACATTTTTGATTCTTGACTAATGCGAGAAGGATGAAATGAGAAGATGAGTGCAAAGGTCATTCATCAAGTCAATAATCAATATAAATGATGCAAGCAGTCAATTCACAGAGGTAATAGGGTGAACATTGTAGTGAGTTAGGGTAAACCTAGCAGAATAGCTTGATAAGGAGGTTGAGAGAGAAAATAAGAATTTAGGAATATTGTAGTATTCACTGTACGTGGTGGTAGTCAACATCACTAGTACAAATACATGTTGAAGCTGGAATAGGTGTGAGAAGCAATGGTCAGATTGGCTTAAAATAGTCCCTTGGGAATAAAGAGTAAGGCCAAAAGCACGGCATGTAGTCAATTTTTTGGAAGATTATTTTTGATATTTAATAGGTAGACAAGTCTAGAACTCTAAATCCGTTTGGAACCAAAAGGTATTAAAACTCAGAGAACTTTTCTAAGGAAATTCTGGGTGTAGATAATACTGATTTATTTTCAACCTGAGACTACGTTCAGTTATTGCTGATCCTAACTCCTAAATACTTACCCTACTGAAGTAAAAGGAAATCGAAATGTGCTCCATGGAAGGGGAAAGGGAAGAAGATTTTTAGTATCTACTCTTCACCAAGAACCATAGTGGGCATTTAATTTAACTCTGATCAATTCTGCTAGTTAATATCATTAATGCCTTTTTAGCCAATAGAAAATAGGCTCTGAGGGGGTAAGTTACTGGTCCAGTATCAGAGTACTAAGACCACATCTACTCCCGTGTCTCTCTGGATGGCCTCCAGCCAGTCATGACTGTGGCTTCCTGGAACCGCTCAGAGGTAAAAGCTCTCTGATGTTAAACTTAGAAGTTTTATGCTTCTTATTGCTTCAAAGTGTGACCCTGGGACCAAAGTCTTAAGACTCCTTTGAATTACTGAGTCAGAATCTGCATTTTAACATGCTAAAATGAACGTTACAAAATATATTCAATATTTGCAATGCTGTCTGACCCTTTGGCTAAATAGGAAGGATTAGGAACTCCTAGAGATGCAGTCTTGAACCCTTTTGATCTCTATGGAATACTCTTAAGGATCTGATGAAAACTGAATGCACTTCTAAAAAAAGAATTATGCACAGTGATAACAAACTTACATTTATTTTCTGAGGGCTTAAGCCTAAATCCCACATGTGGACCACCTAATTAGGTGTAGCTGCCAAGTTAAAAATGCCTTTGAGAGAATGGAGAAATTGAAACCAGTATTAAAAGCTTGAAAATTTAAAAAAACAATAGCAAAAGCAAAGTGCACTTTTCCCAGGAGCAGCACAATAATTACGAAAGTTGAATTACACATGGGGACTGTAGAGGTGGCTCAGTGGTAGAGCACTTGCTTGGCATGCAGGAGGACCTGGGTTCAATCCCAGGGACTGCATACATAAACAAATAAAAGGAAAAAAACAGATGAAAAAAGTAAAATTAACTCACTCTATCTCTTAAAAAAAAAAAGTTGAGTTATACATGTCTTTCTACAAGCTGCAGAAAACTTGGTTTAAGTCACTTATGCAGACATGATGAAGTCCTCTCCATGTTTCTCTTTATGCATTTCTTCACAACAGACATATAGCAGTTATTTGAAGTTTTAGTCCTGCTACAGTTTGGATGTTAAATGTCCCCCAAAGATCCATGTGTTAAAGCCATGGTCCTCAGTCTGGTACTGTTGGGAGGTGGTGATACCTTTGAGAGATGGTATTTTGAGAGATACATTTTTGATTCTTGACTAATGCGAGAAGGATGAAATGAGAAGATGAGTGCAAAGGTCATTCATCAAGTCAATAATCAATATAAATGATGCAAGCAGTCAATTCACAGAGGTAATAGGGTGAACATTGTAGTGAGTTAGGGTAAACCTAACTCTCTTTATGCATTTCTTCTTTGTGGGACATCCTCAGGTCACTGAAAGTATGTCCTTAAAGGAAACTGTGGGACCCTGATCTCTTGTCTTGTCACATGCTCTCACAGTGAGGTGTATCTGGTAGCAGGGTTAAAAACAATGAGTCTGCCTGATCTCCAACTGTGACCTCCAAAACCATGAGCTAGAAATAAACCTTTTTTCTTCACATAGATTTTTTTTTTCTTCAAATTCTCTGGTATATTCTTATCAGGAAGCTGAGTAACACCAGTCCCACTGTTGATAGACATGTTTTTCTGAGAAGTATAGGGATATCTCGTTCCTACTGAATTTTAGATAGAATTTTAACTGTTTCAAAAGCTTTATTTCAAAAACTTTATAACTATAGTTATAAAGATATAAAGTTGAATATTCCAATATTCCAAATTCAGAATATTCCAAATTCTGAATTTTATTAACTATGAATTCTATAGCAGAATGTTTTCTTTTTTTTAATTTGTGGATAAACTAAACACTTCTAGACCATTTGGAAAATTTCAAGAACTATGAATTCATTATGGATTGATAACCCTATCTGTGCTTTTCCGTGTCCTTAGATTTGGGAGGGAGGTCTGTGCATACTGTGAAAAGATCTACTTCTTTCGTACCCAGATTGCCTCTCAAGGCATCTTGAAGAAGTTTCATCCAAAACGTGATATTACAATAGATTATCCTCCATCTTCCCTTCTTCAACAGAGTCTTAATCTTGGCCAAGTCTCTACTAGTGACCTAACTTACCTGGTCTTTAGTAATACTTTTTTTTCTTCTCTGTTGTTAGAAAAAGTTCTTTTGTTTTGAATTTTGCTAACTTTTCCTCTTTGGTTTTCACTGTCAATACCCCTACGAAAGTACTCATAATCAATGCAGTTTCCTATTGGTATGAGTTTCCCACACAAATTTCTTTGTGAAATTCAGAATAATTATTATGAACCAGTTGCAGTTTCCCAAAAGTATTTAAAAAAAAAAACCCCACTACAAGTCCTTTTAAGAAAAACTAAAACCACAACCATTTACTTTATTTACTTGCATCTACATAACAATGTAGACTTCCTTTAAGAATAATTTGATAGAATAAATAATTATGTGAATAACTAGTACCTAGTTACTAGTTTAGTAAAACTGAAACATCTGCAAAAGATGCACTTCTGGCAAATCCAAAATCATAGCACTGATGTAATGTTTTATTTTCTTTAATTTTAAACCAAGCAAAACACTTCAGGGTCAAAGATACTAATTATATTTAATAAAATATTTGAGGATTGAACCAATATTTGAATTGACCAAACTCAAAATTTACTTTCCTTTTTCAGTATTTCAAAGGTTAAATACAAATTGAAATTCCAAGTGGTCACAGAGAACAAAACTGAGGTAAGAATTGAGGCAAGATCAGTTTCCTCATTTTCGCAAGCAGTGTGCTATATAATTGTTATTGCAATCTATGTACATGCAAAACTCTGTAGGACTAGACCAGTAAAAACAGTTCCAACAATGCCCAAATCTGGTATGCATAAATCTCAACGTTAGGCTGGCTGGGGACAGGGCTTCAGCCAGGCCACAAAGCCAAATGGTCATGGTGTCATGGCCCCTGGCTGGGGGTGTGGCTTCAGTCCAGACACGTGGCCATGGCGGCTGGCTAAGGGGCAGGGCACAGGGCAGCTTGCAGGTGAAAGGAACATCCAATCAAGACACTGGCAGACAGGCTCCTAATGGATTGATGGATCTACCAGCCAATCTCTGAAAGGACAACCCCACCTACTCCTCCCAATAAAACCAGCTGCCTGGCGAAGGTCCAGCACCATTTTCTCTGAGTGCCATTCTCCCTGCACACTGCTGTTTCCCCTGCCAACCCTCACTTCCCATGCCCGCCCTCATTATGGCAGCACAGGTGAATTTGGCCCGGCAGTAGTAAATCCCAATAAACATCTCCGCCTGAAGTTACATCCTGCCATTTTTTTCCTCTTATTTTTTATACCACACTCTGTAGAAATGACAGCTATCTGCTTCCTCTAGATTTGCAGGCCAACCACATAACCAATGTCTCCAAATGCATATTAAAGGATATGTGCAAAATGTGCTAATTAGGATATTACATGTGCATTATTTTGTAAAATGAGCAATTGCTAAAATTTAGAACAAAACAACGATTTTAGGGAGGCATCTTAACCACAGCCATTGTTTGCACGCAGTAATCCTGACACATAGTCATTATAAAGGCTGATTGACTCTTAGTTTTCCTATTTCTATATTCTGTGCAGACAGTGACCTTCTTTGGAGTCTTCAATGGGGATTGACATCTCTGATCCTTGGTGTGCATTCATTCCTTTTAACATATGTTTGTTGTTGGAAATGAAATGAAGTGAATCCTGAGGGACAAGTGGGGCTCTTCTGGGAAAGTGCGTACTCTTGGAAAACTAAGTTCACTCAGGGGAAGACGGAAGCCCTGTCAGGAGCCTAGGAGTCTTGATCTGGTCCCAGGGACAAGGGTTCTCTTTCCTCTTACCTTCCAGGCTCAGGCACTAGAAGTTCTCTTGGTAAAGGGAAAGAGCTCTTCTGCTTAGTAAACTATTCTCTCTTATCAAAGAAAACATCTCTTTTAAAATGGCATATCACCTCTCAAAAAGCCCTTCATTGAAAAGCTGAGACCGGCCTCTGTGGCCATTGAGAGGAAGCCAGAGGCTGCCCGCTCACTTTCTGTTCACAGGGACGCACGCTTTTCTGGTCACATGGAAATCACTGAAGAGTCAGGGCTAAGTAACCAGCAAGGACAACAACAATTTAAGAAACAAAACTGCTTGCATTTTCCATTGAGTGCCTCCCAGACAGTGCAGCATGTTTGATGCCACAATGTAGATCAGGTCTGTGGTTTTCACTCTTTAACCAACTCTGATACACCAAGAGATTACAATTTATTAAAAAGAACAGATTTCTTTTCAGATGAAAAGTTTGAAGCAATGCTGTTAATACTGCTGTGTATAACAGCTGCTTTTATTTATTCATAAATATGCCACAAACATCTTACTTGTCAAAGGGAAAGGATTTTCTCTTACTATAAAAAGATAATTGATTCAGGCTGGATACACTTAATGGTGCATTTGCCATCTGGGTAGAGCAAATAAAACACCAGAATAGAATTGTGTGAAGGAAAAATATCAAAATACGGAACAAAAATACATGCTTAAATTTTATTTTGATTTTTGGAATAACAAATAATTTCCCATCCCAAGTGTAATATTCGTACTTATTTTAAAAGAAATATAAAAAGAAGTAGGGCATAGAAAAATACACAGCTGAACTCAGGCAAAATTTCAGGTTTTTGTTTTTTTTTTTAATTTATGCATCAGTGACCAAAGTAAAATATTTCTGAGGCTCTGCACATCTTCTCATCTATGTGCAAGACAGACAAATAATCTCACTGAATAAAATAACATAGATAAAAGTGCTTTGTGAGGGACATCTGGGTTGTTTCCATAATTTATTTATTGTAAATTGAGCTGCTATGAACATAGATTTTGCTGTGTCACTGTAATGTGCTGATTCTAAATCCCCTGGAAAAAATACTGAATAGCAGGATCATATGGTGGGCTCATCCCTAGTTTTTTGAGGATTCTCCACACTGCTTTCCACAGGGCCTGTACCAATCTGCAGTTCCACCAACAGTGTGCTAGTGTGCCTATCTGTCCACAGCCCCTCCAGCATCTATTACTGTTTATTTTCTTCATTTTCAACAATCTGACTAGCAACAACCCAGATGTCCTTCAGTAGATGAATGGATCCAAATACTGTGGTACATATATACCATGGAGTTCTACTCAGCAATTAGAAACAATGATATTGCAGCCTTTGAAGGTAAATGGATGGCTATGGAAGAAATTATGCTGAGTGAAATAAGCACAACCCAGAGAATGAAGAGTCGAATGTCTTCACTCATTTGTGGAGGCTGGAGCTAGACCCTGGACTTTGAGAAAGGAGGTCTATTATCATGTGTTAAATCCGGATAAGGTGTAATGTTGTACAACCTAAGGCATTTGTAGAGATATATTGGGAAGAAGGGGTGGGAGGGATAAGGGTGGGTAATTGGGAGGGGCTTTTGGGGGTAAATCTAATTTTCAGAATTTATATATATATATTATTTCATTAGAAGCTTATTTGATTGTTCAACAAATAAATTTCTGAACAAAAACAAACATAAAAAAGAAACAAAACGAACAGAAAAAGAGTGCTTTGTGAATTTGAAAGAATCACAGAAATGTAAGAGGGCTATTGAGATGGCCATCAGCCTGGTCATTAGATACGAGAACCCACAGACTTGTTGGGGGCTCAGACTTATTAGTTCAACTCAGGAAGCTGAACTTGGCTGATGAACTTGCAAACCTTTGGAAAAGATGGCTCTTGTCCTGCAGGATCATCAAGCACTGAAATTCTTACTTCACCTTCAGGCTGCCCTGGATTCTTATTCAGAAAATGTGGCTCTTTCTCAGGCTCTCCTTACAACCATTGGGTTTGCCCTTTCTGAGTCTCTGCACAGCCAGATTCTGATTGCGTACTGAGTAACTGTGCCTCCAGAGTATTCCCTCTCCGCCCATCACGTCTTGCCTCTGTCCCCCTCCCAGTGTAGCTATGCCCTGCTCTCTCTCAGCAGAGCACTATCATCATGCTCATGAGCTCTCTGCTACTCCTTCCTTTCTTGATGAGAACAGTCACCCTCCCTATAGCAAGCAGTGCTCCGGGAAGAGTGATTTAGAAAGTCCTTCTTTCAAGGAGTCTCCCGCGGCAGGGTTTTGAGCATAGAACAATTCTGACTGTCCACAGAACCTGGTGCGAGCATCACAACCTAGCCCTGCCATCCCCAAACTGTCACATCACATGTGCTGCAAACACCTGTGTTGACAGTAAGCGTGTCATTACTTGCTGATGTGCTTTTCCATTAAGAAAGTCATTAAATGACCACGGAGATGCAGCTCCTGTAAGATGATACTACAAGACGTCCTTTAATGAAGCAGGGAGATTTTTGACTTCAAGTCTTCCCTAAACAGTAGAAAGCTCTGCCTCCAATATTTTTTATGCATATCAGAATAAGAGTCCTCTTTGTTTGGGGGTGAGCAGCAAAGTCTTCAAGAGAGAATGAGAAACCAGCTGATTCTTAGCTTACCAGCTGTTGTTTCCAGGCCCTTCCTGACTGAAGGTGTTAGCAGGCTCTTGCCCCATCCACTCCACTTCCTCCTCAGATAATGTCCAACCAGAATTCATAGCTGAGCTGAGCTATCACTTACTCTGACCCCTTGAACTGATCAAATCCTCCCTAGTTCCCTTCATAGAAGCAGCAGACTGAGCAACTACCTGAAAAGCACTCAGGGGATTGATTAGTTTGATAATGTGGCTCTCCAGCTGGAATGAAACTCCATGAAGGCTTTTTCGCACTGGAACTGTTGCACCTAGCAAAAAGCATCCACATAGTAGGCTTTCAGTATACATGGTTCCAATGTGACTGAAGGAGTGAATTCCTTAATTAAAGAACAGTGATAACAATGATGATGAAGACAAATGACTTACAGGTGACACTGGCTTCTCTGATGATAACATTCTGAAAGGGTTGACGTGGTTTTGCAAAAACTAAATGTGCAATTTTCATTTCCGCTTCTGTGTAGCAATTTTTCCTTCAATTCCTCTAATAATTGGCTTATGTCATAATTCAGGGCTGAAGGAGTAAAATGTAGGATAAAAGCCTGGCTCTTTATTAAAAATTGGTTAATCCTTCTGTGTTGCACAAGAGAACACAGTTATGATTAGGGGACTTCTTTATGCTGTACGGTTTATCTTGCATAATGAATTCCCTAGTAAGGACACAATTCATTCACAAGACAAATTCAGAAACGTTGAACCAAATCTCTGTGGAAATAGGGCTTCCTTTGGGCAAAGGATTTACATATGGCATGCATTGTTAACATAACTTACCTGTGGGTGCAGAGACCTACACTAAGCCTGATGTAAAAGAAGGAGGAATAAAGAATGCATTCTCTAATATATCTGTGTTGGGTGAGGCCAGAGAGGAGGGAACAATCACATTATTGGATTATACAGTGTATATTTTGGTTTGACATTATGAGTTATTGAATCTGATGACCATAAACAGTAACACATCAAAACATACAAGCTCCGCTTTCCAACTACAGCAGCGGCAGCAAAACAATTCCCGTGATTCACTTTCCAAGCCAGAGAATAAGATTATATACAAGTAATTGTGTTTTATAGTTCTCCTGAGTCCCTAATTATGCACTGGTTCTGCTGTGTTTCCACACCCGCTACCGTCTAGTCCTTTCTGCTTATTCCTTAGGAGAGTGTAGAGATAATTTTCTCTCATGTATCTTTTTTTTTGCTTGCAATTAAGAAAATGCAAGAACATAATTCACCAATGTGACTTTGAACTGTAAATCTAAATTTTATTAGGCTTACCTTTACCATTTGAGGCTAGATATATGATTATGTGCTTTCTTTATTATATATGGTGTTTGGCAAATATTTTTAGCATTTAGGGTAGTAGGTGAAATAAACACAGGAAACACTGGGCAGATGACACTGGGCAAGCTGATCAAGGTAGAGAGTCAAAAGGGGCAGATTTTTAAATACAAATGAAAGATTAATTTTGTTAAGAACAAAAGTATGAAAAATTAAATTCAGACTGTTGTTGATGATGACTTTGTTTCTTATGTTAACTAAGAGTATTTTAAGAAGTTGTAGATAAGTAGCTAATGTGAGAATTATTCTAATTTTGAGCACTGGAAAATTCAAAAATTGCTATTCACTGTATGCATATAAGTAAAAAATGGGCCACTGGTTGCTGTAAAATATTACTGGGAATATGATTGGTATAATGATTTTTTCTTTCCCCATCCCATTTAACTTTGGAGGTATCCTAACTTTTTGCCTAAGAATTAGATTGGAAACTTAGAGTTAAAATGGTGCATTTTTAATACTTACCACCAACAGAAAAGCTAGAGAGCATACTAATTTTAGTCAGTAAAATGCAAAAAAAAATCATAAAAATTATAGTGTTATAAACATAAAATTACAAAATATTATTTTCTGTCTAATAACATTGATTCTCACAGATCAGCAGGTTTTTTTTTTATTCTGCAACATAGTGAAAAGAATATGAAAATAAAATACTTCTACTTGGGAAACCATGACTATAAACGTCATTGAAACCACTCATTTTCTCTACGCTGCTCTGCCTTTAGTGACAGTGTTTTTGCTACTACCACCTAAAATTTACTGATACACACTATACACCAGGTCTTTCTTTAATAACAAGTGCTGATTATATCAATAACTAAATTATAGCATACAGCACAGGGTTCCCATGTAGCGCCTCTTCTTCCTGGTAGCCAGTTCCTCCTCTGGGTGCTACAGTAAAAGGAGAAGTAAATCACAGCCAGTAGTCAGTGGTTCCACACATGCTCAGCAGCACAGCTACTGCCCTGGTTGTACCCCTCCATGTCACATAGGCTGTAACCTTTCAACAAATGTCTCCTTTCTCCTAAAGGAGATAAAATACCAGTGCAATTTCAATTGACGAAAAGTACACAATTTTATTCACAATTTACATTATATTACAAATATGTACAATTTCAATAATAAATTAAAAATAAATGTGTGAAATAAGTCTGAGAAAAGTGCATAGCTAACTCTGTCACTCAAAGTCATTTTTATGCCTTCATTTCTAAGAGTTCATCTGATCCAAGATCCTGACCATCTTCTTGCTAGAACAACTTGTTTTGGCAGCACATTTGAAACGCAGTGTTTTGTTGGCTCAAAGCATCGGCGAAGATGTTGGTTAATAACAGCAACACTGAAGAGGATCAGTTGCAATCAAGGAGGGTTGATGAACATTTGTACGATATGTACAAAACTCTGCAAAAATTCTGTAATGTTTTTTTCCTCCAGTTCCTCACATTCTTTGCATCCAGATTCCGTTACATTCTGCCAAATAATAAGAAAGAATTACATTGGTAAGTCTAATACACTTCTTTCCTGGAATATCTTGTTATTTAAACCATATAGTGGGGTCTTGAGAGATGAGTGTCTTGGCAAATTAATATCATATTTGGAGAAACTATGAGAAAAGAGAATTGGGACTTTACAATGTGACTTATTTTTCCTATAATAGATTAATAAGGACATTAAAAAAAATAAGCCATGCCTATCAGACAGACGATGGACTTCCCACATGAGTATCTCAATGGTATCGTATTGTCTCCTCCTAGCATCCCATCCTTTCCCTCCCTGAGGGGCACACAGCTTCCAGGAGCTGTCCTGTTCCCTCCACCTGTCCCCACTGCTTCAACTGCTACACTGAGAACACCAAGTGAGCCCTGTTGCTCCCTCCTCTGAACACAGCATGCTATTAGATGCCTCTCTCTCTGCTTCTTTTTCTATTAAATTCTTCCTATTTTAACTGACGCCAGGTACACCTAAGAATATTCAGGTGCAGTGTCCTTTGGGAAGGTTTCTTGAACCCTTGAGCTCCTTGACGCTCTACTCAATGTCCATCTCCGCATCTCAGAACTCCTTGCTTAGTCCTCTTGGACATCACCTCACATTTTACATTCATTTTTATGGAGTTTTACCTCTCTTACACTACTAGTCTCTAAGCTCTCCCAGGAAGGCAAGGCCATCCATTTTTTTTTCCTTAAAGCAAGAGAGGGACAATGAGAGAAGGCAGTGGGGGAGAGAGAGAATTAATTTCATTTAGTTTTCATGTGGTTTTCGCTGCTCTAACACTTCATTGTGTACGTGGTGCTGGGGTTCAAACCCTCATTCTTGCGTGTGCCGGGCAAGTGCGGTAACTGCCTGAGCCACCGCTCCAGCCCCAAGGCCAACCATTTTTGCTTCTCTGGCAATAAGCACAGGGCCTGGCACATGGTAGTCACTCAGTCCTTACTGGTTGAATTGATCCTTGTAGGTGAATACTATAGATTGTTGTCATTCAAACAGTGTCATGGATTACTAAAATATTCCAAATGTACCAATTACAAATAAATATTTTTAGAGATCATCTGGACCAACTATGAAGGCTATGCCAGCAAAAATCAAAATTAAATTTCATATCCATTAAGCACTTGGAAGTCAGATTCAGCAATATTTATCAAACTCATACCATATGCCAAGTACTGTCAGATTTCATATGCTACTTTCCTGTTTGATCCTGAAACTAATCATGCCAGTGAGAAAGGCAAAGATATTAAGTGATCCAGCTCTGACGTAGTCCATTGAAGTTCTGCACATCCAGGTCTTCTGACTGCAGACCTGCCCACCAGGCACACTGCCCCTGCCTGTCAACACCTTAAAGGGCTCCACTCTGATACTGTCGTGAGTTCTGCCGCAGGGTTTACGCTTTCCATGGATAAGATGGAAATAACATATTATGGGAGTATTTTAACCATCAATAACTTGGGTTTGCAAATATATTGAGTATTGAGTACACGTGAGCCATCGTCCTAGAAATTGGAATATAACACAGAAAATGCCTTCGCCTTTGAGGTTGAGATTCTGAGGGAGAAGGAATGGACAATATTCATTAAGGAAAGTGCATAATGTGTCAGGAAGTGGGACATACACAGAAGGGGAAGGGCAGTACTAAAATGAGGAAGAGCCTGCATTGTAAACAGGTAATAATAAGTCCAAGTCCTATAAAGTAACTTGGCACTTTTAGGGAAAAATCAAAGTGTCTGGCCACACTAGCTCAGGACCACTGTTCTTTACATCTGAACACACTTCCCCAGGTGCCTGATGGCTCTCATTCCTTCACATCTTTGTCACAGGTCATCTTAGTTATACCTTCTCAAAACTAGAGCCCCTGGTCTCTCTAGCTGCCTCCTCTATTGCCCTGGACTTAACATTAATAGCTGACTTTTTACTCATTTGCTTATGATTTGTTGACTTCTATTTCTTCCCTCCTTAAGAGTGGGGCTGTGGGTGTTTCTCATACTGTATCCTGAAGAACAAAAAGAGTGTGTTCAATGACCTAAGTTTATTACGCCTTCTCTGTTTATAAAACTTCTTTCTGCCCATCTTGCTTTTGCCACTCGTGTTCTGCCATGAAAGCCATGATTCTTTGTGTTTGAAAACTGCACTTCTGGTTCCCCCATCTACCATGAGTCCATAGTATCGGGTCTCCTGGAACTCTCTATCATTTATGTTCCTGACATGTCCTGAATTACACTCCAATCGTTAATACTGATATTATCCTTTTTTGACGCTGATCTTTTCAGGAGATAAGGAGCAGGCTATGAAGAAAACCTGCTTGGGAAGAATGGTGGCTTCCCATTTTACTAGATGCATGAATTGGAACAAAGGATTTAAGCTCTCAATGCTCCAGTTTCTTCAACTTTCCATTAGCAATGAGGATCGCTAAATTAAAAAATAAAAAGATATAAGGATAATGACCTCACAGGTTTATTTTGAGGATTAAATGAATTACCAATTTAAAGCTTAAAGAATAGTGTCAGGTGTAAAACCCCGGCGTGAGTTACTATTACCGATGCTGAACGTGTGATTATGTTATTAGATTAATGTCTATCTGCCGCACCTGTTTTGTTCACCACTGTGACTACAGCACTAAAGCACGCTGCATGGCATTTTTCAGCAAATGTCAGTTTACCAAATCAATCAACGAACAGTTGAGGACCGTGTACATGCCAGCTCTGGCACCATTTTTGGACGCCACTCCACTAAAAATGTATTCTATCTCCTGAGTGCTGCTGAGAAGGATCTGCTTGTCTACTAATGACTTCTCACAATCAAGCCAAGAACATCAGATGTAGCTGTGTACAGCTTTTGGATAACTCACCCCATTAGAAGATAAACTGCTGTTTGCTAGGATGATCAGGTTTTGTACCGTTTCATTAATGTCCACATTTCTGGACTCATGTGAAATAACTCCCAACTCCAGAAGAAAGCACTTCATCGCTGTTACTTTGCAATTAGGCTGAAAGTAAGAGTTACAAAGAGCCATATTGAAAAAAATTTCCATTATTTCTTCTCACATTGATTTAATTTTGAATTTATAAAAGTCAACCAAAATATGTTATAAAGACATACAATACACATAAAAGATTTTACATAAGAAGTAGTCTATGTATATATAGACTCTATATGTAGGTTATATATAATACATATACATATATGTGTGTGTGCACATATACAGAGAGAGAGAGACTGCTTGAAATCAAAACAAAAATCAAACAATGAAAAATAAGAAGGGTAGTGCTGGGGCTGGAATGGTAGTGGCTCGCTGGTTATGGTGCTTGCCCAGCATGCGCGAGTACAGAGTACACGGGTTCAAACCCGTACACAGCTAAGTGTCCGAGCAATGAAAGCCATGTGAAAAACTCAATAAAATTTGATTTTCTCTCTCTCTCTCTCTCTCTCTTAAAAAAAAAAGGATGGTACTATTGTGCAGGAGAAAGAACAGAAGACTGGAAAACATGGATGTAGCTGCTGTCTTTTGTCACTGAGCATGTTTGTGGAAAGGGTGATAACACTGGTCTTAGACTCTGTAAACATCAGCACAGGTAAGGTATCTGTAAGAATTTTCGAATGAGACCTATGTTAACGTTTTAAATAGTGGTAGCTGTTATTCATACTATTCATGCAATTCCCAAAGTTCAAGAGGCAGAAGGGACTCTAAGAAATTTATGAGAAAAACCAAAGCAGGACAAGTATTTACTCAAAGGTTCGAAAAACGGGATCTCATAAGTATCACAAAAATACATTTTCCACAGAAGTTATTTAACAAAAACCTGAACTTAAAAGAAAGGAAGCATTAAATGAGGATTTGACCATGGTTTATTCAACTTTGGGTCTTTGATGCCCTGGCATAATATCTGGGTCCCCAAATGCACTCATTAAATGCTCACTGAATGGATGAATATACGAAGGGACACCTCATGTGCCAGACCTGACAATATCCGCTGACCCTACTGGAGCTGCTCATGGTTGAAAGGTAGATCCTTTTACTATATAAGCAATAATGAAACCAAGGTTCAGAACTGTTTAGTGACTTCTAAGAAGTGGCTGAGTAAGTGTTGAAATCTAAATATCAATTTTAGGTTCTTCCTAGAGCCCATGAGTTGCAAAGTTCTCTTCTTGCAAAAAAAAAGCAATCTCATGAGGCTGAGTGTTGGTAGTTCATTGGCTGCTTTCTGCTTAAGAATAAAAACTGCAAAGAAAAACAGAAAACATGCTGAAGCCAAGGGAGGGAGACAATTTCCATGGGCAACAGCACTACCCAAGGGTTTGATGGACACCTGTTTTTCCTGGGTTTTGGCCACAGCTGCTTTCCGATGCTCATGAAGGGTTAGTGGGAAAAACCGATTTCAGCAAAGGAATAACAGAGAAGACACTGTTTTCAACACACATGATACAGAGTTGTTTTTTTTCCCATGAAATGAAACTGGGGATTCATTTTTTGGTTTTAGTTATAATCCAGGGGGAAAGACTACAGCAAGCCCCAAATCCTGCAAGCCCCAGGCAATGTCAGTGTATTAATGAAACCAGTTCATCATTTTTGAATTCTGGTAAGTTTTATGGATTATGTTTATATTCTCACACAGTGAATACTTGTCAAAAAGCTTTTCTGATATATGTAGAGATCCATGCAAAATACAGAACATGAATGCCCCTAAGCGGTTTGTACAAAATGCAATTGGAGATGGTGCTCTATGACAGGCGAGAAATAACTGATATGGTGGATACTTTTAAATTGAATCAGCTAACCTAGCTCTAGCATCTAATTGTATCATGATTTATCAGCAACATGTAATATATTTGCTTGACATTGATGAGAAAAGACTTTTTGGATTTTGATTTGGCACCATTATAAAAATAGCATTTATGTAACTTCTTTGTCTCCAAGGCCCACTACCTCAACAAACACTTATAAAATTCATAGACTATAAGGACAAATCATATCTTATAAGCACACATCAAAGTTATATTTAAACATGACACATTTCAATTATGAAAATATGCTTCTTAGACATTTGAAAACTGGAAAAATAGCAATTTTGAAAAAAAACTATACTCACATGAACATCACTCTCTGTATATAAGGTAGCATCAATATGTATAGACTGAAAGGAAACAAAATTAGATGACATGAAAAAATAAGCCCTGATTTATATAAAATGAGAGCAATTAACTGAAAACAATAAATTAAGCTGGTTAAATTATTTTTAGTTTTGAATAATTTTAGATTCATATGCACTTGTGAGAGAAGGCACAGCAATCCTGTGTCTCTGTCATCAAGTTTCCCCCAGTGGCAAGATCTTTCACAACCACAGTACAATATTACCACCAGGAAATGGAAAATGACCTAATCCACCTACCGTGTTCAGATTTCACCAGTTTTATGGGCAATCATATGTGTGCATTCATGTGTGTGTGTGCTTCTACATGATTTTCTTATAGATTCACATAACCATACCACAGTTAAGATACCAAATGATTTCCTTCACCCCAGAGATCTGCTATTCTTTTAAAGTCAAACCCATCTTTCCATCCACATCTCCCTCCCCTGTCCCTTCTTCCTAACCTTTGGAAACCATTTCTCTGTTCTCCTTTCCTGTCATTTTATCATTTGTATCATTCTATAGAAATGGAATCATACAGAATGTAGCAACATTTTGAGACGAGCTTAAAAAATACTTTTTTTGAGCAGTTGTAGATTCACAGTTAAATGAGCAAAAGCTACAAAGTTCTCAAACATCCACCTTGCCCTCCAACCTAGTTTCCTGTATCTCTGCTATCTTGTAATCATGTACTACATTTGTTATAACTGATGAGTCAATACTGGTGTATTGCTAGAGTCCCCCAAAGGTGCGCATGCTAAAGGTTGATTACCAGGTGGCACTATTGGGAGGTCTGGGGCCCAGTGGGAGACTCTTCATTGACAGGTGCATTCTCTTGAAGGGCACTGTGGGAGCCCCACTCATTCTTTCCCCTCTTTTGCTTCCCGGACATGAGGGGAGCAATTTTTTATGCCATCAACATCAGGCACCCCAGAGAGGCCTAAAAGCAATGAGTGCTCCAGATATGGACTAGAACCTCTAAAATTGTGACTCAAAATCAACCTTTTCTCTTTATAAGTTAATTATCTCAGGTATTTTGATTGAGTGATGAGAAGTTGACTAACACATAATCATTATGAACTAAAGTTATAAAGCATAACTTGAGAACATTTTGGTGTTGTACATATGTTCTATGGATTTTGACAAATGTATAATGATGTAGGTCCACCATTACAGCATCATACAGAATAGCTGCAGTGTCTTAAAAATCACCTATGCTCTGCCTGTTCATCCCTCCCTCCATTCTGACCACTGGCAATCAGTTATTCTTTATTTATTCATAGTTTTGCCTTTTTTGAAATGATATATAGTTGGGATCATATAGTATGAAGTCTTTTCAGATTGGCTTCTTTGATTTAGCAATACGCTTTCAGGGTTTCCCCATTTACTTTCATGGTTTGATAGTTCATTTAGTTTCATCACTGAGTACAATTTCAATGTACGACTGGTCTACTGAAAACTGGCTTTTTTCATACAGAATAAGACCCTGAGACCCATCCAGCTGTTGCTAGCACCAAGAGTTTGCCCATTTTAACTGTGTAGTAATATTCCATGATGTGATGTGCCAGCGTCTGCTTAACTATTCACCTCCTGAGGTGCATTTGGGTGGTATCTAGTTTTTGTCCATTGTTAAATTCCTCCTGAAATGTTTGGCACAATGGACCAGTGAAACCAGGCCTGGATATTCTATTTCAGAAGACTGTGTGATGAATGCAATGGTTATAAAGTATATGAATTATCTAGTTCCTCTTTGTTATGTCTTGGTAGCTGGTGGTTTTCAGAGAATTGATCCATTTGTTAGATTTGTGAACATAAAATTCTTCATGGTTTTCTTACCTTTTAATGACAATTCTATGGTGATAACTCCCAAATTGGTTAATGATATTTATTATTTGTGTCTTTGCTCTTCTGAGTCTTACTAGAGGTTTATCAGTTTATTGAATTTTTCTTTCCAAATAACCAACTCTCTGGTTTTATTTGTTTCTGTTGTTTTCCTGATTTCAGCTGTACTGATTTCTCTCTAGTATTCTATCTTCAGGTTAACTGTCTTAATCTTTCTGCTAACTAGCCTTTCCAGTTTGTTTTTGTATTTCAGTTACAGTTTTCAGTTTTACAATTTCCAGTCAGTTCCTTTATATCTTATACTTATTTGCTAAGGCTTTCAATTTTTACTTATTTCAAGAATATTTGTAACTGCTTTTTGAAGCATGTTTATAATGCCTGATTTCTAATCTGAGTTGTATAATTCCAACATCTGGTCTGCCTTGATTGCGATGTTCCTCTTCTTGGAGCAGTGATTTTTTTCATCGGTATCATGGCATTGTGTTATGTACTACGTTAAGAGACCTGGTCCTGTTTAAATCTATTTTACCAAGCAATCAGCCTCTGCTGCTTTGGCAAGCTCTGACCTACTTCTGTATGATTCCAATGGCGCCAAGTTTTCAGGATCTTTATGGCACTACTGTTGGGTTCCCGTTGATTCTTTTGGTCTAACCTACTGGAATAGGAGGGACTTCTCCAGGTCAGACAACCTGGTTTCTTAGATACAGAGTGGGATATCCACAGCACCCAGGGATAAAGTGTTCCTCTCCAGGCTGCTGTTTTGTGTGGGGTCCCTGCTCACCATTTCCAACTGACTCTGCCAGGCCACCTAGTATCTCTGGGTGGGAGAAGAGGATCTTTAGTTCACAGACCAGACCTCCGTTCCCTGGGGTCAGGTCCACCCTGGGACCCCTGCAGGTGCAATCAAACTACCTGATGTCTCTAGAGAGAAGGGAGTCTGACCTGAGGAAACTATAGAACTCTTCAGGTAGGCCACTTATGAATTAAAATTTAAAGATAATTAGAAACAGAAAACAATAAGGAAAAGTTATTTTGAGGCTTTAAAAGACTCATACATTTCCACTAAAATATTCTTTTAAGTGACATTTTATTAAGGTTGACAGAAAAAGATAAAGAAAGATGTACACCACGGCAATGATAGCAACTATTTCATGGAAAAATGAGTACTCACTTGAATAAGATTTTCAATTCTTTTCAAATCACTTATTACATCATGCCAGTTGGCCTCTGTCTTAGGAATACCTGCAGTGATACATCTGGAAAAGAAAAAGCACAGAGCAAAGCACTTTGAATGATATAATACTGTCTTGCAAGATATTGTAAGCAACAGAGCAATCAAAATGCTTCCATTCTGACCAGTGTGAAGGTCAGTGTTATCTTAGTCTCTGTGCACTCAACAGTCTTGTAGATGAATATAAAGGCCAGAAACAGAGTATACCCTTGGCACTTAAGATCAACTCCAAGACTGGCCAACCTTGAGGATTAAAGAAAGTCTAATTAATAAGTCTAATTAATGAAGCAGAGACAGTGCAAGGTGTGTGGCTATGCTCAGTAACTATTCTTAATGAATCGCTAGTTTTCTGTAAGTGGAGGTTCCATGAGCCCATTAAACAGATAAAAAATCTTAAAATGAACTACACTGACTTTCGTGTAACAATCAGGACAGTAAATATTCTTTTCAGTATGTTAAATGTGCCTGTTTCCTGCTGCTCACACTATTCCTATGATTGTAGCATCTTCATTCATACACTTTGCAAACTTTACCCTGATCTGGGCTAAATGAGCATGTTCTTAGGGTATTTGGTAAAAATCAAAATTAATATCCAGATAAAAGTGACTATGGACTAATTGTTAGAACTTCAGGAAAAATAGTCATTCTCTGATGGATCTCCCACAGAAGCATGATAATCAATGCTAACCTGTCTTATGAGGAATATTTGCCTAAACAAATATATGGTTCCCCATTACATGAAGGCCTTTGTAGAGGAAAAGTGAACTGGGAGTCAGATAGATAATAGGTTGGGTGCTGAAGGCCAACTGGGTGCAGTATATTAGCTGCATCTAAGAGACAAGAAAAAAGTTAATAGGTATGGAAAGATACGCTTGTTTATCAGGAGGAAAAACGAAAGGCTTAAAGAAAGAAGGAAACATTTTAAGCTGAGCTAGGATAGGAGGAGTCAGTGTTAGGAATTCATAAAAAGCAACATGAGCAAATCCTAAATGCCCACTTAAATACTGCTATGATAAGCATGTAGGATATCAATGAATGGTTTACTTCAAATCTGGTTGGATATCAAGAGGTCCAATTTATTTGGGTGACAGAAGATTCATTTGGAATATTATCAGGAGATAGAAATGATCAATTAGCTGTCCAGCCAGCCTCCTCTGAATCTCTACAATCCACCCCCATCGTACCCCAAATTCTTAGTTTTTAGAGACATAAGCAAACCAAACAGTTTGCTAGGGAAGACCAATTTCATGGGAAAGATATTCAAGAACAATAGTCATGGCCTTTGATGCAATGCTTATGATGCCTAAAGATGAAATTACCCCAAAATGAAGACATGAATGCCAGCCTCAGTTAAAAAATGACTGTTTAGAAGTAAACACACGTAGCACTGGATGAAAGTAATTCTCAAATATGGTTTCTGAAAAATATAATCATAGACAAGATGATAAAATTTTTTAGTTGCAAAGTTAGATGTAAAATAACATTTTATCATATTTCTAGGTTCAAAGTGTAAACCTTTCATTTCATAATTAATATTCTTTACCAAATAATGAAATTAGAATTTCCATTTTATTTTTTCTCCCACCTCCAAATCTACCTCCTATGAACAAAATCCTTTAACAGGTATTTTTCTGGATGTATGTTCCTGATAATGATTTAACAAACTTTACATATTTAGCATATGTATACACTGATGTCATCACTTAATTTTTTCCCATTATCTTTCAACTCCTCTCATCCTTATATCCTTTTAAATAGACCAATATATTTTTATGCAGCATAGATTAATAACATGCATTAATAACAGGTATGCTAGTTATATATTAGTTGCATGCAACACTTTGAAAATTAATACATTAATATCATTTTAAAAGATAAAATGGAATTAACTAAAGATATTATTTCCATTCTGAGTTTCTATGTAGTAACTTTTCTTCGTGATTTAGGAAAATCGTTTATTTCAGACGTTCCCAGAGTTTTGATAACTTTGCCTGCCTCTTTTGTGTTTCCAGAGTTTTTAGTTCAGTGCTTTATTTAGTCTCCACAGAAGAGATGAACTATACCTAGACCTTGCCCTCAAAGATTGCACAATTGACTGCATAGACAGACATTGAAAGAACAAAATAGAGTGGGATGAGTGAAATGATGCATTTACAGTGACATGAAGAGCATAGCAAAATTGTTAATCTTGTTTTCAAAAATCCATTTAATTTATTTTCAAAATAAAACCATCCGGTGCGAACAAACAGCCAAGGTCTTTAGCGAATGAACGTCTAACTTGTCATGAAGTATCTGAGACTCAAATGACCTTTGAAAGAAAAGTCCATATGCTATTTTCATCTATTTTTTTCTTACCGAAATTCTCATTACTCAATGCCAGAATAAGTGCTCGGGTACTGAAGAAGAGCCGGCTATGGCAATGGTCTTCCAGCAGCCATCCATCCAGAACACCTCCTGCAACGCAAGGGAAAGGGTGATCGATTAAGGTCGCCAGGAGGCGTATCGGAAAGAAAGCGAGGGAATTGTTATTTACTGAGCACCTATATTTTAGTGGACATTCCCTAATATTAAGGCATCACCTTTAATCCTCATAACAATCCTGTTGGTAAGATAAGCAGCATTTGGGGACGCTGCTCCAGCCCCACAGCAAATGTGTGTCAGTGAGAACTGGGGACCAGGTTTGTCTGATTACAAAGAGCAAAACATTTCCATTATATGATGTCCCTGAACTGAAAAATTCCACAACCACATTAGTGAAAAGTAGATGCATACAAATACTTAAGGTTATAACCACTGTTGGATCATCCCAATTCCAACAGTACCAGCTACTTCTATAGACACTGAATAGCTATATGCAGCCTTTGAAATAAATCATTGTTAATGGAAACAACATTTGAGAATTCCGTAAGTACAAAATTCTATTTTTTCTAAGGTATGTGAAGAATGCAAAGATAAAACACATATTCACCTCCCTTTCACTAAACTATTTAAAATAAAAGTATATAAAATCTAATTTATTGCTGTCTTAAGATAATACATACTTTTGGCCTCATTCACAAACACACAAAATCTGCCACGCCACATCCCCTGACATAAGTATTTACTGCAACTAAGTGTCATAAACTCAAATAGTTAAATTCTTACACTATTAAGATATTTCCAAAACATAAAATGATTGCTTTAAAATCTATAATGCAGGGGCTGGAGCAGTGGCTCAACAGTTATGGTGCTTGCTTGGGATGCGTGAGTGCATGGGTTCAAACCCCAGCATCCATGTACACAATGAAGTGTCAGAGTAATGAAAGCCATGTGAAAAACTCAATAAAAACTGATTCTCTCACTATGCATCTTTAAAATAATCTATAATGCAATTTCTCTTAAAAAATTATCATTTATCAAGGTATCAAACAAGATATTATAAGGTTATGTTTAATAGGAATATCTTTCCATATTAAATTTCCATATTAAATCTAATATTCCTGTACATATGATCTAAATGATCCATAGATTGATTTATTAATAAAATTATTCACGTTATTCTCATTTCATGATTATTCTGTCTAGTACTTCACGTTTCTTGCAACACTTCATAATCATTTTTGTAACTTTGTCCAAATCTTAAATTCTCTAAATCTTAAATTCTCTACTTTCTTTGTAGAATTTGGGATACTGTAATTATATATTGTTAAAAAATGCTATTTATTGACTTGGGATTGAATAACAAATGCTAAGAGTGATGTTAGGAGTCGACGTTAATGAGCAATGGGAATTTCACTCCTGAGCACCTACAGCAGTGACCACCAGCCCCTGCCACCTGTTGGCATAAGAAAAAAAAAGACTAAATACTTTAGCCAGAACACTCCACAGTAGAAAGTATTTCTCAGGCATGAAGAATGCAGGAGGAAGTGTCCTCAGAAGCTTCTGACGACATACAAAATAGCAAGAACAGCTTTGACCATGAAGGCTTCGGCTGGCTTTTGGCAAAAGAAAATACACAGCTTTCTGGGTTGAATGCAAATAGCCTGGCTTTACCAGCAGCTTTTGAAGCACTCAAGCTGCCGCATGTTGTGATTCTATGGCCCAACAATGCATGAATGCCTGTAATCCCTGTGGGTGTTAAGGAAAAAGAAAACATTTTTTAAATGGGCAAAACTCACTGTTATATAAAACAGGAAGTGGTAAGCATTTTCTATAAAGGATCAGTTAATATCTCAGGCTTTGCAGATCTTGTGGTTATTCTCAAACTTACTTGATTCAATCACTACAGTGAAAATAGCCATAGACACTAGTACATAAATGAATGGGTTTGGTTGGCTTCCAATACAATTGTGTCAAAATGGGTGGCTGATGCCTTTGACGAACCACCAGTTTTAGTAAAATGTGCATTTGTTCAAGATCATTGACCCCCTACACATCCCTTAAACAGCCCTAATTTGAGACCAGCTGAGAAAGTAATATTTTTAAGTGTCATTAATTGTACTAATATTTTTTCACAGTAATTGCTTTCAAAGTGATTTTAATCGACACTGATAATAAATTTCCAAATAAGAGATTTCTTAAAATACAATCTATGTAGAATATTAAGGCTAAAATAATCATTATAAACTAAATTATCAGGGGCAACTACTAAATTTTCAAAAATTAACTCATACAAGTAAAAGACCTAAAGTGGATATTTAATTATTTTATAATGCTATGCAACATATTCATAGGACCATGTTATAGTTTGGATGTGAGTTGTCCCTCAAATGCTCATAAGCTGAAAGATTGCTCCTCTATGTGACAATATTAACAGTTGGTGGAACCTTTAAGAAGTAAGGCCTAGCAGTGATGTGGTTAAGTCACTGGACTTGTGTCTGTGGAAGGGACTGATGTAGTTCCCAAAGGAACAGTTGCTTTCTGTGAGAGTGAGTTCTTACAAAAGAACAGTCTTGGCTCCAGAATCCCTTGGGCTCATAGTCTCAACATATGATCTCTTGCCTGCATCTTGCCACTGTGATCCCACCAACCATGAGGCCCTCACCAAAGGCCAAACTGATGGGGCCTCCCAATCTAGAACTCCCAGCCTCCCAAACAGTGAGTTAAAGTTCTTTTTTTTTTTTTAGCAGCATCCAGTTTCAGGCATTTTGTTATAGCAACAGAAACTTACTAATACAAGCCTATAAAACTCACAGTTTCAGCAAAACAAGAAAACAAACGACTAGTTAGAATGTTTCTCCTTTTAAAAAACAGAAGTGAATTGTAACAAAAATGCAATATGTCAGTATTTGAGATAGTTACAAGATACTGCATAAGATATTTGAATAAGCCATATACTGCAAGCCTTTACAAAAATATAAATGTTTAATCCTATTGCCAAATATATCTAAAAATAACAAGGGGTGATAGGAAGGGAGGAGCTTAAGGGGAAATGTTGGAACTGAGTTAAAGCAAGGTACACTCCAAACATAAGTATGTTACTGTATATACTATAGTCATGAATATAAAAAAATGTTCTTCATAGGTATAAGAATTATATCACTGTACTTGGGTATTTTAGAAAAAATATAGGACCCAGAAAAAGAAGCAAGGGATTGGGGGAATAGGAGGAGGGAGGAGGGGGTGCAGGGGACAGGGCTATTGATTGAATTGTATTGCTGTATTGTGTACATCTATGAATATGTGACATGTGCAACTATAATGCACCAATAAGAAAAGAAAAATACTATTTCATGCATAATTGTATAAAATACCTAGAAGCATGCTAGGAATAACATGTTTTACATGCTCAGGACCATGAGTTTTTTAGCTGAATGAGCTTGCTTCCCTACCCAATAGGTGCCCCAGTTCCTGCAAAGCTATCCTAAGTAGTATTCTAAGTTCCCAACACACTTTGTCTTTCTCCAACATTTTGCCAATTTCAAATTCCAACCCACCAATCACTATTCGTGGGGAAAAAAATAACACCATTATAATTTCATGAGACATAACCTCTAAAAATTACAAAAATCTGAACTCATACCTGCTACATTGTAAGATTGCAAATCAATACTAATAATATTGAATTATAATAATTTCAATAATATTAAATCACCAATCTCTGTGATCATTAATTCTTACTCTACCTGATATCCTTGAGCACATTTTAAAGTCAAGTATATTATGGTACAATTTCAAAATAATAAAATACGCATATTTTAAAGCACATAGTATGCAGAGTCTTGGCGGTCATAGATTCTCATGAAACCACCACTACCATAATATAAAGCATATTTATAATCACAAAATTTTACTCACATCCTTCTTGAATTGTAAATCAATGACGGATTTAACCATGTGCTTTCTGATAGCAATTTAAAAGAAAAATCATGGATAATGATGTGGGAAAAAGAAGAGGAAGTAAACTCTCACTTGATTATTATTTGGGGGATATATAAAACATTCTTATTAAATGCCAAAATCAAGAAAAATATTTTAATGCCAGGAAAAAAAATCCTTGTACTTTTCTAAGTAGCGGTGTGGCAGAAAAACCACAAGGAAGTGTGTGGAAAACAGAAGAGGAGGTAAACTCAGGATTATTATTTTATTTGCGTATCTGAAACATATCCATGCTGATTAATGGCTAAAATTAAGAGAAAATTTAACTATGGCAAGAACAATTTCCAAACTCATAAAAAGGAAGAAAATAAGAATGAACTGATGTACTAGGCAAAGTATCTGTAATAAAAAGTTTCTGAACTTTTTATGAAAGGTTTTCCAAACATTCAAGACACTCATAGGTCCCTGTGGTGATACAGTATTATCCTAGTCCATACCAAAATCTCTTATCAAAATTACGTCAGGATATCCCTCCAAAAGAGAACCACAGGAAATCTGGTGTATGAAATAGATGCAAATTTCCAGAATAAAATGTTAATGAATTTCATCAAGCAGTGTATCAACAGAATGATATAAAAAGACTAGCAGGGTTTTATCCTTCAAATGAAATGATGGTCAGCATCAGGAACATCTGGTGCATTTTCCTACATTAATAGATTAAAAGAGAAAAATCATATGATTACCATTGCAAATTAAGAAAATATCTGACACCCATTAACATAAAGTCCTAAAAAAGTCATGATATTCTCCAAAGTAAAATATTCTTCATAATAAAAGAAAACTCAGAGAGTGTAAGTAATTCACCCAACATTGCATGCAGAGCAGGAATATAATGACAGTTAAATTCGGCTTCCTTCATTCACTTACACACTCTTCAAACATTTCTTTAGCCCATAGTACGTGCCAATCAGTCTTCTTAGGAAAAATGACACAAAATCAGAAGGCCAGAAAGCAAATGTACAGGTAACATAAAATATGGCCAATGGTACACTTCATTGCTATGAAGAACAAAAAAACAGAGTAAATGGGAAATTATTTTATATAGGTTGGGAAAGAAAGGCCTAATTAATAAGAAGACATCTTAAGCAAAGACTTAGACAACAAGGGTATCTGAAGAAATAGCCTTTTAGGTACAGGCAGTAAAAACTACCGACTTTGGGAGGGAAGAATTGCAGGAATGGCAAGGAGGCTAATTCAGGTGGGGAAGGGACAGGAGGTGACCTCAGGGCTAAGTGGAAAAGTGTCAAGGAGTATGCATGCTCCCAGGTCAGGTCTTGGGATTTAACTAGGAACCCATGTGAAGTGACTTGAAGACAGAGAGGCTTAGATTTTAAAGACACACCCTGTCCATTATATTGAGAAAGGCATTTTGTGGGCAAGCCTGAAAGCAGAGAGACAGGGTGACAGGTTGTTCCAAACTCCAGGACAAGATTAGTGGAGGTGGAGACGGGTGTATCCTCTGAAGTTGCAGGATCTGCCAATGAACTGGATGCTAAGAATGAAATTAAGAAGTGTCAAGGAGGATGCTGTCGATGTTGGCCTGAGATGTGAAGGCCAGGACACCATTAATTAAGGGAAAAGAAGATGTAAGAAGAGCAGGTCTGGAGGAAAAGTCAGTAGTTAAGCTTTGGAAATATTGGGTTTCGTGCTTATTACATGCCCAATTTTATCAAAATACTGAGAAAGGAGTTGAAATTGGGGAGCAAGGTCTAGGCTGGAGATATAAATTTGGGATGTACCTGCCTATGGATTATTTGCAAGGCCATAACTCTGGATAAGATCAGTAAGGGAAGGAGGATGCAGAGCAGGGCTGAGGTCACAGCCCTGGGCACCCCATTTGCTCCATCTGCAGGCCTTCCCTGACACCTCTTTGCAACCATGTTCACCAGTTCCCCTTCTCTGCATTGAAATTTCCAGATGAAATCTCAGCCCTGATTTAGTTTTCTTCTGTGTTCTATGGTCTTGCCCCTGCATCAGACCACAGCTAGAGGAACAGCACCAGGCTGAATGGTGAAGTTCATTTTCAAACCTCAAGAGAACCAACTTGAGTGATGGCCAGCTACTTACTACAACTATTGTTCTATTGATTTTCCTAGGTAACTGCTGCCCTTGCTCCGCCCTCCCACACAGGACTGCTTGCTCTTACTCTACTGAGAGGGCAGGCCCACCAGAGAACTTCACCATCTTTCACCTACTTGAATCTATTTCCATATGCTCCGTTCTCCCTTCTTAATGAGGGATGAGCTGAGCCCTTATTGAAGGCAAAACCATCCATTTATACACTAGATCCTGTCCTTTGTCATTTTCTTAAGGCCACTTCTCCAGCCATTGAACCCATTGTTCCCCACATCACCATATTTTCTGACTCTATCGGATTATTTATTTCAGTAATTTCTGTACAATACTATTATTTCTCTCATCTCTGTTGAAAAATACTTGGTCTCACAGCTTCCTCCAATCACTCTCTAGTTGTCCATTCTCTGTATAACAAAATACTATTTAGTCCATGTGTACTACCTCCAGGTCTTCTCTCCACAGAATATCGTTCTTCCAGAGCAGTGCCTAACATATTATGTGCTCATTAGAACTTTCTCATAACCAGCACTGAATAAATAACCACTATATGAATGAATTATAATTTCATCAATTTTGCCAAGAAAGAACTATCAGGTTATTTATAATATAACAAGAAATGAATCAGGAAATACAAAAGCATCAAGAATCTACTGGTCTTAGTTCTGCCCAGCAGTTATTTATAGAGTATTTCATATGTGCCAGGATCTAGAGCTACAAAGGCAAAGAGAAATGATTAATTATTACTGTAGAACCCAAACTAAGGAAGTGATAATAAGGCTTGAGGGTGGAGCTGGAGCTCAGTGGTAGCGTACGTGCTTAGCATGCATGACGCCCTCGGTTCAATCCTCAGCACCAAAAACAAAGGTTGAACCAGAGGACTGATTGGAGTAACTTTCATAAGACAACTGGCAGATCGTACTGTGTATAGATGCAGGCCGAGGGAGGGGAAGAGTCTAGGATGACTAACAGATGTTACGGTTTATATCAGGATAGTGGTGTCACTGACTGATACTGGAAATGAGACTGATTTAAGGGAATGGTGACTCACTTAGTGTTGGACACATTAAGTTTGGGAGGTCAGAAGGGTATCAAAGAAAAGGTTCTGACAGAGAGATGGATATGCAATCCAGAAGCTCAGGAGACGGTAGGACTGCACAGGCAGCGGAATGGCCCGGAACCATGCATTCAGAGAGCTCAAGTCAGGAGAGCACGTAAAGAGAAAACCGCAGCAACGAAAGAAGGAACAAAGTCTTTAGCCTTTCCTAGATGATGGCTTGGTGAAAGGCTTCTAATTGCTTCAGGTTGTTGGTCACAGCTTACGTGATCAAGCCGCAAGCAATTACAGCTTTCTCGTGGGCTCTGAGAGCTCGTTTCCTTGAATGTAAGAAACACGTAGTTTTCAATTTGGATATTTCTAAAACTGGGTTGCATATTCTAAATGATCTTCACTCTCATGCCCAGAAAGGCTATTATTAAAAAGATTGTGCTTCTTAAGAAACTAATGGTTTTTCAAGAATCTGAGACAGATTTATGCATGTGACGTTTACGGGCACGTGGCTTGAGGATATGGGTGTGGGATAAGGGCAGAGGGAAGTGAAATAGAGTTTCCATGCACTCGCTAGCTGGGTCTTGTGGGGCTCTGAGGCTGAGATGGATCCTGAGAACTGTACCAAGCTAGGAGAATGAGACCCAAATCCTATGGAAACAACCCCCACCCTGCACTCTCACCCAAGGAACGCTGGTCAGTAGGTGGGCAAGAAGAGTTTGACCTAGAGAAGACTTTCAGCTGGGAACCAGCAAGCAGCAGTCCCAGCAATTGGCCTAGAATGGTGATCTACAGGTGATACTGAGGGATGAAGGAAATATGGCATCTTTATTTCCATACAATTTGATCTTCATTTGATCATGAAGCATTAAATATAAATTTGTTCTGGCACCAAGCACACTTTAGTGAAAGGCTGGATTGCCTGGAATCCTACCGTTTGGAATAAAGTAGAGACTTATTCCTGACAATAAAAACATACCAGATTAACAAAGATATTTACTACAAAAATCCTAGGCACTGACTGAAAAACTCTTTGGCAAGGAAAGAATAAAATTCTAAGGATAAGTGTTAACTTACTGAACATTTACAATCAAGGATGATTCACCATGAAATTGGAGCTTGGGCTTCAGGTTAGAGACAGGGAGCTGGCCTGTAACGGAGGCCTAGAGCGACCCAGCCTAAAGTCATCCTGGGTTTGCAGTAGGTACTGCCAGCAGGGAGACTCCAGGAATCCCTTCAATCTATCTATACTGCAATGAAAGCCTGACCCGGTGGGCCTCAGGGAGAATCTGGACCTTACTTGTGACTCGAAGGACATAAAAGCAAGGTTTTGATGCTACTACTTCTTATGTTCCCGGCTACCTCATCTCTCACAGCAAAATCTGCCCAGAGTGGTGAGGATGGGGAGTCAAGAGGGAGCCTGCCACCTGGACCTGCTCTTAAGGCACGGGTCTATCTGAGACCATGCCAAGGGAGACCCCGAAATTGGATTTCTCCATGGCTTCCTTCCAAACACGGACTGCTTGAGCAAGAAGCCACGGAGATATGTATGTGATGTTTCCAGTAACACATTATGGAGGTGAGTGAATTCTTCCTAAACCATCAATTCACGTTGCTAGAGAAGAGAACGATTTTTCTTTATATTCTTTTTATGGCAAATATTAAACTTCATAAACATATGAAAGGGGAAATTTGAATATAGGTATCTAAGAACCAGTAGGTAAAGAAGTATTATACATGAGTTTGTAACTTAGTTATGAGAATGTTCTGTTAAGAGAGTGGTATTTTTCAGTTTTCTGATATCAGTAATTTGTGATTCCTTTTTCCATTCTGAAGAGGCACCTAAAAAGTGGTCCCATTAACTAATTTTGCAGTCCTGATTTGGAATTCTTTTGCAGTACTGGGGACTGAACTCAGCTACATCTCAAGTCCTTTTTATTTATAAAAAAAAAAAATTTTTTTTTTGAGACAGGTTCTTACCAAGTGCCCAGGCTGGCCTCAAATGTAGGATCCTACTACCTCAGCCTGCCAAGTAGCTGGGAGTACAGGTGGGTGTCACCATGCCTAGCTGTCTTTTTCTTAAGGAGCCTCAACACAGCTAAGAGCTTGAGGGTCCACAACCTGGATTCTCCCCTGCTTAGGATGTACTGAGGGCCCTTCCAAGAAAATAAGCAGAGAGACACAGGACCAGCCTCATAACTCATTACCTGTTCTTAAAATGACATAGTCATTGCCACTGTGAGCTCATTTTTATAGTGGAGATAAACAAGTACAATCTCAGCATACTAATTGACTATGACTATACATGCAATAAAGTTAATAGTCAGAAGAAGACAGTGCTTATAACAGAGGGAACTCAGTACATGTTTGTCATATGATTGTGAATATATGGACAAACAGGTAATAAATAATATTTAATACATGCTGCAAATAGAGAAGGTTTTTGGTGTATGTGGGAACTGAAGTTACTTTGTTGTGCGTTACTTTTTTTTTTTTTTTTTTAACTCAGGGTGCTTAACCACTGAGTGACATCCCCAGCCTTCATTTTTTTTTCTTTTCATTTAGAGACAGGGTCAACTAAGCTGCTTAGAGCCTTGCTAAGTTGCTGAAGCTGAGTTTGAACTTGCAATCCTCCTGCCTCAGCCTCCTGAGTCACTGTCACTGGGATTATAGGTGTGCTGAGGTTACTTTTGAAGAGTGGATAAAGCCTGAGGTTATCTCAAGCTAATATAGAGAAAACCTAAAAGATCCTACCAAATTAAAAGCACTGAAGGAAGCTGAAGGAAATACAGTGAATAGGTGCCTTGGAGCCAGATTGCCAGTGACCTTCAAAGCCAAATGGAGGCATCTGATACGATTTGATTTGCTCTGCAGTGGAAAACCACCTAAGATTATTAGTGAGGTTATCTGACAATTGTAATGGATGGGAATTAGGAATAAAATGAATAATGGAAGAAAAAAATTGTGTATCAGCAAGTATAAAAACTCAGACCAGATGTTTACCTCTTAGAAAAGTTATGACTTTAATCTAAGTGGCCTTTCTGCTTGAATGAAGTACTTCATGATTCCTGGCCACTCATGATGATTCTTTTTACAGGAAAAGAGAGATTAACAATTATTGAAGAGTGAAAATTTATCATTGATTGCATGCTAAGCTGACACGCTAATTATTAACTCCATAGATATGGAATTGGTTGATAATTAGGCAATATTCTGGCTCAAAAGTTTTCAGCCTCTCTACCACGCATGTCCAATGGGGAGGCTTCCATTTGGATTGTGACACAATTTGTTATCGTTACCTCCATAAGTGTAGTTTTAAAAGCATCTCTTTTATCAAGTATTTATATTCCTTCACGATTTTTTCCTGCCTCGCACATCTGGACATTACTTAGTTTTCTACAATCCCATTTATAGTATGAACTCTCACTATAGATAAAAATATTTTTTCCCTCAGAAAATTTGTATCACTCTATTTCCCACCTAAATCTCTCCTTTGCTCCTTTAACTTTACCTTCTCCAGCTTATTTTATTATTTTTTAAAGAGAGAGGGACAGTGAGAGAGAGAGAAAAACAGAATCAACTTAATTTAGTTTTTCATGTAGCTTTTGATGCTCTGACACTTTGTTATGTACATGGTGCTGGGGTTTGAACCCATGTACTTGTGTAAGGCAGGCAAGTAACATAACTGCTGAGCCTACCTTCTCCAGTTTAAACCATTAATCTAATAACTAAATGAGAAAGTAAATTTGGGAATGTTATCCTAATACCTTCATCATGCAATATCTATAATCCACCACAGATACCAACATCTGCAGATGCTCAAATCCATAATACAAACTGCTGGACAGTGTACATACATGACCTACACACATCTTCCCATACACCTCGAATCATCTCTACATTATTCATGCTACATAATACAGTGTACATTCTATGTAAATAGTTGTACTTTAAAAAAATAATTACAAAAGTTTATACATGCTCAGGAAAGACACAATTCCTTCCAAATGTTTTTGATCCACTCTCAGTTAAACCACAGATGTAGAATCCATTCATATGGAGGGCTGACTGTAAAATAAAAGTGATCCAGAGGTTATTAAATTACTTGTTCCAGGTTCCCACAGTAGAACAACCAAGAGGAGATACCAACTCTATTCATCTGTAGCAACTGTTTCTATTGTAATCACATTGTCTCTGGTCTGCCCCAAACTGCCCAGAGAACCTTCCCAATGTTAATTTTCCACTCTGTATGGGCCACTGCAGAGAACCAAAGAAACAAAATCCCTTCCCTTGTAGAAATGATTTATTTCTGAAAGTGACTGTACATATTATGTACATATGTCATGTACCTGTGGAGGTAAATACAAGTAACTTTTTGAATCATACATTCTAGTCAGGACTTTATATCATAGATAGTTTTGATCAAAAGACTGATTGAGCAGGGTGCCAGGCATAGTGGCACATGCCTGCAATCCCAGTTACTCAGGAAGCCAAGGCAAGAACATTCCAAGTTCAAGGCCAGCTTCAGCAACTTAGTTAGACCCTATCTTAAAGTAAACAAGATAAAAGGGTTGGGGATGTACCTCAATGGTATTATATCACTGGGTTCAGTTCCCAGTATCACAAAAGAAAAAAGAAAAACATTTGTACTACTCTTGATAAAATTAATTTTATTTATGGATAAATTAAGAAGAGAGAAGTATGTAAGTAGAGAAAAAGGTGGATGTTAGCATATCAATAATTTATAAGTGAAGATAGAAGGCAAACTTGCCTTTGTTGTTAACTGAACAAATGTTCATGAAAACATGCAGCTCAGCAAACTGTTTCTAAAGGGGGAAAGGCACGCCACAAGAACTCTTTATGGTACAATACACTAGTTCACTGTTTTTTCTAATGTCGACTCTTTAAAAATTTGAACAACTTTCCAGAAAAATCACTTCTTAGCAGACATTATTTTAAAAGTTTGTGAATTAAATTAAAGTCCACAGTCAATAAACTCCCCAAAGAGAATAATGATTCGTGGCCTCAGGAACAACAAAACCCTCATTTAATTTTGGGAGTAACACACAACCAATGGACAGAATAAGCTTTCTGCAGTAAAGCACCCCTAGTTAAGCCAATTAATGACTTGATGTGAGCACCTAAAGTGATGTTATGCATTACTAACTGAAAAGAATGACTTTTCCTAGGGTAAAAGGGCTATGCAAAACAACTAGCTTTCCAAAAATGTTTCCTCGGTTTCTAGTAGAAATGTATGAAGCATAAATTATATGGAAATGAAAAATATGCTAAGAATATTGTTATGTTACCTTTATTCCCTTAGGCACCCATTATCATGCTAGAACTGAATGCTTACATCAAGCAAAAAACATTAGCAGGAAAGAAGATGAAAGAAAAGTCTTTTCTTGCCCATAGCATTTGAACATATGGGCTACCATAAGGAAGGAAGGTACAACTAAGCAACCGGTCTGAGCTGCCACTTCCCTTTTTATTTATTTATTTATTTATTTTTGAATGAAAACATAAAGAAGTTCTTGTGTAGTTCAGATTCCCATTGGACACTGAGCAACCTCTTTCCAAACAAAGCAGATCACTATGACTTCTCTTACCCCTTAAAAAATGTCTTCTCCTCCTTCTTTCTACTTGCAGTAATTAAACACGCTGGTTCTATTAGCATTCTTTATAGGAACAGAATCATTAGGACATATGTATGATGTATGTGCATATATACATATACAATTTATATATATGACATATATATTTGTCTATATATAATTTATATATGGAATACATATTTCTACATATAATTTACATAAATTTTATATAAGACTCCTATTCCAGCAGAGCATAAGGTTGTGGATACAGGAAGAAAAATGTAATTGTGCTAGTGGGTCACTAAGGGTAATGGAAAATCATTGTACCACTCCTCTTTCCATCCCTTAATTCTTGGACCTGTGAATCATATATAATTTACACAAATTACACACACACACACACACACACACACACACATATATATAAACATATGTCAAAATATAATCATACATATTATTATAAAAGGTATTCAGAAGCTGACGGATCTCACAGTAGCCATCTGTAGCCTACAGAGCCATAGAAATCATTAGCAGCTCAGTACAAAAAGTGAGAAACCTCAGAACAAGAGAGGCCAACGACACAGCTCCAGTCTCATGCTGCAGGCTTGGAAACCCCTGGTATGAAAGGCGCAGGACAGATGGAGCCTGATGTCCATGGGAAATGGCAACAGTAATAGTAGCACCAGCTCAGTAAGAATGGAGATTGCAGGCATGGCAGGTTTCCTCCTCCTGCTTCTGCTCCATCCGGGCCCCAGCCTATGGAATGGTACCACCCACCTGCCAATAATCTCTGGAAGCATCCTCATAGACACACCCAGGATCAGGTTTACTATTTCCTAGCTCTCAATACAGTGAAGCTGACAACCAAAATTAACCATAGGTCCACTCCTTGTCAAATTAACATCCAACAAATCATACTACATCTCCAAATAAGCACAATAACAAGGTAATAATTCCACCTAATATGATATCATTATCCAACATACAACTGAAAATACATTAGTTCCTTCCCCAGGACAGGAGGCAAAGTATGTGAGTAATGCTCACTCTTCTCTCAACTTTCCACAACTTAAATACTAAAGATTTTCCAACATTGGTACTGATAAGTCAATTAATATTATGTTACATAATAAAGGTATAAGAGGTGAGAAAACAAAGATATCCATTTAATAAAGTGTTTATGTGCAGAAACGTATTCTTAACAAAATAGGAAAGAAATACTCATGACAACTACAATCCTTGTTTCTGTGACTGGTCACATGGCCATGGCAGTTGTGCAGCTACCTTCTTCTACAACCCATTCTGTATTTCCATTTCCTCTGCCTTCAGCAAGCACATCAGCAGGTCTTGGTTCCTCACTGGAAGGGTGACCACCTTCATTCTTGAAAGGTCTAGTCTTATGTCTCATCATGATAGTATTGGGTTCTTGTAGCTTCCCATTGACCTTAATGACAAGACACAGGTAATACTAAAAGATGCCCTGAGGGATCTCCTGCACTCCAGGAATACTTTTTCTTACCTCCATTGTGGAGTATTAATCCAATTTCCCCTTGGCAATCTTGATCAGTCACCTCCACCAACACCATAACTTCCTTCTTAGCCTGTTGACTCAGATGCCAGAGGAGCTCAAAGTGGCCAGGGGAAATCTTTTCTTCCCGTTCAATGAAATCATAATTGCACCTCCTGGTATCAACATTCCTCCTCTGTAACTAAGACTTCTAGTTCAGTAGGGGGGACAGGAAGAAAAAAATTGCTAGTGGGTCACTAGGGGAAATGGCAAGTCAACTGCTCCACTACTCTTTCCATCCCTCAGTTCTTAGGCCTGTGAATCCTAGCCATAGGAGAAACAGAACCACACATTGGATGACAACACAGAGTACATACAGCCTGCTGGAGACCTTGTGCCAGCCCTGTAAGATATTGCCATGTAGCTGGCACTGTCACTGCATCTTCAAAAGACTATTCCACCATTATATCAAATCAGCTGCTTTAAGATGTGAACATGGAAAGATCAGTAAATCCCATGAGCATGAGCCCATTGCTGTACTTCTTTGGTAGTAAAGAGACTTCCTTGGTCAGAAGCAGTGCTGCGTGGAATACCATGATGGCAGATTGGGCATTCTATAAGACCAACATGAGTGATTTAGAAGGATTACGTGCAAGGGAGGCAAATCTATATGCAGAAAGTTTCTATTCCAGTAAGGACAGAGTCCTGCCCCTGCCATGACTGAAGCAATCCAACGTAATCAACTTGCCACCTGATTTCCAACTGAGTAACTTGGGGCTTAGTGCTGGTTTCTGCTGCTGACCAATTGGGCACTAAGCAGTGGTCACAGCCAGGTCAGCCTTAATGAGTGGAAGTCCATATTGATAAGCCCATGTATAGCCTCCATCCCTGCCATCATGACCACTGTGTTCCTGAACCCACTGGGTAGCAACAGGATTGGCAGGACTAGAGAAAGATGTGACTGCTAGCCAAAGACTGGGATATCCTATCCACTTGATTATTACAGTCCTTTTCTGTTGAAGTCACCTTTTTCTGAGAACTTACATGGGTCACAAACTTCACCTATTTGGAGAGGTCCATCCACATCCCTCTTCTCCAGATGTCTTTGTCACCAATTTACCAGTCATGTTCTTTCCAAATCCCTGAACGTCCAGCCAAATCCCTGACTACAATCTGTGCATCAGTATGTAGTCACACATGTGGCAATTTTTTCTTCCAAATGAAATGTACAACCAAGTTCGCTGTCTGAAGTTCTACACACTATGAAGCTTTCCCTGTACCATTGTCTTTCAGTGATATTCAGAAAGGGGCTACAGTGCTACAGCTCCCCACTTTTGGATAGTAGCACATATCATGCAGAAACATCTGCAAACCAGGCCCTAGCCTTCCTCTTCCTCTGCCAGGTAATCATAGGGTACATCCCACGAGGCCATAGGTTCATACAGGGGAACAGAAGACATTGTATCAGAGGTAGGAACCATGGATATCTGGGCCACTTCTTCGTGCAACTTACTTGTGTCTTCAAGATCTGATCATGGCCCAATCTCATATGTACCATATCCATTTGAAGATGGATTGCTGCTGTAAAGTCCAACTTTATGGCTTGGTGGGTCAGATAATACTCAGTTAATGATAGGCAACTCAGGTTATATGATAAATTGATTGCCCATAGTCAGATATTTAGTTTCCACTATAGTATGGTAGCAGGCCATGAGCTGTCTTTCAAAAAGGAGAGTAGTTATTTAAGATAACAGCAGAGCCTTGCTCCAAAATTCCAAGGACCTCTTCTGTGATTTACCTATGGGGGCCTGCTAAAGGCTCCATACAATATCCCCAGCTGTCACTCACACCTGGGTCTGCTAGATCATAAGGCAAGTGTCAAAGCAGCCTGGACCTGTTGCAGAGCTTGTGTTCTGGGACTCACTCAACACTAGCAGCCTTTGAAGTCACTTGGTAGATGGGCCAGAATAAAACATCCAAGTAAGGAATACGCTGCCTCCAAAATCCAAATAGGCCCACTGGGTGTTATGCTTCTTTCTCAGTTATAGAAGGTATCAGATGCATTGACTTATCCTTTGCCTTAGAAGGGATATCTCAGCAGGCCCCACACCACAAGACTCCTAGAAATTTTACTGAGATAGAAGGCCCCTGAATTTTAGTCCTATTTATTTCCCATCCTCTGACTCACAAACTCCTTACCAACAAGTCCAGAGTCATTGCTACCTCTCATTCGCTCAGTCTGAACAACATAATGCCATCAATGTAATGGACCAGTGTGATACCATGGGGAAGAGAAAGGTGATCAAGGTCTCTGTGCACTAAGTTATGGCAAAGAGCTCAGAGTTGTACACCCCTGAGGAAGGACAGTGAAGGTCTGTTGCTGGTCTTGCCAGCAGAAGGTTAATCACTTCTAGATAAGGATGGAGAAAAATGCATTTGCCACATCAACAACTGCATACAAGGTACCAAGAGATGTGTCAGTCTGCTCAAAGAAACCACATATGGTATAGAGCTGCGATTGGAGTTGCTGCCTGACCAAGCTTACATACTCCAAGATCTGTCCATCTTCTGCAAAGGCCAAATAGGAGAGTTAAATGGGTATGTGTTGGGAACCATCAAGCCTGAATTTTTAAAGTCCTTGATGGTGGAACTAATCTCTGCAATCCCTCCAGGAATGTGATATTATTTTTGATTTACTATTTTCCAGGAAGAGGTAGCTCTAATGGCAGCTACTTGGCCTTTCCCACCATAGGAGATCTCACTCCACAGAGGTTAGAGAACCAATGTGGGGTTCCACCAAAGGCTAAGTATATCTAACCCAATTGTGCATTCTGAGACTGGGGAATTAACCACACAGTAAGTTCAGGAATAAATTGGATCCACTGGGAATTGGACCTTGGCAAAAACTTCACTGATTTCCTGATGTGTGTAAGTCCCTACTCTCACTGGAAGGTCACAAAGATTTCCTGGAATCACTGTCTGTTCAGAGCCAGTGTCCAATAGTTCCCAAAAGGTCTGATCATTGCCTTTTCCCGGTGTACAATTGCCCTGATAAAATGCTGCAGGTCCCTTTGAGGAAAGATGGGAGAAAGATTAAGAATAAAACTTGATATTGATCAGGGTCCTTCCTCAAAGGGACCTGTCCTTCCTTTCGTTCAAGGGATTCTGATTTGAGTCTGGAATTGAATCAAGTCTGGGAATTGGTGGAGGAGCCATGATTCTATTTTTATTTAAAGTAGACTTTAATTCATTTGCCCTGGAATTTTTCTGTTTATATGGATCAAGTAAGAATTTAGTAGGTTTCCTATCTATCTCACTTCTGGAAAAACCATGGTTAATTAGACAATGTAAGTCAGACCATTCAGTTCATTGCTTTGCCTCTGCTCACCACTATCATAAGTATGCCCACCTTGCCTTTGGTGGTGAGTGCTGCCATTTGGCCCCTGCCACTCCAGGATCCAATTATTCCCATTACATGTAAGTTTCCCAGTTGAGTGTCTGCAGCTCCCATCGTAAGGTCTATAATACAAAAGAGCAATGGCAGAACTCTTCAAGGATGTTGGTGGTCCCCTCACAGATCTGTTTCTTAAAGTACCGGTGAAGGGCACATCTTCTGAACCCACCCAATAAGAAAGAGTAGGTTATATATGGCATATCCAGGACAGCACTCTATTATCTCCAAGCCTTTGAATCCTGTCATTAAAAAACAAACCAAGGGGGCTGGAGTACTAGCTCACCAGTAGAGTGGTTGCCTTAAATGTGCGAGGGTCTGTGTTTAAACCCCAGCACCACATACACAACTAAGTGTTGGGAAAACAAAAACTATAGAAAAAAATAAAAGCATCTTTATCTCCCCTCCCCTTACTCACTCACTCTCTCTCTCTCTTTCTTAAAAAAAAAAAAAAAGTAAACCAAGGGATATCAGGGCATCTCCAGCTCATCCAGGGGGCCATCCTTTCCAGCCAACCAAACAAACTATTAACGCCTTTTTTAACTTCATGACCTGCAGCATTAAATCCAAACTCTTTGCTTACTGGTCTTATAGGGATACATTCAGCCTGGTAAATTTTATGTTCCTTCTACCATTATCCCACACCCTTAAAATTCATTTACAAACATGCTTCCCCAGACTGTGGTTGGTATGAATTGGAAAACTGAAGAAGTTTCTTTGGGATATAGTACACCTCCTCCCGGGTTACAAGGTGCACCTCACTTCTAGGGGTCTACTTAGATTCGCATCTAGTTACAGGTCTAGAGGAAAAGGTTGAATGGGGAGGGGAGCTTGGGCTCTGAGGAGTATGATCGTCCGGCTTGGCAACTGCATCGTGGAAGGTCATCATTGTTTACGCAGGCAATGCAGTTCCCTCAGAGAGATGGAGAGACCAATACTGGAGAGGGTGGGGATGGTGATGTCACTGCCACGAAAAGTAGTGAAGAGACCACTTCCTCTGGCAAAATAAACCCATCAGAATATACTTCAACATCCCCAATCTCTTCAGGGTCCTCCCACATATCTCCACCTGAACTTACAGGACCCCATTCATTTCCAGCCATGCCCTCATTTTAACTGCAGTTGCCCTTCAGGACTGGGAGTTAAACTTGCATTGGAACTCAGCCACTTGCAGGAGGAGAGCTTCTGTTTAGTTTTCTGCAATTTTAGCCCTGTGACTACAGGAGAGAAGATTCTCCTCCAGGGCACACTGAGAAGCCTTTAGGTTGTTACACACATCTGCAGGTGGAAATGGAATCTCTGAGCTCTTTCTTTTCCTTTGTTATTCTGTCCAGTGATATCTGGAGCAACCAACCAAAACCATTATGTTTCTAGCTTCCCAGAAAGTGTCCCAAAGTGTCATGTATAGAGTCACTGGACTCCTTGCCTCTCAAGTGGTGAATTAGGAGTATTAAATGCATTCACTTTGTGTATATCTTCTAAAAGTTCATGTCATGGATTATCAGCATTCACTACACTCTCAGAAAGAAATTATTTATCAGCATTAGGTCTAAACACTTTAGACATCCAGCTTCAGAAACCACAAGACCAATTAAGGAAATCTATCCTTACATTTCTGTTTCTTTAGAATTACTCCTGGTACCAAAATCTGTAGTAGTCAGGGTTCTCTAGAGGAACAGAGATTTATATATGTATATATACATAAGTTTATATACACATATATGATTATAGAAGGAGATTTATTAACTTGGCTTACAATATCAGAGACTGGGTAGTCCCACAATGACTTTCTGCAGGCTGGAGAGCCAGAGAAACCAGTAGCTGCTCAGTTTACAACCAGAAGTTGGAAACTTCAGAACAAGATGGTTCAAGGATGTAGCCCCAGTCAGAGACTGAAGGACTGAAAGACTCTAGAGTCCTTGGTGAGAATCCATGTGGAATGGCTGAAGAAGGTGGAATTTGACATCTCCAGGCAATATCAGCAGCAAGAGAAATCAATCCCGCAGGCACTGGAAGACGTCTCCCTTCTTCGGCTTCTACCATAGTATTGTACAGTGCTGCCACACGCTAATCTCCTCTGGAAATACCCACAGACACACTCAGAAGCATGCTTTTCCTGGGCAACTCTCAGTGCAATAAAGCTATCAAGAATAACCATCACATCAACTCATAAGAAAAAATGAAAGAAGGGAATTCTGTTTCACAGTGCATCTCACGTAAAGATTCGGAGCATGAATCCAAAGATGTTCTCTAGGGAAAAAAGTATAATCCACAAAGCTGGAAGACAGGCACTCTCTCAGACGCCATTCAGTTTAAGGTTAAGCCGAACTACAAACAGAACAGGTGTGGACTGCCTCAACTAACTTCATACATTTTAGCGGGTCAGAATACAATGCTAGAGTGACATGACCACAAAATGCAAGGGGAGAGGAAAAGGTTTTAACAAGGAGGAACTGGCAATAAAGCCCGCAAATATTTACTGAAGCACTGTTTTGGAGCTATGCCTGGGGGAATGGAAGAGGTGAACGACTGAACTTCAATGACATTTGGTCTTTGTTGTTGCAAATATCCAAAGAAGACACCCAAAGTCTACAGGACAAACATGACTGGGGAGCTCCTGATGGGAAGCTGGTGGAAGTTTCTGTATGAAGACAAAGGACATGCCTAAGTACCCAAGGCAAAAACAGCCCTGAGATAAAACCAACTCTCGGGTTCTGGGCTTTTAATGGCGCACAGGATGGCAACCATAAAGTCAATTTCTGATCAAATTTTATGGAACTTTATAGTCAAGACAATAAGCCATCTCCATGAAGGAAACTTTACAACAAGGCTTTCTATCAAGTGTCTGACAGAATTGGAACTATCTAACAAGTTTCTGATATTAAAAAATGAAAGAAAACAATGATACAATATTCATTCGGTAGAATGAAGCACATAAAACACAGGAGATAGCTCACTTCTGGACATGGTATGGTGGCATTTGCCTCTCTGCCTCTAACACATAGAGCCACACGTTCCCTCCAGCTATAATAAAATATTGCTATCAAGCCAGAAAATCAACACATTGGCTTCCAAAGCACATGGACTCGGTAGTTTCTCTAACAGAATCCTACAGCTTTATGAAGCCACGTACTGAAAGAACAGCAATGGAAGAAGAAAATAAAACCCAAAGAAAAACAGATAAACAGCTGTTTCCCCCTGAACGAAAGCATCATTGCGAATATATAGCAGTATAGGTACTTGCATAGTGAAAACTCTTTTATTCTGTACACACAAACAGTTTTATTCTGTTTTGGTTGCTATTTTTCCAAACTTTATTACCAAGAAAATCTTTCCCTATGTGCATGTTACCCATAATACCCTCCCTTCCAGGGAGAGAAGTTGCAGCTCAACCCCCATTTCTAATTTTACTGTTCATTTAATTTTCTTCACCACTTTAAAACATCATGTGGATGCTTGGCTTGTCAAAACCGGGCCATCAATTTGTTGGAAAACTCATCAAAATGATAGCACCAGTGTTTCACGCAATATATTTCACAGAAAAAGGCAAAACCAACTTTGCCAAGAAAACACACACCCACGTTGATGATAAACTACACCATCATACGTTTTTTAATATTTTGTTAATTTATCTTAACAGAGATATTTGTGTTTCATTTAAAGTAAGTCCAATCATAAATAAATTGTGACAAAATAGTATTCAAAATAAAATGCATTTCTGGTTAAACGAAAGAAAAAAGAAACATACTTGAGGAGACACTAGTTGTGTAAAAACAGTTTAGCTGCTTAAAAAAAGAAAAATGGGGCTGGAGCGGTGGCTCAGCAGTTACAGTGCTTGCCTGGCATGCACAAGTACATGGGTTCAAACCCCAGCACCCACGTATACAACTAAGTGTCGGAGCAATGAAAGCCATGTGAAAAACTCAACAAAAATTGATTCTTTCTGTCTCTGTATCTCTCTTTCTCACCGTTTTTCTCTAAAAAAACAAACAAACATTTTTTTCTGGATCAAGCACAGCAAGCCCCACATATATGCCTAACAGCTTTACTAAAAAATTCACACACATTTTTCTAGAAAACGTTTTCATACATCTTTATGAGATCCAGAAAACAAATTTCTTAGTAGTCACACAGAATTTAATTAAATGTTCCTAGCACCTTGGATTCCATCAAACTATATCATAGCAGACATAATTTAAAATGACAGAGTTTGGAACTGCTCATTTTTATAAATGTGGTAAACAAAATTCAAAGATAAGTAGTGACTTATCCCAAATTACTTGGTTATCAAGAGAACTAGGATTGGACTTTGTGTCACACAAAAACCATGCTGCTCCTAATACACCTGGTTATTGTCTGTGAGTTCTTTCTGGGAATACAGCAAATCCCTGTCATTGTCCAAATGGGGATTTAGTGAGCTTTTTTGTTGTTGTGACTAAAAGACCTGAGGAGAAAAACTTTGAAGGAGGAAACATTTATTTTAGGGCTCTCAGATTCAGAGGTCCCAGTCCACAGAAGGCTGGCTCCATTCCTTGGGGCTGGAGGTGAGGCAGAACATCATGGCGGAAGAGTGTGGTGGAGCAAAGTGGCTGGGGACATTGCAACAGGAAGCAGAGAGTCCTACTCAGCAGATATAAAGCACATCCTCAATGACCTCCTCCTCCAACCACACCCCACCCACCGTCAGGTACATTTCAGCGAATCGCTATCAGAGGATTAATTCACTGACTGGGTTAAGGATCTCATAACCCCGTCATTTCTCTAAGTCTTGCTGCATTGCATGAGCAATTGTGGGACATCTAGTATCTAAACCATAACAGGGATGAAAATAAGGGATTCAAAAGCTGTTAACAAAGTAATCAATGGTTCTGTCAAAAAGCGTTATACCCAACAGCCTAAGTAAGAAATGTGTGCCATATATATATTTGCTCATTCAGATCAATAAAATACACTTTATCTCAGTGTTACCATATTTTTTTTCATAAAATTTCATGTGGCCTCAAGTTAAGCTGCAGCCCTGTACGATCAAGGATGTGATTTTTCTTGATTAACTTTGTGTCTTTTGCTGTTCCCTTAAGCACCTTGGGATGGAGATCATAGTCACTTGACTGAATTACTTCTAAAAAGGATTTAAAGTAGAAAAACTATAATTGCACTCTGATTTCCAAAAGAAATCTGCGCATGACTCTTAATTAACGAAGTTTTTAAAGTGTGTTCACAAGACAAAGAGTGAGGAGATGAAGTACAACGCAGCAATCAAAGCTTGTAAAAATAGGACAGACAAACAAACACAAGCACAAATCAGAAATATGAGAGCACAAACAAAACCTAATTAATGCAATTTTTGACCATCTGGATCTCCTATTTTATGGGACCAACATGTATAAAACTTGTCCCAGAACCCTGTGAGGCAGTACTTTTTATAGCAGTATGTGGGACCAACTCTGTTTAGCTATAGAGCAATCTGGCTGGTTTCCATAATGCCCAAAGATATAATCAGCTCCTCTGATGAGTGCAGCATAGGAGCAAAGCTCTGGAGTGTGACCCAGCACAGGCTTGTCTTCCAGTTCTGCCAATTATGTATGGTAAACGTGTAGTGCTGCTCCCCCAAACCTGTCCTACCGTAAGTGTGCAAGTGATGAGGTTTCGCATCTGCTGACTGTGTTACATGGCATGATTGACATCTAGGCAGGAAGATTATTGAAGGAAGGGCAACCTAAGTTAGCCCCCTGAGTTCTTACAAAGCACAGAACTTCTACTAGCAGGCAGGAGAAGGGGACGCCAAAGAGACTCAAACCACAAGAAAATTAGACATGCCATTGATGTTTTGAAGATGGAGGGAACCAGGTGAAGCACCATACTGGAAGATTTTAGGGGTGATGAGAATTTCTTGTTGATAGACAGCCAGCAAGGAAACAGACTTCAGCCTATAGCCACCAGGAACTGACTTTTCCAACAACCTGAATGAACTTGGAAGTGGATTCTACTCACAGTTTCCACCAAAGAGCTCAGTCTGGCTGACACCTTGATTTCTATTTCTGAGTCTCCTGAACAGAACATATCCAGTTGATCCTGCCTGGACTTCTGATGTTCAGTACAGTAATAAAGGTAACGGTGTTAACTCACGCCTCTAAGTTTACAAAAATTTCTTTCACAGCAATAGAAAACAATTTGGGGCAATTTGTTTAGCTTGCTGATCAAAAAGAGAAATGAAAATACGAACATAAATTTTTGTAATGAGGAGTAATGACAGAAGGTATGTAAAGTGCCTGCAATAGCATTTCATGTACAGTAAGAATTTAACTCAGGCCCCATCGTCCTAAATGTGAACACCCATACAAAACTGTAAAATTTTATAGGCCATCATTAAAATTAATCAAATTTCTATCAATATTGTATATATAGGACAATTCCACACAATGGACTAAGATGCAACTATTATACCTTTAAGTATCTGATTTTATGAAACTTCAGAGTTTCTGACATGTTTTAGAAGTCAATCTTTCTGAAATCTTTTGAAAAATTATTAGCGTATTATTTCTTCCAAGGTTTCACTAGTCTCTAAGTAGATTTATAGGTTTGGGTGAATTAAAATAAAATTTCACAAAGATCCACAATGAAATAACAAAATGACTCAATGAAGCTCAATTGAAACCCGTCTGTACTCTGTATTAATATTTGCTATGCTTAAATCCAGGCTTGGGTGAAAGATAGTCAAACTCCTGTATTAGACCCACCAAGGGCATAGCAACACATAATCTAGGGCAACCACAGATAATGTAGGGGGAGAAGGAAGAGGAGGTAGATTGGGGGAGAGGACAGGGAAGGATCGAGGGAGACAATCAACAACGTAGCATACTCTTTACCCACTAAGAATCCAAATAATACTTATGCAATCATTTAATACTGCGAAATTCCCAATCTAAGCATTTATACCACTTATAGAGGTGAAATATAGAAGAATCAAGAGACTGGGGTGTGGGTGATGTAGGGTTAATTCCAGTTTAAGAACAAATACAGGGGCTGGAGCGGTGGCTCAGCAGTTACTGGTGCTTGCCTGGCATGCGCAAGTGCACGGGTTCAAACCCCAGCATCCCAGTACACAACTAAGTGTGGGAGCAAGGAAAGCCATGTGAAAAACTCAATAAAAATTGATTCTGTCTGTCTCTCTCTCGTACTGTCCTTCTCTTTAAAAAAAAAAAAGAACAAATGCATATCATATTGTTACTTTATATGCATTTATGTACAACAACTCAATTCCTCAATAAAAATTAAAAAAAAAACACCAAGATTCCCTTAAAAAGCATCGGGATACTTTTAAGTAAACAAAAGTCATAAGCATCCCCAGGTTGAGGTTCCCTATAATAATAAGGACTGGCTGAAGAGTTTCTGGAAATTTCTACATGTTTGACACAGACTTCATTTAAACTCTGTACATTTCAGAACCCAGACAGGAAAGTAGATGAAATGCCTTTGAATATTCAATTTGCTTACATTGTTTGGCTGTCCAAATAATTCCTAGTGTGAGTGAAAAAGGCAGATCATTAACTAAGTTGGAATATTCAGAACAAGAACCTAGAATGTTGGTGTTTGGAGGGAATCAGCCATGTAAGGAAGTCTCTAATATCCAGTCAAGTGGTTTTATACGTATGAGATAAAAGGGTAAAAGGAAGGGAAGGGTGATGAATTGGAGAACATGAGATGGCACACACCATGAAATGGTACCAAACACAATGTCTCTTAGGTGCGTTAAAAGAGGCAGGGCTGGAGCGGTGGCTGGGGGGTTTGGCACTTGCCTGGCATGCGCAAGTACATGAGTTCAAACCCCAGCACCCAGGTACACAACTAAGTGTCAGAGGAATGAAAGTCATATGCAAAACTAAAAAACTTGCTTCTCGCTTCTTGCTTCTCTCTCTCTCTCTCTCTCTCTCACTGTCCCTCTCTCTCTTAAAAAAAAAAAGAAGAAGAGGCAGATATAGTCAAAGTACTGGCAAGGGCAAGTAACACTAGGAAGCTCTGAGGACCCTGGACAATGAGGTTATCATTGTTCAGAGGGAAAAGGAAGCTAGTTGAAAGGCCTAGGAACAGGGATGGTCAGAGCAGGAAATCTGCAGAGGAGCTCAGCTGCTAAAGGCACAACTGAGCTGTTTGATGTGGGGATCATGATTCCCATAGCAATGGGCTGCGGAACTACACAACACAGAGCAGATCGGGAGAAGTTTCACGTATCTACAGTCTAACGAGAGGCCATGTGGATCCGGGTCTCCATATAGTAGTTTGATAAAGCAGAAACCTTCATCTGTTGCACACAATGAAAAGACAGGTCGCTGCGTGTTTTTTCTGTTTCAAATCCCAGAACTATGGGTCCTAATTTAGAAAAGAGGGCTTCTATTGTATTTTTATTTGGATGAAGCATACTTAGAGAAAGAAGGATATTATACCGCAGTCTACTCCAAGTTAACTTAAACATCAGTCGTTTACAGTGATGCTCTAGCTGCTGAGCTGGAAATGACACAATCAGGAACAAAGCTGGTGTCAGGCAGCCCTCACCGAGCTCACCACGTGGCGAGGAAGACGGACAAGCCACAGACGCTGCACCATGATGGGAAGTGTCTGAGGAAGAGGCTAACTGGCGGAAGCCACAGTGAAGCTGGAACCTTTTAGACAAGAAGACACTCCCTGAGAGCAGAGAAGGGTTCCCAGCTCAGCAGCAGCAGGGCTAACGGGCTTACCTAAGAGATTCCCTATAGCTGGAGACCGTGATCAACAGAGAATCGGCGGAGGACTGGCTTATTTCTTCATTACCACTGCTCTTTTCCATTTAAAGTCCACAGTTCAATCTTACCATAGTGAGTTTTTTCAATGTAGAATTTTTGCTACTTCTAAAATGTTTGAAATGCCCTGTTTTAAGCAAATGGACATGACTGTGTTCTCTGTTTTGTCATATCATATACCCACAAGAGATTGTGGTATATGAATAACAAAGTTGCTGACACTACAAAACAGCAAAGACAGATCAATCAAACAGAATGATTTTCTGTTGTGGGGTACTTAAAAAGTAAGATTATCTAGTTAGAAATAACATCAAAACTACTCAAAAGAAAACTCAACCGCCCCCCCCCCCGCCAGCTCTAGGATCTCAAATCTCTGGTTATGCATGGAGATACGAGAAAAACTGGATTAAAATATTTACCCTCTTGTCATTCATGCATAAAAGTGACAGCAGTTAAGAGACAGAATTTACTCTTATTGCTAAAACACTGAAGATGCTGTCCTCAAGTCTCAGAGTAGCTCACAGACACACAGATCCTTCCATTGCAGCACATCAGTAAGCAGTTGTTATGCAATTCTTTTAATCACAAACAATTAGTATGAAATGAAGGAGGGACTTGAAGCATATCTTGTTTTCTAGTAATATTTGCTAGTGGTGATTACTGAAATAAAAAAATGTTATGCATCAGGAATAGAAAAATAAATTATTTACACTTTACCACACGGGAAATTAAAATTTGTCATGTTCGTATAATATGGATTGTGAACCAAGGTACACAACCCCTCCTGTCTGTGTATTCATTGATACTCTGACTTTACCACTTTGTCTGCTTCTCCTCCTCTTGAATCTCGGCTGGCCCTGTCCTTACAAGTAGCTGGAGTGTGTGACCTTTAAGGCCAGGACTTCAGATACCTTGTCATTCTGTAAACCCCATCTCTGAATGTTTCTCTGTGGTATGCAAGAAAATCCAGGACTGGAGCACTGGCTCAGCAGATACGGCGCTTGCCTGGCATGCGTATGGACGCTCCTTTGAACACTAGCACCACGTACACAGCCAAATGTCAGCACAAACAAGAAAAACTAAATAAAATTTATTCTCTCTCTCTTTCTCTCTCTCTCACTGTCCTTCTCTTTATTAAAAAAAAAAGAAGAAGAAAGAAAGAAAAGAAAAGAAAAAAGAAAATCCAGCTAGACTACAGAATGAAGGACCTAACTACATAATGCAGAAGCTCAGGCCACTGCCAGCCTCAAGGGCCCAGGCAAGGCAGGGAAATCTCCAGTAAGCCCACAAACCAGTCAGCCAAACAAAATCATGAGAAATAACAAAAATTGTAATTTTCAGCCACTATATGTTGCATTTTTTAACAAAGTAACAGATAACCAATTCATTACACATATTAAATCTAAAGATTCTGAAAATAGGAATTCATAATTTCTTATCAAGAAATCCCTCAGTCTATAATATAAAGTCATCTATCTTCTGCAGCATTTTTCAGGACTTTTACAACATCATTCCTCCAGGAGCAATGAAAGTTGATTGGTTCACCAGCTCATAAGTTCATTCATGAACCTGGGAGTCTCTCACTACCAAAGGAGCTTCTTCAGTGAAGGCTACACTACTTATCTTTCTTTCCCAAGTACATGCATGATAACTAGATATAGAAGGTTATTTTTTGATGGATGGATGGATGGATGGATGAATGGAAAGACAGATAAAAGAATCTGCTTCTTCCTCTGTTATTTTAAATATTTAAGACAACTGTAATATACACACAACCCACCCCACATAGGCCCTCCACGCCACTTGTTTGCTGTTTTCACTTGATTTAGTACTTAGATCTGGTATATTCCCTCTTTTCCTTTTTTGAAGAGAGAAGGACGGTGAGAGAGAGAAAGAGAGAGAGACAATCAATTTTCTTCAGTTTTTCATGTGGCTTTCATTGCTCACACCCTTGGTTGTGTACGTAGTGCTGGAGTTCGAACCCACGTCCTTGTGCATGCCAGGCAAACACAGCAACCACTGAGCTGCCGCTCCAGCCCCATTCCCATTTTTTTAAAGAAAAATAAAACTGGCAATGTTTCCCTCAAACATCAGGTACTTAAATACTTAGAAATAGAGTTCAATCTAAAGTGACTTTCTATAATCTGAACTTCTGCATCTATATAAAAGTGACACGTTGCAGAGATCATAAATTTATCTGGAATAAGGTATCAACCATCTTAAGAAACAAAATAATTTCTGGGTTGTACTAGAGAAATTACAACTTTTATTTCTAGAAATATGTTGCAAATAGAAAATATGTTGGTTAAATTCACAATCAATAAAGCTGCATTAGGAAAATATGATCTCTACTGATCTACGTGAATTAAGAGAACAAATATACTCATTAATTATAGCTAGCTCACACCCTTGATTTTGATTAACTTGAATAGAATTACAGAACACAAATTGTTTTTAATCTCAATTCTATCCATAATGCATATATTGGTCAATTTTAAAAGAATAGCCTCCAATCTCATAAGTATCCCAATTTCTTTTCTTTTTCTTTTTTAAGAGAGAGGGACAGTAAAAGAGAGAGAGAAAGACAGAATCAATTTTATTTAGTTTTTCATGTGGGTTTCGTCATTCAGACACTTCGTTGTATACGTGGTGTTGGGTTCAAACTCGCCACCGTTCCAGCCCAGTTTCTTGATTCCAAACAGTTTGCTGCAACCCTTATAGGCTGGTTCATTCTATCAAGAATCATGATGGGCTCACACAACAAAGCGTCAGAGTGATGAAGGCCACGTTAAAACTAAATCAAAAATTTGATTCTGTCTTTTTCTCTCTCTCTCACTCTCCCTTTCTCTTTAGAGAAAAAAAAATCATGATAAGCTCACAAACTAAAGATGCTACTTTTTGTTTCTGTGATACCCAGTAAGTCAACCATTATTTTGCATTAATTTCCATAGAATTATAAAATTAGGAATTTTCTGTAGCTATTATGTTAAATTGTAACAGAAATTAAAAAAAAAAATCCTAATTTTATTGAATCTACTTTGATAACTAGTTGTTATAATTCCTGGGCTCACAAGAAGTGGAACAAAATTTATAAAATCTATTTCTGAACAAAAAAACTCCTTTAATTTCAATAGCTATGCAATTTAACATTATTTAATTTTAACACTGCATATCCATGCTGTGTCAAAAAAAAAAAACCCAAAAAACCCAAAACACTCAAATTCAGTTTTTCCTACTGTACAATCACAAAGCAGATCACTCCTGGGATCCAGAAGCAAGCACATGGGTATTCCTCCGCAACAGCATGAAAACAATTCTGCACTGCTTACCTGCCACACGTCTGCTAATTTCATTCCCATCTGTGCTATCGACCTGGAAATAGTGTTAGATCCCATAGGTTGAGGGCTCAGTCCTACAACACTGTCCCACTTCTGACACCTCTGACCAACTAGCTACAGTCTGGGTTCCCATGATTCCCTCCTTAGGCTCCACTGATTTGCAGAGTAACTCACAGAATTCAGGGAAACACATTTACCAGGTTTTGTTTTTTTAATAAAGGGTATTTTAAAGGATGAAGATGAACATCCAGATGATGAGACACATGAGGAAAAAAGTCTGAAAGGATCCTGGGCACACTGACCTCCCCCACTGTGGAGTTAGGGTGCACCACCTCCCAGCATGAGGCTGAGTGCATGGTCACTGAGTGAAGGCTCACAGGTTCAGGTGTCTGAACTGTCCTTATGGATGTTTTCATAGAGAGGTCATTGCACATGCAGGACTGGAGCCCAGATAACTGCGTGGAAATGTGACTGATCAAAACAGTCACAACCTAATGCTAATGGACACAGCAGAGAAACCCATGGTGGACTGTCCATTCAGTGTCTTCCTGGCCCCTCTAGGAAGCATTCCTTCCTCCCAAGTATGGGACAGGACCCTTTCTAAATGCAGTCTAATTATTTACAATCAGACCAGGTATGTCAGAGAATTTCTTTATGACCACTTCCAAGAAAAAAGGGCAAAGGAAGACGAGTATATTTTTAGTTTCTATGGCCTGCACTGGGGAAGAGAAATTCTAGTTTTGATGCCCTGCCTAGGAGAGAAAAAGAAGCTAGTGCAAAAAGGACAGGAGGTCAGAGAGGGACTTTATCTGTACACTTGCTTCTGAAGCCTAAGGCACTCTAAGACTGCCCTTAGCTTTCATTCCTGGTACTGTAACAAAATACGCACTATTGTTCTACTCACCTAGAAAATAAAAAGGGCTTGCTGTGGCAGTTATAAACCAGGCAGCACGGAGAAAAACAAAAGAACACCACAACAACAAAATACGTATATAATATATTCATATATAGAGATTATATATTAATATGTCACAAGTTCACTCATGATTGTTTAAACTACCCACATGGCAGGAGATGCCAAACTGGCTTCATGAGGCCAATCAGGTTACAACTTGTTTTTGTTTTACATTTTTTTACATACATTAAAAAATTAGGAAAAAAGTTATAAAGAACATATGACAAGGGTCCTATCTGATCCACAAAGACAAATATTTTACTGTCTGACTCTTTACAGAAAAAAAAGTTTCCTAATTCTGGCTATAGGAATATGGTTCTTTGACTTTCCCATTTTCATTTTAAACTCAGAAAAACCTAAAATTAAAAATTCCCCCCCCTAGACAACACCCTGTTCTTGCAAAATTCGACAGGACACAACCACCATCCCATGTCCAGAAGCAGCCTTGTCCAGAGGCCTTCTCTAATCTCTGACAAACCTCTGCCTTTGTCACCCCTGCTGTTCACAATGGCATGGTCAGGCCTGCATCTCCTCCTGGCTGAATTCCTGTAACTACAATCTCTACTCCAAGCTTTCATTATACTGTGGGGGCTCCTCGTGGACTAAGGTAAATCAGCAGCCCTGCAGCTGTGCTGCCTTCACTGCGGCGTGTTCAATGTTCAGGTCTCCCTGCTGCTTGCCATTGTACGTCTAAATTCAAAGGCACTTTCAAAGTCCTCCTTAAAGCAGCTGCATTTCTAAATTTTTGTTTCGTTTAGTCTCCAACAGAAAGTCACTGATTCCAAGTAGACTATGACCTTACCATGTTTTACTCACGTTCTGCATCTTCAAGTATAGAAAAGAAAGATAACTTTCTACTTTTAATAACAACACTAAAATAATAGTAGCTAGCTGGCATGGTGACCCATGCCTGTAATCCCGGCAGCCCGGGAGGCTGAGACAGGAAGATCGCAAGTTCAAGGCCAGCCTTAGTAACACAGCAAGGTCCTATCTCAAAATAAAAAATAAAAGGGGTTGGGGATGTGACTCAGTGTTTAAGTACCCTTGGGTTTAATCCTGCTACCAAAAAATATAAAATAAAAATAATAAACAATAAAAATAAATAAAATAATAGTAACTAACTAAAAGCAAGTGCTGGCTACTTGTCATCTTCTATTCTCAGCTATGTATGTGTTCTTAAATAATATTTATTTTACAACAACTCTGTAAGGAATGTACTGCTATTGTCATTGTTTTAAAGATGACAAAGCTGAGGAACAAACTAATTGCATAACTTACCCAAAGTTACACAGCTAGTGACAGCCCCAGAACAGGAAGCTAGCCGTCTGGCTTACATCCATGTTTTTACCACTGTACTGCGTTCCTTTTAGAATTCAACCAGTACCACCTCCCTTCTGAACAATCCTCACTGCCTAAGTTATGTTTCCCAAGCTTTCAGTCTCGAAAATGAAACTTGTGCTAGATCAGGTTTCTAGATTCTGCGGTAGAGTGGGGAAACACCATCTGTCAGCGAAAGCTGACCATGTGGTTACCCTTAGAAAGACCTGATGATCCAAGTTGGCACTTCAACCAGGAAGGTGGGAAGGCAAAGAAAAACAGAAGTAGAAGAGGCGTGGACTAACTTCTCCTTCCAGAGCCGACCCTGCGGAGAGTGGGCTGAGAGCGCATTCAAAGGTAGCTTAATGCTGCTAAAAATTCCTGTTGGACACCACCTGGGAGGGGAATCCTACTCAAGGAGCACCCAATGGTGACAGAGTAGCAGAGGTGAGGCTTCAGCAGGCAGAGAGAATCTCTGGAGAAGGAATCTAGATGTTTCTGCCAAAGCCTACTAGGAACACGGAAGGCGGTTGAAGAGAGTCAGAGGCTTGCCGCAGAAGCAAGGTGGCATATAGAGATCTGCCCCTGCTAGCATGGCCTGGGAGGTAGACTGAGGCACTGGGGGACTGCAGTACCTCCCTTGAAAAGTCCTTCCATTCTAAAGAAAATATCTCCCCCAAGAGGTGTGCATATATTCTCAGGTATGTGTGGCACTGTTATCTTTATTATACAATCAATTTTTAATACATGTTAACAAAATTAGAAGGTGGTTTAACTATGATTGTAAAATACATTTTAATGAAAGGAAATCATGTGCTGCATACTTTTTCTTTTTCTTTTCTTCTTCTTCTTTTTTTTTTTTTTTTTTGGTAAGAGAGGGACAGTGAGAGAGAGAGAAAGAGAGAAACTATTTTGATTTAGCCTTTCATGTGCCATTTTGTTACTCCGAGACTTCGTTGGGTACGTGGTGCTGGGGTTTGAACTCGCAGACTTGCGCATGCCAGGCAAGCGCTGTAACCGCCAAGCCACTGCTCCAGCCCCATACTTTATACTTTTCAATAACCAAATGATATTTCTACCAAAGTGAGCCTTATTAACTGTGACAGTAGACAAAATTTAATGACCCATTAAAAAATGTTAACAATAGCGGGTTAGGATTCCACAGAATATTAAAATAAACTATTGTTAGAGAAAATTAAAATAAGAGCAATAACTTAAGCAAATAAGATCACTAGTGGTAGATGGTGTTGAAGTTCACACTTAGGGATCCATCCATCCATACATGACTGACCTTTCCAGTGCTTTGACGACTTTTTAAGAATTAGGATACCAAGACAAAAACACACCCACATTATCATCCACTGTGAGAGAACTAAAAAGTGTTTTGAAAATTAGTATTTTATTCAACTCCACCTTTCCTTCCTAAAACTGAATAAACAGAGCCCTTAAAGGCAGACTTGTTTCTTAATCTTGCTGATCAGATAGAGCAAGCACAACCTTTTTTAAAGGTAACAAATGAGAGTGGAAAACGATCTCGTGATTTAAGCCATTGTGCTCAAACATGGGGTGTTCTTTATAAGATAAGCCATTGCTGAGGTTCCAGCAGGACTTGATTAAATTCTTCACTATAAGTTGCTGTTTGGAAAAATCATACCACCACCTCCACAGACGACAGTAGCTGTTGCTTACTGAATGGCTACTATATTCCAAATGCCATGCAAAACCCATTAAGGGCTACATATGTCATTCTTAGGACCTTTGGGGGGCAGATACAAAGATCATCTGCATTTTGCAAATGTAACTGACAGCAGGAACAGCTGACCTGAGGTTATCGTAGCATGATGCTGGGCCGTGCAGCTGGGCCCCAATCCACTCAGCTCAATTTTTAAACTCTAAACCACTAGCACTCTAATATGGCATCTGACGAAATTCAGAACACTTTCTTTTTTTAAACGAATAAATTATCAATAAAAGAAATAGAATAATAATTCTTAACAACTTCAAACCTACTAGCAAATCACTAAAAGTATCCTCACTGTACTTAAAAGTAAGGTTAAGACACCCTGGTACCTATTCTTTGACAAATAAGAAATAAGAAGAAGAAATGACAGTTATAACTACTTGAAAGAAGAAAACAAAATGATCTTTACTTCCACAATTATGCAATTAACAAACCCAAGCAAATTGCCTTAGATACTCTAAGAGCTAAAATACCAAGTTCTAGATGAGATGGTTTGGGGCAAAATGAATGATGGGTAAAAATTAAATAATGACAAATTTAATATACATCATTCCATATCTTAGCAATGTGTAGGGGGAAATACCTAATCCATCTTAGCCAAAGAACTACACAATACTAAGGAGTGAATATGATAAGTAATGTACAGGTACTATATGAAAACATCAATCAAACTAGTTTGAAAAGGCAAAGAACAATTAAATAGTTTGAAAATCAAACTTTATCCCTAAAGACCACACTATATATTATACAGTTTTTTTCAAATTATTTCATAAGAAATGAAATTGGAATCAAAATTGACATACGAGTTGACATGGGGCCGGGTACAGTGGCACATACCTGTAATCCCAGCAGCTTGGCAGGCTGAGGCAGGAGGATTGTGAGTTCAAAGCCAGCCTCAGTAACTTAGCAAGGCCCTAAGCAACTTAGCAAGACCCTGTTTTAAAATAAAATATAAAAAGGGCTGGGGACGTGGCTAAGTGGCTAAGCCCCTTTGGGTTCAATACTGGTTAAAAAAAATTGACAAAGGAAATGAAATTGATACCATGATCCTTAAATTCACCTGGAAAAATCTACTGTTGAAATAATTTTAAAATGGAAAAAAGATAAAAAGGAACTAGACATAGTAGGTGTTAAAATATGCCACAAATGAACATAAGTTTGGCTTGTCAATACCAAAGTATTGATAAGTGACCCATTATAACTCTACAACTTCAATTAACAGTGAGTTATGATTTAACAGACTCCAAGAAAAAATTACTATCTTTTTAAAAGAAAATTTACATGCGCATCCCATATTCTATGACAAATTCTGACTTTTTGAAAAACAAAAACAACCAGAAAAAAATGTAACTAAGTATTCATGTGTATAGTAATACAAAGCAATATTTTTTTTAAAAATTCCACAAAGGAAAAGCAATAGGTTTGACAAAAAGTTTACAAGTTAATTTATAATGAAAAGATAAGCTAAATATATTTTTAAAAGTAAAAACCAAATATGCTAGAACATACTGGCATTATGTCTTTATCACATTAAAGTACTGTAAAACTTAATATGAAGGATGAAAATATCTCTAAACATAAAGAACTTAGATAATTTTTCAAGGCATGAAAACACAAATAGCAGTTGAATGCTTTACAAAATTTAACTTTTATCGTAATCAAAAATAATGTAATTTCTCACTTAAACTTGCATTTTGAGGGCTGGAGCTGTTGCTCAGCAATTACGGTGCTTGCCGGGCATGCACAAGGATGCGGGTTCCAACCGCAGCACCACGTACACAGTGAAGTGTCAAAGCAACAAAAGGCACAAGAAAAACTAAAATAAAATTGATTCTGTCTTTCTCTTCTCCTTTCACTGTCCCTCTATCTTAAAAAAAAAATAACAACTTGCATTTTACTATATTTTTTCAGTAAAGGTAGTATATTCATGTGATTGAAAAACAACAAAGGTATTTGTGGAAATTCCAATTCCTGCAGCTGTGTGCTCCCTCTTCCTTCACCATGGTCTCTTTCCTAGCCATTTCTCTTAGTTTCTGCACTTCCTCAAATAATGCAAGCAATCTAGAAATAGATACTTCTATTCCCTCACGTCTCCAATACAATTAAATATCAACTAGCATTTTATGTGGAATTGAATATCTATTTAGGAGTTGAAATCCATTTTTTTTTGTAGAACATCCTCTCCGTGGCTCTATTCCTCTGTACTCCCCCACACTCCCACCCAGCTATATCTAAAAGCTTTCCTTACATTAAAAAGAAAAGAAAACACCTGATGATTTTCCCCACCTTTGGCATTCTCACTTTGAATTTTCTTTCCAGTTTACCCTTCTTACTTTGAATTTCCTCAGATTGGTTCCCCCACCTCTCAACCAAAGGACTATTTTTAGTGAGTCAGATTCATTTACTTATTGATTCCTCTTTAAGAGTCTCAAATTGAGTAATGTTTAGAAATGTCTGGGTAGATTCTTTTGGAGTTTCTAAATATTTAGTCATAAAAATGTAACAGTTTTACTTCCGCCTATTTGTTTTAGTACTAATGTTTTTTCTTGTGTGCTTTGTTGGAAATCTGGTACAGCATCACTGGTAGGGTTGTACATCGTTATCTCATTTACAGTTTAGTGAGAATAGCAGAAACGCCTCTAGCTTTTGGCATTAATTATGATGTTGCCCTTGCACTGAGATTGTGCAAGTGTAAGTGTGCACATGTGTGTGTTTATGTGCAGGTGTGTACATGAGCAGTTTGTCATGGCTATAAAATGTTTAACTCCTACTTTGTTGAGTTGTCTTTGTTTTGTTTAAACATGAACAATGACTGCTGAATTTGTTCATCTGAATATTCAGCATCTATAGAAATTAACATGACTTTTCCTTAGACCCATTAATATTAATTAATTTAATAGTTAATAATCTTTCATTCCTAAAAATGAATCCTACTTTGCCATTATATATTAGTCCTTCAGTGAGCTGCTAGATTAATGTTGCTAATAATTTACTGATGATTTTTGCACTAATATTCATAAATGAAACTGAGGAATTATTTTCTTATGAAATTTAGATTAAGCTTAAGGGTCAATGACATTCTCACTTCATGAAAATAATCTAAATCTTGTATTCTTCTATAATGGTTTAAATCACACTGCGATTACTTCTTAAAATAACCACTAGATAGAATGCAATATACAAGATTTTATGTTGTAATATTTAGGTAAAAACTAATATCTGGTGTAAAAACTAAAAAAGATGCATGTTCTAACACATAAAGTAATAGAGTAAAATAGTGTTAATGGATCAGCAGAGAAAAAGAGAAATAAAAAGTTGATTAATCTAAATAAAGACAGGATCAGAAAAAGCTCCATAAAGAGTCAGATAAAGTGATCAGAAGGGGTGTTGAATGTATCAGAAAGCACAACTATATCAGCAATTACACAAATGAAACTCAACTCAATACTGTGTAAAACATTATGATTGTCAAGTTAAACTAAAGACAAAAACATAACGTACAGCTAGCTGTGTGCTGTTTACAAGAGATAGGTCTAGAATAAAAACAAAGAAAGGATAATCACAAATGGCAAGCACCAAGTGAAATAAGCTGGGGTAGCTATATTTATACCAAAGTAGACTTTAAGTCAAGTAAGATTTATTAGAAAGATTGGGGAGAGGCATTTCAATACCATGAAAAGTATGTTATGGTTCAAGACATATGTGTTGAAGGCTTGCTCCCCAGTTCTTGGTGCTATGGGAAGTGGTAGGTGCAGCCTAGTAGGCTGCCAAGTCATTGGCAGTAGGTATGCCCCTCGAGGGAGTGGTGGGACTTCCTGCCCCTTCTTCCCTCTCTCTTTTCCAATTCCAATTCATCATGAGTGATGCAGTTTTGCTTCATCTTGGTCTCCCTACCCCCATGATATTTTAGGGGCATAGGGCAAGCTATGCAAGCAACCAGGAACTGAAACCTCTGAAGCCATGAGACAAAATATAACTTTCCTCCTGTAAGTCATTTCTCACAGATGTTTTATCATAATGATGAAAGATTGACTAACACAAGGAATATCACAACCCAAAGTCTACAGTTTTGTAAACTCATAGCTTCGCATTTTAATAAGTTGAAATTAACAAAGCCAAAGAGAATAAGCAAATTCACCATCACTGTGGGTGTTTTTTAAACATCTTTTTCAAAAACACGTATAACAAACAGCAAAAAGAAAATTTAACAAAGATAAACCTCATCTGAAAAAAATTAATAAACTTGATCTACCTGAGGGTATGGTGAATTTTACCCAATAATGGCAAAATTCATTCTTTTTTCAAGTCTCTGTGGAACATTTGCCAAAATTAAGCATATGTTGGGCCATAAAGCAAGTCACTAAAAATTAAAAGGACTGAAATTCTGGATTTGAAATCAGTAAGCACAAAAGATATCTAAGGAAGGTTCAACAGTTTGAAAATGAAGCAATACATTTTTAAATAATCCATGGCCAAACAACAAATTCCAATGGAAATCAGAAAAATAATAAAGGTATGACATCATCATTAGCTACAGAAGCATTTGTGTAAGGAGTGCAATTCCAGGAAAGCGGGAGGAAGTAAAAATGGGGAAAATATCAGGATACTGGACACAAGCCAACTCAGAGAAGTGCTGCAGGTCTGGCCATTTTTAAGCAGCATGGAACCACAAAGCATACTATCTAGAGTCACTCTCAGGCAGAGGAAGGGGAAGAACATCCTGTTAACTTCTCCATTTCCTTGATTAGTGCCAAGACACACACAGGCCGTCAACTAGTGCACACTTCCACGTGAGAAGGAAACCCCGGGCAAGAGGTGCACACTGCAGGCAGGTACCTGACTCCGCCTGTCCCATGCATGCTGTGAAGTTGAAGTTCATGGGCACTTCCAGAAGGGGTGTTGAATGTATCAGTTCTGAGCTCCTTCAGCATCAGCACTGGAAGCTGCTACCAAGGGCCACAGCCACTTCCCAGTTCCCACCAATGCATTTAGAAAGTGTGCTTTTTGAGATCTGCCACCCACAAATGCAAAAACATCTTTCTCTTTTTCCTCCCACCAATGATTTCTGTTCAAGGTTAGTTCTCAATCAGAGTAGGTCCTTTCCTTGTCGGAATACTTATCTATTGATGAACATTGACATCATTAAGTTCCCTCCATACTCCCTTTCTTCCTGCTACTCCAGCAGGGTTTCCTACATAAAATTTGCTGGCTTCAGTCCCCCTCCTCCATAAATGGCATATTTTGGATTTTATGGTATTTCGCTGTCTCTGAATTTTGCTGTATAGTTAGTTTGTGAGTCTCCCCCTTATCCAAATCTCCTTGTTTTCTATAGGGTTTCTAAAATAGTTAAATTTGAAATAAACTACTGCCCTATTCCTGATACCCAAAAGGATGGTTAAACGTCAGAATTGTCGAGGAGGCAGGTCACCAAGACTCACATAGAGATGATAATGGTATAAATTTGTGCATACTTCCTGGAATATGTGTTGAACATCTTTTATATTTGTAACTTTGGACATCTTGATTCCCTTCTTTCAAGGTTGATTTGGGTCATCTGTTAGACTGAATTGAGGAGATGCCTAGAAAATTGGTAAAGCCCACTTGTGGGCGTGACTGTCAGCGTGCTCTGAAGAACGGTCTGTGGATCAGCGAACTGAGTGGGGAAGCCCTGCCCTGAATGTGGGCAGCAGCATCTGATAGGCTGGATGTCCAGGAGGAGCAAAAACGGGAAATGGGCCCCAGGTTGTGCTGGGATTTTGCTTCCCAAGCAAGCGTGGGGTTTGGAACTCCAGGTTCTGCCGGCTTTGAATGCACACTTGCACCAGGGCTCCAGGTGGCCTTCAGGCCTCTGGCCTTAGACTGAGGCTGCATCTTTGGCCTCTCTTGTTCTTAGGCTCCTGACTGCTAGGACTGGATAGCTCCCAGTTTCCCTGGCTCTCCAGCTTGAAGACAGCCATCAAGGGACACTTTAGATTCCATAATCACATGAGCCAATCTAACAAGTCACCTTTGATAATTATAAATTCCATTATCGGTTCTGTTTTTCTGGAGAACTCTGAGTAATACACCCTCCTTAAAAAAATTTCCTAGTGAAATTTGCATAATTATGGTGAAACATTTTACCAAATATTCATTCACTAGAATATTACTTTTAATATTTAAATTAGGGAAATTAATGATGGTTTATAATGTATTTTAACTTGTATTATTATATATATTAATATAATATTTGCTTATACAATGCCACAGAGAAATGTTACAATTTTCTGTGAAACAAGGAAAGACACAATCTTTTTATATTTGGTTGGTAAAATAACCTTGCAAAGAATCATGTAATCAGTGAATCCTCGGTAATTGCAAAAGTAGTGAAATTTTTCCACCTTACACTTTTCTGTGTTTTTGCTCTTGCTATAATGACCACTTATTTGTTTGATAATCACAAAAGTAGTAAGAAATGCTATTAAGAGTTTTTACTGAATTGAGTTAAAGATGGTACCTGAGGGTCACCCAAAACTGTAGGTTACAGTTACAGATAAAAAAGAGGAAGACTGTGCATGAAAGCTTGCAGTGGTGAGATCCTTATTAACTTACCAAATACCCGAATTCTGATTCATAAGTACATTTATTGTCAGAATGTAAAAAGTAAAGATCACGATAAACGCTACAGGTGAGATTCAGTTAATACAAATGTCATTGCAGCCAAGAAATCTTTACTGTGGAGCCTACTGTGCTTTTCAATTGATTTCTCCTAAATAAATGCTGCTTTGGAAGGGACATCCTGTACCAATTCTGCTTTTCTGGGTCCTTGTTACAGTAATAGCATGGGTCACTAAGGGACAAATTGCCCTGGATTGCCTGCTTTCAGTAAGGTCCCTCCATCTATCTTAAATTTTCAGTCCCCACTCACATTAGACAGGAATAGCCACCACAGATAAGCAATGAAAATATCTCTGTTTTTAAAGACCCCATAAAAGGAAGTTAAAGGAAAAATTAAGGAATCAGAATTCATAAAAAGGAAAACAGAAAGCACTAGAAACTTTTCTTATGACAAAGGTGATTCCCGTTGGAATTTCTGGCATTTCTCAACTATGATTTCATTTAAAGAAAACTCCCCTGCCATAGCTTATTTGCCCCTAAATTTATCATAATGGAATTTTTAAAAATAATGACTACTTGTTTTCATCAATATCTCATAGTGACAAGACAATTCAGAGTAACATTGCTATTGCTAAAAATGCCCCAAGTTCTGTCCCCCCGCCAACAAAAATGCTCTCCTGCATCTTCTTGGAGCCCTCAATGCAAAAACCCCTAAGATGTGTATATCCAAAGACCACCAGCCAATTGGGTCTTGAGTTCAGGGGAATTCTTACCAAAATTTCTAGAAAACAGTAGTTAAGGGGAAATTGTTGGTTGATAGGAAATTACTGCTCAAGTGTGTATCGTTCAGACTTTTTCTTTCACTTTTTATGTTCTTATTTTCTGGTACCAAAAATAACTAAGTACAAAAGTAACTACATTTTCCCTCCTAGCATTCTTGTAGAGTTTCAGTTTCTGTAAACTCCCTTTCCTTCTATACTATATACACACTGCAGAATTTTGTTTATAGGAGAAATTATAATTGAAAATAAAAGAAACAGGGAGGAGGAAGAAGGAGGGAAAGGGGAAGTACTAGGACTGAAGAACTAGAACAAAGTATATTCCATGGTTTTATGATTATGTCAAAATGAATACTAATGTTATGTATAACTAAAAACAACCAATAAAAAATAAAAGAGAAATTTACAGGCTTACCAATAAGAAGCCAGGTGCTTGAATTTTCATTTCTGTGACTTGATTTTGTTTAGTTTTTGAGACTGAACTTGATCTTACATTATTCTTAAATATTTTTTTAAAAATTTCAGTTATTGGGGCTGGAGCAGTGGCTCAGTGGTTTCATTGCTTGCCTGGCAAGCATGAGGACCCGGGTTCAAACCCCAGCACCATATACACAACTAAGTGTTGGAGCAACAAAGGCCACGTGAAAAGCTAAATAAAGTTGTTTCTCTCTTTCTCTGTCTCTCTCACTGTCCCTCTCTCTTAAAAAAAAAAAAAACAAAAAAACAAAAAAAATTCCAATTAGTCATTAAACAATCTCATCAAAGGCATCATTTTATGTACAACCCACAGGCCAACTTTCAACCTGTTATGATTGAGATATGAAGTTTGCCCCAAAAGCTTGTGTGTGAGACAAAGAAAGAATACTCTAGTGTGAAATGATTAGGTTATGAGGGCCTTGACCAACTTAGTGGATTAATCCACTAATATGGATTAACTGATGATAACTGTGGACAGGTAGGTGGACTGGAAGAACTAGGTCACTGAGGGCATGCCTTTGCAGTTTATATTTTTGTCCTTGATTAACAGATCTCTTTCTGCTTCCTGTTTGCCATATCCGGTGCTGCTTTCCTCTGCCACACTTCCACCATGATGTTTTACCTCATCTCAGATCCAGAACTATGGAATCAGCCAACCACAGACTGAACCTCTGCGACATGAGCCAAAATAAACTTCCTCTCTAAACTGTTCTTTTCAGGCCTTTGGCCATGGTGACAAAGAGCTTACTAAAACATACCCACTACCTCTTTTTATAAATAAAGTTCTGTTGGGACTGGCAGACACATGGCTGCTTTCTAGAGACAGGGCAGAGTTGACTGGTTGTGACAGATCGTTTAGATTAGAAAGACCAAGACACACCTTTTCCGAGTCTTTTCAGAAAAAAAAAATTCCCATCTTTCTCATGCACAATATTTTTGTCCTCAGAAAATGCTTTGTCTATGAAAAACAGTGTTTTCTTTTTCAAACAAAGTTCTCATTTCAAAAAAATTCTTGTTATGTGTAACATTGCCTGATTGCCCCACCTTATTATTAATTACATTTTACATAAAAGTGTCTATGTTGCACAGTACATTTTTAAAAATTTTGCTTACATGACCTCCTGTAGCCTGGCTCTCTGCTGGCAAGAACTTCTGTGCTCCATGGGACATAACCAGCATGGACTAGGATAAGACATTGCTTCAAAGAGCCAAATGGCCACACCTTGGGATGGGTTCTGTGGAAGTCAAAGGTAGGAATAAAAAGATCAAAAATTAGGTACTGAATGATCCTGTTCTCCTCAGGTTAATGGTTAATTACGCTCCTGATCATATTATAAAAGACATGAACATTTGTATGGAGAAAGCTTCAAAAGTTTAGACTGAATTTTCTGGGTGAATCCTTCCTGAAGTTTTTAGATTAATTCATGTCCATGTAGAATTAGAAGCTATAACGCTTTATAGAGTTCTCTAGGAAAATGTTCTTCATTCTATTACAAAATAGCATAAAGAAAATGTGATATCAGATGCATTTTGGGGCTTCACGTCATGTTACTAAGTCTAAGAAAGATACTGAATATGTTATAAACATCTAATCTAACAATGAAGTATCAGTCTTCATTCAGATATTTGATATTAAAACACTATTACTATGGCATCATGTTCCAAAGTGTATGTGATGTAAGGGGTTTAAATATGCTAACAGATTATACTATTAGAAAAACCTTAAAATAGCATACCTCCTGTTTTTAAAAATGGCATTTCAACTTATTCCATTTAAAAAAAGAAAGCACTATTACTTCTATTTTATAAAATAAATTAAGAATCAGCCAAATTTCTATATGGCCTATAATATAAAAGATATTTATGGTACTACAAATAATAAATTTATTTTAGAAAATCTTAGTTCTAATCACTACTGAGGTAGTAAATGCTTAATATAATTGTAAATCCCAAAAGTTTTGCCATTCTTTATGCCTACCTGTAAACTGGAATTTTCCAAATTATTTAAAAAATATTGACTCAAAATATTACTGTACCTAAAGACTTGCTAAGTGCTTTAATGACTGGTTTTCATCCTTAAGAAACTCACCAAGTAGTGGAGAAATACCTTCAAACAACCGAAAAGTTCTCTGAATGTTTTGAACAGAGAATGGAGAAAGCCCCATGTAAAGCCAGTGTGTGAGACCACTGATCTACACGGATGAGGAAGATGAGGGACTTGGAAAGACTTCAACGAAAGTGGCATCTGATCTGACTTGAAAGAGTAGTTTTAGTCTAGCAAAGGAATGCTACTTGCAGTAGCTCCGAATTCCTGGAGGAGGAATAGGATTTCAGTAGGATTTGGAATGGGACTTTACTCTTGCCTAGAATTGATGGCTGGAATTCAGGATTAGCAACAAATCAACATTAAGTTGTCCAAAATTGTAAAGAGTTCTGAATCTGGGTCCAGGCATCTGCTCTAAGGCTAACCCAGAGGTAGGAAAACATCTCCTATTCCTACCACCAACCGACTCCAAGAATTTATCTCTGGTCCACATACAGAAAACTAAAATATCAGGAAGCAGGAGCAAAAGCAATGAATGGATTCAGGGACATGATGGGAAGTGTCAATGACTACAGGACTATACAAAAAAAGAGACTTTGCCATGGACTGAAATGTGACTCTGTACCCCACCCACCACCACCAAAATTCGTATGTTGGAGTGCTAACTCTTAATGTAACAGTATTTATGACAGGGCCTTGTGGAAATAATGAGGTTCAGATGAGGTCAGGAGGGTGGGACCCTTAGGGATTAGTGTTCTTATAAAAAGAGACACCAATGAGCTAGTTTGCAACTGCATCTGCTTCCTCTCCTTTCCACTCCTTCCTCCATTCCCACTTCTCCTCCTCTTTCTTCTTCTCCCCACACCCATGCCTCCCTCATATGTGAAGACAATGCAAGAAGGCAGTCATCTGAAATCCAAGAAGGGAGCCCTCAACAGAAGCCAAATCAGCTGGCAGCTTGTTGTTGAATTTCCTAGGCTTCAAAACTGAGAGAAAATTTCCATTGTTTATAGAAACCACCCATTCTATCGTAATTTGTTATGGGAGCCCTAGCCAGCTAATACACACTGGTATTCCATTCCATCCTTTGTCTGGACATCACATCAGCACGGGTGAGAAACAATAGGAAGATCCAATTCTCACTAAAGGATATTTCTCTATTTTTCTGTTCATTTTAAACAGCCAAATCTGCTTAGTGCTGGTGGAAACAGGCATAATTATGCCTGGCTGCTGAAGTGACAGCCATCATGCCCCTCCCCAGTACCCAGGTGCTGCAGCCAGATGACCAATCCAGCCAAATGACACGGGCTAGATGGGGACCACAGAGGTCATCTCAGGAGTCCCATGCCTGGCTGAATTGTGATCACCGTTGCTGCCACACCCATACAAAGGTCACTGATCTGACTGCTACTGCTTCAGCAGTGCCATGGCAATTGTTCATGGCTATCATGATTACTGTTGAATACCTTCACTTTTGCCAGGGCAGTTCCAGATGCCTCTGCCCCATACTGCTCCAGATGTCACTACCCACTTTATAGTCAATTCCATTATCCCCACTCCAATCTGAAGAGCACCCATGCAGGACACACAGTGTAAAGACTCTGCAGTTAGCAGACAGATAACACACAACTATTTTTGTTACCCATCAGCTGAGATGTCTTTTGCTCAACTCATCCACAAAGATGAAGTACAGCTACCATAGTGTTAACTACTCTAGAGTGCCAGCAGCTCTCAGCTCTTAATGTTAACAGCTTTCCCACCTGCTTTTCAGAAGTCAGAGGTAGCAGCTCTCAAGAGTTCCCTGGAGCTCTTCAGCAGATCTCTGACTGCAGGTATTCTTAGGGCTAGCAGCCTTTTGCACTGCCAGCTCTTAGTGCAAACATCCCAACCTGCTCTACTCAAAATAGAAGTCATGAATAAGCAAAATAAAAACCATTCACAATAGATGTTATTTGTGCTCATGCTGTAGCATAAGGCAGGGGGCAGTGTATAGGATGGGGTTCTCCCACACTGGTCCAATGAGTATGAAGCGGGTGGGGTTAATATAGACAAAAGGAGAAGGTACATTCATGCAAATCATCATCTGCCTGCAAACTGCATTGTGATTCCTCAATTATTACCAATATGGTATAACAGTCCTAAGAAAACAGCAGACTAGCAACTTCAGTGAATATCTGTTAACTGGTAACCAAAATACTTAAAAAACAAAAATACCCCTCTAACTCATCTTGCTATGGTTTGGACATGAACTGTCTAAGACTCACGTATTGAAGACTTTTTATCAATGTAGCAATATTCAGAGGTGAGATTTTTGGATGGTGATTGAATCATGAGAACTCTGAACTCCTCAGTGGATAAATCGATTAATGAATAATAATTTGGTGGTACTGTGGGAGGTGGTGGAAATTTTAGGAATTAGGCCTACTTGAAGAAAGTAGGTCACTGGGTGTGTACAATGGAAGGGCATTTCTTGTCCCTATACCCTTCTGGGTCTTCTCTCTCCCCCCTACCCCTCTTTTCTCTGCTTCCTTTGCAAGGAGCTGAGCAGCTTTCCTATTCCTCACCTTCCCACCATGGTTTGTCTTCCTGGGAGTCAACACACCACAGACTGAAACCTTTGAAACCATGATCCAAAACAAACTTTTTCTCCACCAAGTTGTTTGTGTCAAGTACTTTGGTTACAGTGACAAGAGATGACTAATACAAAGCTCCTATGCTATTTTTTCCACTAAGAGTCTGTCCAAAGTAAGTGGCATACACTTGAAAGCCCCATAACAATGCACTTTCTCCATAACTGCACAGCAGCAATATGAAAGCTTAATGTTGACCTGTACACATCATCGACCTCTATGCAGCCAAGCACATATTTGGAAAAACTTGTCTCTGACCTTGGAACTTAGAACATATTTAAATGGAATTAGAAAAAATGAATGTTAGATGCTCCAAAAAACTCAGTTCAGCATCCATATTTCCCAGAGCAAGAAACTGGTTCGAACAGAAACCAACTGACGTGCTCTAACCAGGTTACTCATTATGCCAGCTGGCAGCTCAAAGCTGAGCCCCTCCCCAGAAATGCTGTCATTGAACAAGCTATGAAGTACAAGGTCATGACCCAACTCCTGCAGGAAGCTGGGCTCCTTGTCCAGAGTAGGACCTCCTCTGATGGGGCTTCTTAGCTCCACAGCCTTCCTTATAGGATTTGCTGAATCCTCTACTGCAAATGCACCACAGTTCAATGTCATCCTCTGCCTATGTTATTTCCTGCTGGCCTCACTTCCACTGGGAGCTGAGAACATGCATGCCATGCAGAGTGCTGGTAAAGTGCACATCTCTATCCCAGCATCTGCTCCCCAGGAAACCCAACCTACAAAACTGGTGCATTCTGTCTTAGTGAAAATGTAAGATTGGGAAGCACATGTATCAAATTGAAATAAATTATCATAGAACTTTTAATTTGACAATGTGCACTATGAACCTCCAACAAATAACTAAAGTCACCCAAAGTTAGTCATAGAATTCTTTTTTATAGTGAATGATTTGTGAGATGTATATTCTCTAGAAAATGCTCTGGGAAACGTGAATGCAGTCTATGCTAGATGCTGTCAAATCTGATCGCTGGAGTTCTCATGTCAACATCTTCTACAATAGAAAACTAATGGATATAATCTAAATTTCATTAATAAGTAGTTGTTTAAATGAATTATGATACTTCTATACAATTAAATACTATACATTCGTGTAAAACATTGAGAATTTATTTAAATACTTGCATGAAAATCTCCAAGGTATATTTTTAAGTGAAAACAACAAGTTTCCCAACAGTGTGTTTTTTTTAAGGGAAGAAGTAAATAAATGTGTGCATTTTCTTGGATGCGCACAAAGTATCTGCAAGAGCATACACTGGAAAAGGACACCACTGGTCGCATCTATGGAAGAAAATTGAAAAGCACTTTATTCATTTTGAAGTTTAGACCATTAGAATTTATATCAATTGATATATTCAAAATATTTCACTAAAAATTAAAAGCAAAACATGGCAAAGTATCAGACATCAGAGATTTAAATACTTTGTCTAATCGTATAAGAAAAGAGATTTAAATACTTTGTCTAATTATATAAGAAAAGACTCTGAAAAACCTTCTGTCATCTACAAAGTTACTAAAACCATGACCTCATTAAGGACAGAAACCATCTCTTATTCATTCAGAGTGTCCAAAGTCTTGTACAGTGTCTCAAACAAGGAGGCAGCAAAGAACTTTAAAAGAAAACAGAATCCAATGCTTCTAATACAGTAACAAATTAACCTTTTTTAAATTAAAGAAATGGAAAAAGAATAGTATCTTACATAAATATATTTTCCTAGACTAGGTTTTCTATGATTGCCCTATAGTCTGAGATATTTAAAAAGTATCCAGAGCTATCCAGAACTCTGTCATTAAATACAGTAGCCATAACCTATGTGTCTTTTAAATTTAAAAGTAAACTAATTACAATAAACTGAAAGTAGAAATTCACTTCCTTAATCCAACCAAATGTTTTGTTTTTTTTTTTTTAAGAGAGAAGGAGAGAGAGTGAGAGAAAGAATGAATCAATTTTTACTGAGTTTTTCATATGGCTTTCATTGCTCTGACACTTAGTTGTGTACTTGGGTTACTGGGGTTTGAACCTGTGTACTTGTGCATGCTGGACAAGCACCGTAACCTCTGAGCCACTGCTCCAGCCCCTCGAACCAGTCAAATGTTAAAAAGTCACATATACTTAGTGGCCACCAAGCTGGAAACAGGAATAGCATATTTCATTTTCAGTTCTGCAGAAAGTTCTGTTGGAGAGGTGTAAAACAGAACTTGGTTTCAGATAGACTTAAATTTGCAATCTGACTTAGCCATTTACTAGCAGTAACATTTTAGGGTGGGTAATTTTCTCAGGACCTCAATTCTTGCATCTACAGAATGGGGAACATGGAAATATCCATTGCAAAGGATCATTGTAAAGTTTAAGTGAGCTCATTCATGCAAACTTCATATAAGAGACCTTAACATGCAGGGAGCTTTCAAAAAAATTAACTCTTTATAAGTGATCATTCCCATTGTGAATGTAGCACCTCACCATAAACCAATCACATAAACCCTTACACTCAGGCTATTCCATTGTCCTCAGCATTGGGAAGAGAAAAAGTGGCCATTAACATCAGTATGGTCTAGTTCAGTGCTATTAAATGGACAGTTTGTAACAAATAAAGCTCACACTGATTCCTTCCTGAGTAAAGTCTTGTTATAAGAAAAACATCAGTAAACTACATAAGTGTGTGCTAGTGACGTGGTTGATTGACATTCTGATGACAACTCTTTATCAAGTCAAAGACCAGGAACAAATATTTTTTTACCTTCAACTGCAATGACCTCAGTCTCAGTGGGATGACATACCACTGAGGATTTTAAAATACAAAGAAGGCTGTCAAATTTTGCTATGAAAAGGGTAAAGCCTCTTACAGCAAAATTGAAGGGGCAGAGATTTACTGGGGCAGTCAAAGTGAGGTTTCCATAGCGGCAAATTTGAGCTAAATTTTGAAAATATAAAAACCACAATGGTGGAAGAGCAATAACTGGGAACAATTATAAAGGAATAATAGTAAACAAAAGTGTCCCTAATGGTTTAGATAAAGGGTATCTTCCCAAAGCTCACGTGTAAGACAATGTAAGAAATTTTAGAGGTCAAGAAACCCTTAACTTATTCAGTGCATTAATCCTCTGGATGGGGGTAACTGGATGGTAACTGCAGGCAGGCAGGGTGTGGCTGGAGAAGGTGGGTCCCTGGGGCATTGACCCCACCCCTTCCTGGTATGACGCACTGAGCTGTTTTCCTCCTTCACACTCTTCCACCACCATGATGTTCCTCACGAGGGCCCCAGGGAAGGGAGCCAGCCATCTGTGGACTGAGACCTCTGAAACCGAGTCCTCTAAAATTGTTCTTGTTGGGGTCATTTGGTCACAGAGGTGAAAAAGGAGACTAAAACACAAGGACAACAAAGGGAAAGAAATCTTGTAGTTTCAGCCCTTCAAGCCGAAGTTGCTTACTTGTTTCCAGTAACAGACACTAGGTAGGCAAGAATTTAGAAGTTGCCAGTTTGGGCCTCTTTATTCCTTTTATACCGTATAAGAGAAATTATTACACAGGTATATCATAATTTTAAAATCTACAAATACATATGGAAAGTTATTTTGATGGGTTTCTGGACTTCATTCATTTGCAGGTAAAGATAAATGAGTCAAAAAAAGTTTTCAGGTATGCATTTAAAATGCTTTTTGAATTCTTCAGATATTTATATTTTAAAAGATCCACATAAAATTACTTTTCATAAAAAAAAAAAAATCAGCCAGCCATTACCTAACAATTTTACAGAACCGCCACTATAGATAATTGTTTAACTATGAATGTATGCTGAATAACAACCATAATGACATCAATCTCTACATGACCACCCTGTGCTGCCAGGGAAGACATACCTCATCTGCTGTAGCAAGAAATACCATAGGATGATTTCCTATTACCTGCTGATAATAACCTATCCATGGAAACAACAATTTAATGATACACCATATCTCCTGCTGGTGACTAACTGGATTCAAACACTTCCACTGCTTCCCACTCATCTCCTAGAGCAGCAATGGAGTATGATTACCATAAATGTTAGGAATAATACTTATAACTAAATACAATTATTTAGAGCGAGGTTGATCTTTTATTAAACCACCAGATGCACTTGAGAGCACATAATCCTACCCTGTCTTCAGGAAGTTCAACTAGATTTGACTGCTATTCTTCTAACCTTTAATTATTCTTGCCAATTAGACCTCTGGCCTTTCCCATTCAAATACTTGTCTTTTTATGAAATCTATCTAGTGATTTACACTGAACAGCTCTCTGGAACAATAGAGCAGCCATGGATTTGCTGTGGTACTTCCAAATATCTTTACTTCTAAAACAGTGCTTGCTTGTCTCCTTCCTGACAAGCAAACCAAACTTCTCAAGTCTCTTAGCAAAATAGTAATGCTTATAAAACTGTTAAGTGATGGACTATCTCATTAATAAAGTTTATTTGGCAATTGGCAGAAAGTTTGAACTCCTGAGCTCTTGTGTGTGGTCCATATGGCTAATGAAGGGAACATGTCCACCCTTTATCACACTGTAGGCCTTTCCTCTCCACCAAGGCTGTGTTACTCATCTGAGGCAGCTCACAGAATGTCTGTTCCTATGATACAAAACTTAGCTTTAGTATTTCATCTCCTCCTCCATTGGCCTCACTAAATACTATGCAAGTAAAACTACTGCTATAAAGATTGCTATTTGTGACTTCTTTCTCATTTTGATATTTACATTAAGAAAATGGGGGGCTGGAGTGGTGGCTCAGAATTTATGTGCTTGCCTGGCATGCACATAACCCGCATAGGATGCGGGTTCAAACCCCAGCACCACATACACAACTAAGGGTTGGAACAACAGAATCCAGATGAAAAACTAAAATTAATTCTCTCTTTCTCTCTCTTTCACTGCCCCTCTCTCTTTGAAACAGAAAATTGGCTTTAGAGACATCACACACTATCTCCTTCCGTCTGGGACCCTTTCTGCTGGGTATACTTGTTACAGGATGCCCAAGATGGCTAAGATGTCTGATTTCTTCTGAGGGTATTATTTCTTTTGCTTTTGTATTGGAATCATGCAGTGAGAGATAGAGGAGACAAAAGTGGATGACTTGCTTCTTGCACCAGAGCAATCTCCTTAAGTTTAATAACTAAGACCCTAAGCTACACTATAAAATGATCAAATTATTAATAAGCTTCTTTGACAAGCATGGACTGGGACCAAAGTAAATGGGAAAGTCTTACAGAACACATATCGTCTAGGTTAGAACACAACATGCAAAGTTTTCTCCATTTACTGACAAAGCTTAGTTTTTGAGGCAAATAACGTTAAATGTACCACCATTTGCTGGAATCACAAACATGCATTCCTGTGGTCATTGCGGTGGACATAGACTCCCTCTCTGGATGTGCTGTGAAAACGTGATGGACATGCTCACCATCTTTTATTTTACTGTGCTCCATGCAGGCCACACTTTTTTGTATTCCATACATCATTAAAACGTCACAAGTTTTCAATATTGTTGTTCATGTAACACTGAAATGGAAGAAGACTTCCCAGCAGAATTTGGAGTCTTATTAATCTTAACCATGGAACAGACCTGAAGCCAAGACTTGGGCCCTGGTCTTGGTTTTGTCCTTAAACAGCTATGTGACTTTTAGTGAGGAACTTCATGATTCTAAACCTCAGTTATCTTATCTTCAAAATGAGATTAGACTGGAAATGCCTAGGGTCCCATCCAGTGCCTATGTGACATCTATAAAAGTACAGCTGACAATCTCAGCATGTTGAACTCATCCATGTTATGTGCATCCTTGGAACCACCAGATTTAACACCCCAGGGAATTTCTTGGGCCTGATTATCTTAATTAATTTTCCAGAACATAAAAAAATAGGGAAATTAAATGTATTGTCTAGGTTATTTTACACAAATAATTGCAATTTTAACATTGGGTTTTGGGTCCTGATTAGGGTTTTGGATCCCCTCTTTAATTTTTCACTAGGAATTCATTCAGTTAATAGTAGCACTATATATATATATAATTATGCCACTTCTCTATAATAACTTCAATTTCATAATAGGTCTAATGTATCCCTACAATCTGGATTACAATATTCAGAGCTGGCAATTCACATGTATTGATTATATATAAAAGGCAGTTATTAGTGAACTTTGAGCTTTTTCTCATCTCATATCTTAGATCTGAGAGCTAACTATTTTACATCATACCACCAGCAAAGCAATGCTATTTGGTTCCACTCCCCTGATTTCCAAATAGCTACTTTCTGGGTCAGAAAAAAAACAAACATTCCATCTGCAACTGCTCTGAACAACTCTTTCCATCTGAACTCACTGTGGTTCAATTCTTACCCTTCTACCTTGAAGAATTGGGAACATGTAAGGTTCATGGTCTTTTCACCAATAGCTAAGCCACACTCTTGCTCATCATACTGCTTGGCACGTAGTTAAGTACTCAATACAAATGAGCTGTTATCATCATCTCTTTGTCTTCAGTAGTCTAACTGAATATTGTACCAATACTGGCACCCTCCCCATCTCCCAAAATTAAAGGAAATGTTTTGCAAATTTCTGTATTAAACTTGATATTTCCCAGCTACTTTTCATAGATATATTTTATCCAATTTTGGAAGATCCCAACTATTCTTATTCTACCAACAGTTTGATATTAACTTTTTCCATATCACTATGATTATACTGATAAATTTTCTGATATTGAGTTATCCATACAATCCTCAAGTAAAGTGTATTTCATTTTAGTGAGTGTGTTCCTGCTGGGAGGGGGTTATATGGATTATTTATTTTACTATTCTATTACACTACCTAATATTTATTTAGTGCTGCCAGATAACACTGATTTTCCCAATCTTCTGTCTAATAACCTTGGCTAGTTGTATGGCTGTCATCTATAAATAATAATTTAATCTCTCCCGTTTCATCTTTCATTGTTCCAGTGAGGTAGTGTCCTCCCTTTGAAGAACTTGGGCTCTAGAGTCACACACCATTTCAAACTCAGTTCTTCTACCTCCTAACTCTCAACCCCAGGCAAGTCACCTCACCTCTTGGTGTTTCAGTTCACTCATCTGGAAAGCAGGGAGAAACTGCCTCATGAGTTGGGAGCGTTAAATACGTGAAAATGCTCAGCCGTATGGTTGACACTAAATATTAACTATGAAAATATTTACTGAATGAAGTTAAGAATAAGTGATGCCTAACCCAGTCTTAGAGGTTTGGGGAAATATTTGCGGAGAATGCATTATCGGAGGCCTCTGCACCAGGTAAAGAGAGGCAGGAAGAAGAGACACTGGATGAAATAGCATGCTCCCTATCCAGCCATGCAAGCAAGCATGGTGAAGGCAGATGCAGATGGCACTTCAACACACAGGCTACTCAGTTCTCTCCATAAAATACCCATTGCTCTGCTAGATGACCAAGTCCTGGAGGTTATCATGGCTATAGCTTTTAGTCCTTCCCAGCACTGAACAGAGAGCCATGTACAGTTTCCAGTCCATGTTGGCCTTCCTGGTTCCAAGAACCACAGCCTGGAATCCATTCTTATAAATGGCAGGGGCTGAGAATAATGTGAATTAAGAGAGCACAAGTTTTATGAGATAAATACCTTAATATCAAGTCAAATAAGCCTTCATCAAAACCACATGCCTCTTGGGGCTGGAGTGGTGCTCAGTGATTACAGTGCTTGCCTGGCAAACATGAGTACTCAAGTTCAAACCCCAGCACCTCGTACACAATGAAGTTTCAGAGCAACAAAAGCCACATGAAAAACTAAATAAAATAGTGTCTCTCTCTCTCTCTCTCTCTCTCTTTCTCTCAGGGGAAACAAAACAAAATAAAACAAAAAAACACATCTCTCAAGTTTTAGAGGTCCTGGGCACACAAAAATATCAGGATCTTGTTTTTCAGAAGTAGAGTCTAAAGACACAAAATATTTATTTATTTTTCTCTGCTATTTGGGGTTATGGTCAATTCTGAAGTGACAGAATAATGCTGGTAGGGCAGCATATTTGTCATCCTGCATTCTTAGGAGAAGACACACTAATGAAACCATACAATAACACTTCCAGTTTTATGAAACACCCTCATACTCATATAATTGTTTTTTTCCAAAATACATGGTAAATGGATTTAAGAAAATGAAAGGACTTCTGTCTGAAGGAATTTAGAGAACAGGGTGTGTCTTGTTTCAATTTCCTTTTACTTGTTGAAGCACTTACTTTGTAATTATAAAATTGTCCTCTCCATAATGAAACTAGCAGAAAACATTAAGCAGCCCTGTTTTTATTTTGTACATTTGTTTCAGTTCTACAAACTCTTACTCACAAGAATAAATAAGAGGATTCTATCAATAGCCTGAGCCAAATTAGGCCCTTGGGAAAGTTCAATTCTCTTCCTGACCCTGAAGATAAGGAATATGCTGGAGAGAACTTCCTAATAGCCATCTTAGCACAGGTGACTTACTTTGAGCCAAATCTAGTCAAACTTTTTCCTGACTTTTGTTCCACTGGACCTCCCCTTCTCTTCCGAAAACTTTTGGTGCCCCTGAGCAACCCCTGACCCCACTCTCCACAAAGGAGGAGATTTGAAATGAGAAGTTCTCCTCTGTCTTCCTCAAACCTGATTTTAAGTAAAGCTACTTCCTTTCCAACCTGTCTCCCAAATTTTTGTGGAACAAGAGAAGGAAAGACCTTTCACCATGATAACAAGATAGTGACAGGTGTGTGGAGAGGCTTCCAGGGGAGTGTTGGTGGGAGGGCAACGTGAAGTTCACCAGTCAGGAAAAGATTCGTTGCAAAGCAATTGGAGCCAAGCCTTGAAGGAGGCTAGATGAGAGGGTCATATCTGAGAAATGAGCCTTCTAGATAGAAGGAAGAGCAAGTTCAAAGACCCTTACACAAGAACATGACATTACGACTGATGAATAGAAAAGTCATTGGGGTGATACTTGGTAAGCTAGGGAAAGAGCAGTAGATGAGACGATAAGGATACAAATCACTTAGGGACATACTGATCACTGGAACCGAATTTGGGTTTTATTGGAATGAGATGAGAAGGCAAAAGAGGATTCTGAATAAAGGGTAGGGGGTAAGACTTGGTTAATATTTTAACAGGATCATATTTTTGGCAGATAATCTGTAAATTTTATAACATTTGTGAAATATTACATAAGTAGTTACTATGAATCAATGCCTTCCCACAGTGCATGACATGTTGTCCCTCAAAAAGTGGAAATCTATGTCCTCTCCCCTTGAACAGGGATGGTCTTCTGACTTTTTTCCCCAAAGAATGAGACAAATGTGAAATTTGATTCCCAGCTTTAAGAGCTCACAGTTCCAACTTTATAGAAGATGAATGCTATGTAAGGAGTCTGATAACCCTGAGACTCATGCTATGAGGAAGCTCAGTTCAGCCATGTGGAAAGACTACATGGAGGAAAACCAAGGAATCCAGTCAATAGCCAGACTTGAGACTCCATATATATGAATCCATGTCCTAAGCCATCTCTTGAGACCACAGACACTGTGGAGTGAGGAAGAAACACTGCCACTGTGTCTTGTACAAATTTTTAACCTTGAGAAAAATAATGGTTCTTATCATACACCAGCAGGTTTGGGGGTAGTTGCTTACATAGCAATTAATAAGTGCATCTGAAACTGATGACACCGGGTGGTAGGTGGACACCTGAAGAGAAGCAAGGATGCCATCAGCAAGGGCTGGAACCTAGGCAGTGATAAACAGAAATTAGAGGCTGAAGGGAGGACAACTTATGTCACAGCGTGACAAGATGCTGACAGCACTGTGGACTATAATAACGGAGAAGAAAGAAAACATCAAAGTGACAACTGGTTTCATTTAGCTCATCATAAGTAAGTACGGAAAGAGAAAGATAACAGTGTTGGAGCAGAATTTAGAGGAAAAGGGTCAACCCAAGATTTGCTACCTTAGAAAATAAAACATTCTTGCCTTTCTAGCAAGAGATACTCAAAGAAAGACATGGTCAAAGGACAAAGGTCAGATCCAAGGTTTGCTGATACAACGGGCTCTCAAGTTGAAGATCCAATGAGGCATGTGGCAGAAAGACCCTTCATTAAAATCTTATAAGTCTTAAAGTGTTGCCTCTTTGCTCAGCTAGTCAAAAGGGCACCCAAAAATCTTAAGGGCTTCTTCTATACTTTTCTCACTTGCAGACAAACTAAAGAGGTGCCAGTTTCTATAGTTTTGTGGTTATTTTTTTTATCTAAAGGAGTGAACCTCCATCAAATTCAATGGAAGCCCCCAAGGTTTTAAAGAGATCTGAGTTTATAATCAAGAAACAACACATAAACAGGGCTAGAGCAGTGGCTCTGTGGTAGAGCTCTTGCCTGGCATTCTTGAGAACCTGGTTTTGAATGCCAGCACCACATATACAACTAAATGTTGGAAAAACTAAAAAATAAAAAAAATCGATTCTCTCTTTTAAAAAAAATAAAAGAAAAATACACCAACAGCTAAACTAAGAGGAGTATACAAAAAGTTTCTAACGCACTAAATGTAGGAATCAGGCTACTCATTTACAAATGTAAGTTAGCTATTTGGAGAGGCCAAACAGAGGGACTCTTTAGCTTTCCAGATGCCTAGCTGAGGTGACAGACAGGAAAATGAAGAAACCTTCTTGGATATGCATCCCTAACGCCTAAGAGGAGTCAACTAGCTGAAGGTAGCCCAGATTGCAGAATCATGATAACTAACAGTGAGTTTTCTAAGCCACTGAAATTTGGACTTTTGTTATATTTTGTTCTTGTGTTAGAAGTCTTTTTACTGCAGGGCCATTTAATTGAAACAGTATGGCTTCTTCCTTGAGAACAGGCTGGAGGGGGGGGCAAGTATAGCTATAGAGAGAATAACTCTTGCAGGTACACTGTGAGAAATGATAGTGGCTTAGGCACAGGTGGCAGCAATGATGGTGGTGGGGTATACTTTGAAGGCACAGCTAAATGATTTGGTGGCAGATTCAATGTGGGTATGAGAAAAAGAGAAGTTAAGGATGACTCCAAGATCGATTAATCGGTTGATGATTGACTGTCTATGCAACTTACAGAATGGGATTGCCATGAAGGAAGATGGGGAAGATGGTGGGAGAGGCAGCCTGGTGGATAACATCAGGAATCCGATGAGCATCAGACATCTAATCAGAGATGCTAGAGAGACTTTGGATATGAGTCGAGTTCAGGGCAGAGGTCGTAGCTGGGAGACAAATTATGACTCATACAAAGGCACTAAAGCCACGAGACCAGATGAGATCAGCAAAAGAGTGAGAATAATGAAAAGGTCTTAGAATTGAGCCCTCAGACAGGTGAGAGAAAAGAAACCAGCATGAGACTGAAATAATTGCTGGTGAGGTAAAAGCAAAATAAAGAGAGAAGGGTGCCTGGAAGCTTGTTGAAGAACTCTCAGGCCCTTTAAGAACACAGAGGAAGGGAACCAAGAATTAACACAAGATTTAAAAACAATTGGTGTATTTGACACATGCATTTTAGTGGAAAATGAAAAGACAGAAATGAGAAAAAGGAAATCTCAGAGAGAATTTCCGGAAATTTTCCTATAAAATGTGGGCAGAAAACCCAGGTGGGAGTGGAAAGAAATGAGGAAAATAACATGAGGCTATCTTTTTTCTTAATAGGAGAAATTATAGCATGATAGTTGGAAACACCCATTAGAGAAAGAAAAAAATGGAGAGAAAGAATTATTAGAACTATAAATTGAAAGATAATGGGAATAAGTCCACACACCTCAATAACTGGATGGATTTCTATCTGATTTCCTTATCTCTAAATTGCCTTTTTCTTCAATAAATTCTACCTCAACCTAATTTTCCTAAAATACAATTAGTATTAACTTGGTCCAGCATTGTTTTACGCTGCCAAGGCGATATTACGATGCCTCCCACCTCCTTTACATTCCTCTGCTCAGCTGTCCTACTTTTGGATGATCCAATTGATTCTCACTGAAATCACTACAAATCATCCATGTGTCCAGCCCTCTGCTAGGCACACAGATCACATATCAAAGTGAATCTATTTACAAATATAAAAAAATTATTATGGAGAACACAGAAAGCACCAAACAAGTTCATAAAAGTTAGAAAATAATTCTGCCTGGGCAGTGGATGAGGATGCAAGCACTACACTGACAGGCATTGTGTTTAGGACCCACGAAGGTTGGCACAGAGGTTCAAGTATATTAGAGGACAGATGGAGCCTGCCAGCAGTTGAGGCTGGAAGAGGAGATGAGGATGCAGAAGCAATCAAAGGCCTGCCAGAACTATTTCCCACTGCTGGCCAGGGAGGGGGAGACTCCACAGCAGGCCCACTAGGTCATTCACCCACTCTGCCCTGATGCCCTGCTTTAAGTGCAATAAGCCACCGCAATCCGGAAGCCAAGGAGGGTGAGCTGAGGATAAGGCTGAACCAGATAAGACATCACCTCCCAGCTGGAGAAAGCACGACCCCAGGGTGCCCTACCATTTTCCCTGGGTGTGCAGGTGCAGAGCCCTAAAGGAACCACATTCCAAACCCACTGCTTACACAGGACTCCTGTTCTCTCCATGCTGTGCCTGATATGACTGAGGCAAGCAGATTTCTAGCAAGTTCTCCTTTCCTACTTCCCCTTTCATAGTTACCCTTCTTCTATTATATGCAAGACAGATTCCTCCCCCACCCAGAATCTCACCATGTGGCTAGCCTTGCCAAGGTGCCACATAAAAAAAGGGGGGCAAATTGATGGCAGGCTCAGTGGCACACACCTGTAATCCCAGAGGCTCCAGAGGCAGGAGGATCACAGGTTCAAGGCCAACTTCAGCAATTTAGATGGGCCCTGTCTCAAAAATAAATAAATAGGGCTGGGGATGTGTCCTAGTGGTTAAGTGCCCCTGGGATCAATCCCTGGCACTAAAAAGGGGGTGGGGCAACTTGGAAACTGCCATAAGAGAAAGCTTTTCTATCATTCACATTTCCAATACAGCTTTAGTTTAATGCCTCATATTTCTTATAAAAAAATTTAAGGGGTATTTTAGTTAATTTGTATACTCATAATATTTAAAATAACATAACCAAGGATAATTTTAATAATAACATCCCTTAGATTAAAGAATTAAGAATCGATTTATACATTTACTTTTATTGTAGAGAAGAAAGAAGAAAAAATGGAAAATATATTTTAAAATCCATAACTGTAAAATTTTCAATTAAAGAATAATTATTTGAAACTTTTGGAGATTGTTGCTAACAGGGTGCAAGGACTACTTCATTTCTCCAATTTCAATTAAAAAGCACAGGAGTAAAATGTCAATGAAGGAGAAGTATAATTCAGTGTTATAATAGATCTAGGCTTTTTCTGGGTTTCTTTGTGTGAGTCAAAATAAGGTGAGTTTCCCTCTCTTGCCCCATCAATCTATGAGCATCATATTTTCTTCTAGGACCATTTTCAGTTGCAATTCCTTCATTTGACAAAATAATTTCTATTTCTCTTCTGATCTTTTCTGAAACCTATCAGGACTTGGAAGAGTCATTAGCATTTGAGAAGACACAACTATGCATTGCATTCAGACTTTTGGATCATTTTTTTAATGTGGACTATATATAGTCCTATACCTCTGCATGGGATAAAACTCTATAAAATATATGCATACAAATACTTTCCCTTCAGATGCAAAATGTGTACAAATAATATTGTTGAATTGAACTCAAAGAGCCTCTTATTTCCTATTTCTAATAGCACCAATGAATAACTTTAAAAATTAAATCATTCTGAATGATGGCCAGCATCTATTCCATGGCAAGGTTGCAAGCACTGTAGTTTTAATTACGCTGAACAACTGACTTTCCCTAGAAAGAAAACATGTAATATCAAAAAAGTATTAACTTTGTAATCAAAATAAATGCAAGCAGATTGTTTTCTTAGCTATGGCTTAATCCAAGTGAATCTCTGCACACCAGTACAACTTTGTTCTGTACAATGAGGATAAAAATGCAATTCATATTACAATTCAATGAGGTGTTGCAGATGCAATACCAGTGTGGTGCCCGAAATACAGAAGAGACTTCCTTTGCCTAACTTTCAGATTCATATTAGGTTCCTACTGAAAGAATTCTCTGAATAATAATAATTTGTACTTTCAGTCTTCAGATTTCTTGGCTATCTCTGTTTTCCTGTTCAATATTCTTTAGAAACAGAGTAAAAAGTACCCTTTATTATCTATCTCCAGAAGTTAACAGGTGATACATACACACATACATTTATACTCAAACACACAAGCATATACATGCACACATACAGGCTGTATGCATATATGAGTACGTGTATACATATGTACATATGCTTGATAATAGTTCATTAGTGAAATGCACTATCAAATTGTTAATGATTAATTACATTCCAGAACTCACTAAAACCATACATTTTTGTCAAAACACCTTTAGAATTTTTCCATCCAATCAATTCAAAAGACTATCAGCATTTAAGCCATGTTCATTCTCTAAACCCCATGCAGTTACTGTAATCACTGGGTAAGTAAATCGAAGAGCAAATGTCGAGCTAAAGAAAGAAGTTGGCTTTTTCCCACTCAACTATAATACATCCTTCTAAAAATGGGCTTCTGAAATAGTTAACAATACCACTTCCAGCTGTGATGCCACAGGAAGGGCTTTGATCATGATCCCTCCATGAGTCCTAGCCTTCTACTTGGATGGATGGATAAAAAGAAAATAGGTGGATATAGATATACAGAGCAATTCAAATTTGACTACTGTTCATCTCTATCAGCAGAGACTGATGCAAATTGGACAAATGTTTTCACTCAGGGTCCGTAAAAGAAATTTCTCCAAGGAACAAAGCACATATCTATACTTATATGAATATTATTTGACTATAAAGATTTTTAAACATATACTTAATAATGTTGATTACAGAAGAGCCATATAAGCATTAAAATCTACATTCTATCACTATAACACTGCTTTAAAATGAAACATGATTGTCACTGTCAAACTGTAGGAAATAGCTCAGAACAATAATATCCTTAAGTAAACACACACTATCTTAACACATTAGGTCCCAAGTTTTCAATCCTGCAAATATTTCAATAACATATTTTACACAGGTGCATTAAAACAGATTGGAAATCATAACCTAGAATATATATAAACATTAATTTATATTATTATATTGTAGCATATCCTTATTATTTTATAATCATAGGATATATTACATACTACGTTTGAGTTTTAGGTGTTCCACATCTGGGACAATGATACAAAATGGGTTAAACCTGTCTGTATTGGAATTCCAGCTTTACCACTTTCTAGTCCTGTGACCTTGGGAAAGTTATTTACTCCATACTTCCATTTCTTTAATTATAACATATAGTCTGCACCACAAAAGTATATCATGCTGATTTTTTTTAAATGCATACTTAGGTGGCTGGGGGTGTAGCTTAGTGGTACAGCACTTGCCTATCATGCTGGATGCCCTGGTTAAATCCCCAGCATTGCCAAAAACAAAGCCAAATAAAACATACATACTGAGAACAATGTTTGTTACCTTGGTAAGAACTCAGCAGGTGTTGATTATTAATCCTATTATTGCCCCAAATTCAACTTGTGGATCTGAAGACAGTACTCTGTATTATTAACTAACCTTCAGAAGACTAGTTACACAATAAACAAAACAACAGAATACACTAAGGGAAAAAGGAGGAAAAGGGCAATCTTGTAAGTTCTAAAAAGTTTGTAAATTTTTGGGGATCAAAAACCCATAGAGTTGATTGGCATTATGAGTATTCTCCTGAAGAATATCTGTACCTACATAGCATGTTAGGGCTCCTTTTACAGCCTTCCTGTAACCTATCCCAGGCAGCAAACCTGAGAGGGAGAAATCCCTACTGTTAAAACATTCTATTTCCAGACTCCTTCTGGAATTCCAATTCAGAAGCCATTCTTTTTCTCCATCCTCCAAAGCAGTTTACAAATATATATTCATTGGCGAACATTATGTCTTATGATATAGTTGATGGCATTTTGCTATATTAATTTCAACAATTACAACAAAAAGCATCATATTATTTTTCTTAAACCTACCAGTAATTTGCAGGAAAATTCCAATGAAAACTGTAGCTTCAAATCAGATACTGGAGCCACTACTTCAAATCAGCAGAGTGACACCAAATTATGAAAACACCCAGCCAATCAGAGACCTGAACCTAGACCAACCTAACTTCTCTTTGTCACTGTTGCAAAACAGATTATGAGTCTGACTGAAACTATGAGAGCAGAAAAAGAAATGCAAAGACCTGATATTAAGATTCATAATAAACCTTAAGAATTTTGTGTTTTAATAAAACTTTATCTTTTTCTTCACCTTGACAATCTAAAATGGCTATTGAGTTCAGACCTTTACCCATCTTGATATTTCTTCCATTGTACCTCCTGTCTACCATGCCCTCTACATTGCTTAATTAGAAAGTGACAGAAGTTTAAATTTTAATGTGTAATGTGTAGTTGCATCTTGATGATTTCAGTAGACTGGTCCACCTTGCAACCTCTGCGTAGTAAGATGTATAATCAAACCGATCTGTTTATTCCATACTCCAAATAGAAGAGTTCAGCCAAGTCAACTGACCTCTTTGCATACACTGAAAAGATAAGTGTAACCAGGACTCACAAGTAGTGGCCATTATCTAGTATCATTATATCACAAAGTAGTTTTGAAATATCTAATATGAAATAGCTGGTGACAACCACTTGCTTCCCGTTTTAACTTCTGACTCATCCTGTTTAAGAATGTTATAAGCATCATTGAAGAATTACTTTGCTTGACACAACATACTTGGAAATGAGCAAATTTTAAGCGCACAGAATTACACAAATTAAATTCAAATGAATTGTAAATTCTTGTAACAATGCAGCCTCAAGAAAGCTTGAAAAACTTAGTTGGATATACACTTAAAGCCCCTTGAATCCTTATTGTATTTCACTACAATTCCTCCGAACTTCTTCCAAGTTTTTTTTTTCCCCATTCTAGATACTGCTTTCCTAAGAGACAAGCAGCTTGTGCGGAGTTGGCGCTAACACAGCGCCAGGCGTGAGTGCCAAGCACTGAGAGTTCCTGCAAATTTCTCTCCCTAGAAGACTTATCCCGATCAAAGAAGATGGATGTAATTGGATTTTGCAAAGGCAGTGACAGAGAGGCGCGCTCGCAGGAAAGGCAGGGAGCTTGGGGCCACAGGGAGGAAGCGGAGAGCTGCGGTACCTTTCTTGACCTTTCTGAGCTGGATTAGGTGCAGGACTCAGCGCTCAGTGCTGCGGAACCGTGTCTTCTTCGAAAACCGGTGCCTGGCTGGGACAGCCAGACGCACGTCGCTCACCCTCCGCCAGCCTTCGCGGATTAGGTGGAGCGCTAGGCGCCGGCGCTGTCGCTGTCTCCAACACCAAGAGTGCGGCGCACCGGGGAGACGCGCGCAGGACGCAAAGGGACGAGAAAAAGCGCTCCTCCGGACGCACGAGTGTGGAGCGCAGAACCCAGCAGACAAATAAAGGGTCAGAAGGGGGAAAACCTCTGGACGTAGCGCAACCGAAAATTGAAGTCCCCGTCAAGTGGGCGGGGCGGCCCGGCTGGTGGCTGGTTGAGTAGCCCGGGTGAGATGAGCCGCAGCTGGGAGGGGCCCGGGGCGTGGGCTTTCGGGGAAAATTCCATCGCCCTATGAACCACTACCATCTCCCTTCCCAAAGCAGAGGAGCCGAGCTCTGTACCTCCATGTAGACCTGGGTGCAGGGTGTTCTCCCTGCAACCAGCGCAACCGTACCAAGGACAGGGCGAGGGACTTCGACGGCAGCAGCGAGTCAGCTGTGGCTCCCCCCGCCGCCTTCCACCCGGGAGTCCCAACTCCAGCAGAAAGAAAAGTGAAACAGAAAGAACCAGAAGCTCAGGCAAAGATAAACACCACTAGCGGAGGCTGGGGGTGGGGCGGAAGGCAGCCTTCTCATGGAGCCCCAGGTGTGGCTGCGCTGTCAGTGCCTGGACCTGGGGCACAGAACCTGAAGCGCGAGCGGGAGGCTGTCTAGGAGCGCCGGGCCCGCCTTGATGGGCCACTGGCCACCAGCTACATGTCCTGGAGGCCACAGCTACCGGTGCCCTACGGAAGATTTTGCAGCAAAGCCTGAAGAACCCCCAGGGGTTGTGGGCGCCCAGAAAGGGGAATAAAAGATGTGGGGTTGGGATGGGTGGTTTCTCCAGACCAGCCCGTTGGTCCTCAGCACAGGTCGGAAGAAGCAAGTTTCTGAATTATTTAATTAGAGAAAAGAGTTGAAATGTGTAACCCATTTGAGCCAGGCATTTGGCAGGGTCCTTGAACTTGCAGGAACTGGGCTTCTCTGGAATCCTTTTCTCAGTCTAATATGTAGTTGAGTGGAAAACATTAACACAGGGTCCCATTTGATAGGATCCTGAGATGTTACTGTATGTTCAAGTTGGAACGAATTTTTTGAAGCCGAGTGCAAGTTGGAATGAGATTTTTGAGGCTGAGTGATCAACCTGTAGCAAAGGTCGAATGCCCAGCACCTGGGAGAACCTGGCACGCAGGTGAATCACTAAAAGTCCCTAGGGGGAGGTGCTTCCCAGAACCTGTCCAGTTAAGACACAGCAGGGGGAAAAGGATAAGGCTCCTTGGAGTTAGCTAAAATTTTAACTATTTTTGTATTACATTAATATGATAAAAATAAACCAGAAAAATATTCAAAATGATTACTGACTGGATAAAATTCTACATGAAGTTATTTATTTTTAATAAGAACAAATTTATTTTTTCCATAAACTTGTCTTTCCTATATACAGCTTTGTATTTGAAATAACTGCTAAGACTTTTTTATAATAATCACTTCAAACTACATAGTCATGATAACGTTAGTGAAAATATGTAAATCCATTTTTTTGCAACCACTGTTAAATTTTATCATAGTTGAAAATAATATTTGAAAAAAGGGATAATTCTTTTCTGTCCAAACAAGGTAATGTGGAATTTTCTTCTGATAATGCTCATGGGTTTCAAATGCAATCATCCCTTCCATAGCAATGGAATGAAGCTCTGATTTGCAGAATGAGCCTGAGTCTTGCGAGCCTTGCAGCTGGATAGTATTCCATGGCAGAGACACCTCGCAACTATGAAAGTCTCATGCATGAGTGTGTGTGAAGAAGGAATAGGGATGGACACGTTGGTCGGGTGCCCCCAGCCTCGGTTTGGACCACTGCAGAACTAAACTGTACTCCTGCAAAGTGAATTCCTCTCCCTCCTTCATTGGCCACGCCCACCACCACCTAGCAGAGCCAAACTTTGCTGCTACGGAGGACACATCCCTGATCCTGATCCTGTTGCGATGCCCACGTGCTCTTGAGGAAGTTAAGCCTCAGCTGGGGCTCACCAGTGTGAGGTCTCCAGACTTTGCTGGCTGTCCCCAGGCTTGGGAGGGCATCCGTGTCTGATAGCACACTTTGAACACATGGGAGCCACCACAATGTGTTAAATGTTCTGAGCAACTGGAGCGTTTTCCTAACACTAATGAAATTGACAGGAACTTCCTTCGCACTTTGGAGAACAATCTGAGTATGTACTGATAACGAAGTTGTTCTAGAGTTACCGGTTCAGCTCCTAGTATCATATGCTCTGAAACAAGATGGTCCTAACTAAAGTGCAAAGTTATTATAGCCATAGGATATGCTTTGCCCTGCTACTTGCGTCCCAAATATACGGGTCAAATTTGTTTTCTTAATTACAGACCAAAAAAAAGGGAGGAATTTTTGAATTAATTATGAGTGCCGACAATTCAGCAAAGTTGAGTTGGTTGCATAATTTGTTTTTGTTGTATTGCACTCAAATGAAAAAGACTAATATATGCATCTTGTCTTTTCAGTTGCCACAGGCTGTTTGGCAAGATATTGAAAATTATTCAAACCAACGAACAAGTAAATTCCCCTGCATAAATTAAAAGCAAAGACCAAGATTGATGAAATAATTTGAAACTGCCTTAAGACAACTTGTAAAATTATAATGTAGGAAGAAGTAAAAATTAACTAAACCTCACAGAAGTTGCCATGATAATCTGCTTACTTCAAAGAATGAACAATAAAATCACAGTTTAATAAATGTTTCAGTATCTGATTTTTTTCCAAACACAATATTTGCCAATTAGTTATCTTTAAAATAAAGTACTTATATATATTTTCTATAGCTTTTAAGACTATATGAAAGAACTTAAATATTAGCTCATCTGATTTAATGTTCAAGGTCCATGACAGTGGCTTTATTTATGATCCTCCTAAGATTAAATCAGAGGCTAGGAACAAGTTGATCTGGTTTTGAAAAGTATGGCCTACCCAAGATCCCTCAAGTTTCCATTTTGAGTAAAGTGTGCTTGAAATTCAGTATTAAACCTCAAGGAAGGGGATGGAGCTGTGGCTCAGTAGTTACAGAGCTTGCCTGGCATGTGTGAGGACTTGGGTTCAAACCCCAGCACCACATACACAATGAAGTGTTGGATCAATAAAAGCCACATGAAAAACTAAATAAACTTGATTCTCTCTTTAGGGAAAGAGAGAATCCCTCTCTGTGTAAAAAAAAAAAAAAAAAAAAAAAAAAAAAAAAAAAAAAAAAAAAAAAAAAAAACAAACAAACAAACAAACAAAAAAACAACCACAAGGAAGCCCCCACCTCTTTTTTGTTTGGTTTGGTTATCCTGAAATTAAAAGAATATACTTGCTTTAAAAGACTACATCAGCTTTCAGGAGCTTAAGGAGTTGTGCCTTTTTAGAGGTGTAGCACATTAGCTGTTATTTCTATAGTCCTTAAACTGTGTACACAGTACTTGCTCAGCACAATTTCTAAAATTTTATTAATTTTTACTTATTGTACTCACTTATGGTGCACACTGTGATATTTAGTACCTGTATACAATGTAAGCACAAATATTAACTCATTAAATCCTCACACCAGTACTATGAGATATGAACTATTATCATCTGCATTTAATAGGCAGCTTGTCTCAAGTCACAGGGCAGTTGACTGACCTAGCAGGGACTTGAACTCAGGTAGTCTTACTGAAGAACAGATCTCTATTCTCTTCTGCCTCTAAATTAACAACCACACATCACTGCTGCTAAACTCAAAGGTTAGTGAGGGAAGAAGCCATTGGCTCTCAGGCAGTGTTGTTCCATCTAGTTTTGTCTGCTCGGCGTAATTTTAGGCACCACGAAGGAGTAAACTAATCAGCTCCCTTGAATTGCTTCTTCCTGATCTCGTCCTGTTTCTGTAATGAAAGGACCGTGGGTAATGCAGCCCTGCTACAAACATAGGCTGCTTGAATAAAGTGACTGACAGAAGGTTGGCAAAGTATCGTTTGGTTTGAAACAGCAAAAATCAGTCTTTCCTGTTCCTAGAAAACATGTGTGATTGTTAAAAACTGAGAGGCCTGAGTAACCCAGTGGCACAGAAAGAGAAGACATCAGTTTCATACTGGAGAGGAATAAAAAAACAAAAATATGTACTTAATTCTTAGTGTGTTTTAAAATACATTAAATTTTAAATGCATTGGAGAATGGAGAAGAGGTTTAAATAGAACCAAGAATTTGTGTGCTAACAGTACTAAACAGTCTTTTAAAATTAACCTTACCAGTCAAAATCCAGTTCAAAAAGCATTAATTACCCTACTTAGATTTAAAATATGAAAGTCTATCAGAGAGGTATACCATATGATTGGTCTTGTTGGCATTTATTTCAGAGATAAATTATAAAGAGAAATTTTGCTTTTCATCACATATTTGTGGACACATGGCAAATACACATATCTTAAATTCATTCTATGGTTATATTAATGTATTTTGTTTTATCGTTTGGACACAAGGTCTAAGTTGAACAGGCGGGTCTCAAACTCTTAATCCTCCTGCCTCAACATACTGAGTGACTTAGATTACAGGTGTGTGTCACCACACCCAGCTAAATTTATGCTTTTTTTTCTACTTTATCTTAGAGTTTATTTTTTATTTTCTATTATATTTTTATGCTACGTGAGATAAGTCAGTCTCAAAAAGGCAAAGGTCAAATGTTCTCTCTGATACGCGGAAGCTAACCCAAAATAAGGAAAAGAACAGGAATAGTCAAAGGGGAAGGAAATGGAGGAAGAGGGAATGAAATAGAAAAAATTTATGGAAAGAATCAGATTTAACTTTCCTATGTCCCATGTATGAACATATCATAGTGAATATACATGTATGTGTGTGTGTCACACACACACAAAAATGTTATGTAGTAAATAACAGAAAGACCAAAAGAGGAAAGAAAAAGAAGGGGGATTGGAGTATACTGAGGAATGAATTAGAATAAGTTATATTGCATGGTTTTATAAAAGTGATAATGTTTATTCTATTGTCAAATGTATTTTTAACAATATATCATAACTTTAACAATTAAAACCAAAGTCAAAGACAACAATATGTCTGTATCCATAGCTAAAGTTAAAATGATGTTGATTTTGGCCCTGTGACTGTGAAATAGTAGGCCATCATTAAGTGTTTATTGAATTTATTTTGTCAAAAATAATTTCACTTGTCATTTCATAGTTTTAAATACTTGGTAAAATCAAAATCTGAGAACTTACATATGTATGCACATATATGCATTCATACACATATATCATACATTTATATTGTTAGGTAATATGTATATATAATGGTTCTGTTATGGTTTACGTATAAGGTGCCCCTCAAAAGCTCATATGAGACAATGTAAGAATGTTCAGAGGTGAAATGATTAGGTTATGAGAACCTTAACCTTATCAATGGATGGGTTAACTGGGTAGTAACTATAGACAGTTAATGCACGGCTAAATGTATTGTTACTGGCAAGAGTCAGGTGGGCTTTATGTTCCACAGAGTTGAACACTGTGAATCTCAAGGTAAGCAAACTAGCAAGAATTTTATTTTAAAAGAAAGAACAAGAAAGTTCAGTGCTCTGGTGGAATGCCTGAAGGGACAGGGGTGTCCCCATTAGAGCAAGCTGTTTCGCTTTTATTGGAAGAAAACTGGAGTTGGTTGATTTTTTTAAAATTATGGGTTGGGGCTTGAGTCTAGGGGTCATGGATTGGAGTTATGTGATTGGAGGCTGCTGCTGGAGTTTGCTGATTGGACTGTGCCTTGGAACAGTGTGCTGCTTAGGCAACTTAAACTTCATAGTGGTTGTCTCCTGCGGTCCTAAGCTCAGGGAGCTCTCGATAAGGAAGAAAAGAGGGAAGCACCTGCTTGGGCCAACTTGTCCCTGCCTGACTACCAAGAAATCCCCTATCTCAGAAGTAAGTCACTAAGAGCATGCCTTTGAAGTTTAAATTTTGTCACTGGTGAGCAGACCTCTCTTTCTGACATGTTCTAAGTTGATTTCCTGTCATGCCCTTCCATCATGATGTTCTGACTACCTTGGGCCCAGAGCTACAGAGTGCTGACCATGGACAGAACTTCTAAAGCTGAGCAAAATAAATTTTTCCTCCTCGAAACTGTTTGTGTCAGCTTTTTTAGTCACAGAAGTGCAAAACAAGTTCTTTGCCAATATCATGAAATAATTTGATAATTTACATCGCTTTATTCTGTGATATGTATATGTATATAGATTCCTCACTCTTTATTGAATTTTTAACCTTTCTTCAAAATATCAAAATTCGATTGTGAAGCACTCTGATACACATCAACTATACCAACAGAAGCCTCCAGTCATTGATTAAAATATCATTGCTTTTGCTATGGCGATGGTTATGTAGAAAATTAACCTGATGAAATGGTAGCCTGCGATTTCTAATCTAAACCTCACAGAACAGAAAGGCTTACAGACCAAATTATGGTGCTCACGTCCATGGTCTACTAAATCAATTAAAAGCGCACAGTATGAAGCAAAAGAAAAGAGACGGGAGATTTAGGTTAAGGTATGAGCGTGTGAAAGGATCTCAATATCCTAATCTTGGAATGTAAAATGTTGATACACCACCTCTCTCTCTCATTTCTCTCTCTCTCTGCCCACCCCCAAAGCAACCTTCTTTGCTGATCCTGTGTTGATTAGGATTAAAGCAGAGGTTTGAATAAGGATGGATTTCACAGATGGAAATTATGGATGGCCAAAACATACAGTTGCTCTGTAAGAAAGACATAGAAAAAAGGTATGTATTTCCAGTTGTCCTGAACAGCTATGGGTTTACCCTCAGTTCATGGACACAGAGCAAGTGAAGTTAAACAATGATAACAACAACGAATGACCAATTTAAAATTTTTATATAAAAAAATCTTCTGAACTCAAAAAGCTTAACACCAAGAGACAAACAAAAAATCCCAGTACATATAACCCAATCACTAAATGGGCAAAGAACTAAACAGACATTTCTCAAAAGAAGAAATAGAAATGGCAAAATATATTTGAAAAACTGTTCCCTGATTTGCAGTCAGAGAAATGCAAATGAAAACTGTTTTGAGGTTTTCTAGGTACCATCTCCTGTGTTTAGGAAGCCTAGTTTTCTCTGCTGTGCAGGTGCTGAAGGATCCACAGGGAGAACTGTGGACACCGTGAAAACTGGGAGATGGGCATCACTACAAATTTGCACCTTGATTAGCACAATGGTGGAGAACAGTATGAACAAGGTATCATTTTTGCCCTAAGATTGAACAGTTTGTGACTTTGCTCTGAAGTGACTGTAGTAAATAGGATTCAGTGTCTTCCCTCAAAGTGCTATTGATACTGGGAGCAGCAGAGAATACACACTTAGTGACAGTATCAGCACTTGGGTATTTGACCATCAGAGGACTCTTTGAGAGAAAGAAATTCATTAAATAGTCAATTCCATAAAAGAAGCAATGATCATCTCAATAGATGTGTAGACATACAAACAGAATGGAAAAGCAAAGAAACAAACCACAACACTTCAACTGACTCCATGGACACTACAGAGAAGGAAATGTAGGAGAAAGAATTTAGAAGCTGGGCACAATAGTGCATACCCATAATCCCTGCATACCCATAATCCCAACAGCTCAGGAGGCTAAGACAAGAGGACTGCAAGTTCAGAGGCAGCCTCAGCAACTTAGTGAGGCCCTAGGCAACTTAGTAAGACTGTGTCTCAGGATAAAAATTAAAATGGGTGGGGGATGTGACTCAGTGGTTAAGCACTGCTGGATTCAATCCCTGGTTATGCATCCCCACAAAAAAAAAAAAGAATTTAGAAAGTTCTTAATTAAAATGTTTAGTGAGCTAAAAGAAGATGAAAGAAATGAACTTAGAAAATGTAGGAGTAAAAGATTATTTCTATGATAGAGATTCTGAAAAAGAACCAAACTAAAATCCTGGAAATGAAAGAATCAATAAATAAAATTAAGAATCCAAGGAAAAATATCATCAATAGATTAGACTACTTCGAAGATAGATTTTTCAGGTATTGAAGACAAAGTGTGTAATCTTGAAAATAAAGTTGAAAATACAGAAAAGATGTTAAGAGATCATAATCAGAATATTCAGGAAATCTGGGATAACAATCAAGAGACCAAATTTGACAACCATTAGAGGAGAAGATTCTGAGATACAAACAAGTGCACGTTCTCGTCAATGAAATAATAATAGAAAACTTTTCAAATCTTAGGAATGAGATAGAAATCCAACTACAAGACACATATAAAACTCCAAATAAGCAAGATCAAAAAGATCCTCTACAATAGGAAAATTGTAGAGAATAAAGATAGAATTTTTAAACCAATTTGAATTTCAGCTGATTCATCAGGATTCTCAGCCAAGTTCTACCAGATCTTTAAAAAAGAACTAATGCCAATCATACTTAAATTATTGCATGAAATAAAAAAGGGAGAACACTGCCAAATTCATTTTATGTAGCCAGTATCACCTTGACACCAAAATCAGACAAAGACACATCAGGGAAAGAAAAATTCAGACCAATACCCTGATGAACATGGGTGCAAAAATTCTTAATGAGCTATTAGCAAACCACATCAAAAACACATTAGGAAGATAGTATATCATGACCAAGTGGGTTTCATCCCTGGAATGTAAGGTTGGCTGCACATATGAAAATCATAAACATAATTTACCGCAAACATAGAGTTAAGTACAAGAATCATATAATCATCAGAGTAGATACCGTAAAAGCATTTGACAAACTAGACATTCAATTTTTAAATAGTAGAGAAGCTAGTGATTGAAAGTACTTACCTCAACACTGTAAAGGTCATATATAACAAACTAATGGCCAATGTCATACTTAATGGAGAAAAACTAAGGTATTTCCTCTTAAAACAGGAGCAATACTAGGATGCCCACTTCTACCACTCCTATTCAAAATAGTCCTTGAAACTCTAGCCAGAGCAATCAGGCAAGAAAAGGAAATTAAAGGAATATGAATAAGAAAAGCAGAACTCAAATTACCCTGCTTGCTGACATGATCCTTATTAGGAAGACCTAAAAAACTCCAACAGAAGACTTCTAGATCTCATAAATGAATTCAGCAAAGTACTAAGGTACAAAATCAACACCCATAAATCAATCACATCCCTATACACCAATGTTGAATCTGCTAAAAAAGAAATTAGGAAAACTATCCCATTCACAATAGCCTCAAAAAGTGGGAGGGGGTCCCAGAAGATGGTAACCAGCAGGAGGGATTCATGTAGAATCTCTCCATAAAAAGGGATAACAAAAGTGGGTGAAGCACCTTTCTTTGGGGTGGGTGAAGAGCAAAGTTTTGCCAAAACTGATTAGTAGACAAACAAGGAAAACTAAAGATGCAGAGGCTGGGATACATTAAGGAAGGAAGAAAAACCAAATGGAGCCAAGCAGCTCCAGCTGCAAGGACTACCATCCAGCTGCTGGATTGACACAGAGTGAGGAAAAAGCACACACAGGAAGGATAAGTTGGCACAGGGAACTCTGGTATCAGCAGGGCTCCCACTCCTTGGCTGAACCTAAGGACTGTATTAGTGCGCATAACTAAGACTGTCTAAAATAGACCATGGAGAACCAGGGTGATTGCCATCTTGAGAAGAAGAGCTGTCCAGGTAGCTGCTCCAAGAGCTGTGAGCTCATGTCAGAGGCCTTCCCAGTTACCGCACCATCGGGCGGCTGACCGCTCCAGGGGCCCCATGTTCTGATTGCCTCAGGTACTGTGAATTTGGGGGTGGAGACTTCCCTGGGACCTGCACATTCTGGGCAGGATTCTGCTTTCAGCCCCCTCGAGTTTGGAGATGAGACTTCCCTGGCACCTGCGCGGGAGCTATGCATTCTAGATGGGAGTCTACTTTCAGGCTCCTTGAGTTTGGAGCAGAGACTACCCCAGGGGCTGGACTTTTTGGGCTGGTATCTTCCTGTCAGCCTCCCCTCCCAATTCTGACACGGAGTCTGTCTCAGGAGTCACCTGTTTTGGGTCATTGAGGGTCTCAGGAACTGCAAGTTTAGGGCACCATTTATCCCAGGAGACCAGAGTTCAGGTTGGCAACTCCCCCAGGATCAGTGAGTTCTCTTCCCGAATGCCCCAGGATCCACAAGATTGCCATTGGCTGCTGGGGCCCTAGTTGAAGTGGGACAGGAGTCTGGGCAGACGGACACAAAAGTGTCCAGGGTATCAACCCAGGAAGGACAAAAGGCTGACTACACAAGAAGTGGTGGATGTGAAGGACTGCACCCCCTCCACCTGACAAGGGTTCCTGAGAATCTGACTTCCAACTGAGAACAGCAAAATGCAGGCCCTCCAGCAACCTCACCCTGGAAGTGCCACGACCCATGTGCCAGATGTGATCATCTACCCCCACTGTATATTTTGAGCTCCCCAGTGAAAATAACCCATAACCCTCCAAACTTTCTATTAAGACCTTGGTTTTTTATTGTTGTTCTTTGTTTCTTGATATTGTTTTGTTTTGTTTTGTTTGTTTATTGCTTCTTGTTTCTTTTGCTGTGGTTTGATGATTTTGTTTGCGATCTTGCATATCAGTGCATTTTGTTTTTGTGCTGTGTAGCTTCCCAGGAGTAAACTTCTCTGGTACCCGTTTCTTCCCTTTCTTCTGACAACAACTAAACTTTATTCTGTTCCCTCTTATCCTCTCCTAAAGTCATTACTTCAGTCTCTTCCTCTTTCTTTTTTTTTTTTCAAATTTATCAGAATATCCTACATCATATCCACTCTTTTGCTGTTCTTGCTCCAAATTCAAGTTCCTCTCTACCTTTCTATATTTCCTTTGCTCTGAAGTCTATTTTTCCTTACTAAGGGAGGTACTGGAAATCTGAAGTGAATGCTAAACATAATGATGGTTGTTTGCTTTTAAACCAGGTATAGTCTGACAGTTCTTATGGAAAATAGTTGCTAATCCTTCTACTCTTTTCATAGGTGATAAATAACACTTAAAGAGTTATAAAGGGAACAAAGTAACCAGATCAAAGCTGTCTGTTGTATGTATTGGCTGTACATATTGACTCTTTTCCCTTATCTTGTGAGATATCGGAAAACATAAAGGCCAATAGTGAATCACAGGTTGGGGAGCCAGCCGTTGAACTGTACTATCCAAATTGTACCCTAGCCCAAATAAGCAAAGAGACAAAAATCCCAAGGAGACAAAGTACTAAAGTAAAATAGCCAGAGAGAGATCTCAGGTCCCACTCCCTGACACTGAATATGAGGATAAAGAGAAACAATTTTCCTCCTCAAACCCATAATTCCTCAGTGAAAGATTCCATGGATAGGAACCCGGATGAAAACTTAGAAAATAGAAACAACAATATGATTATTAAAATTTTCAAAGATTTAAAAGAAGATTTAAGGAAGGAAATAAGAGGAATTATGGGAGCTGAAACACCATTTTAATATTTTTACACAAATAGGGGAAACCTTGCCTAGAATACCTGGAAATGTAGGGAGAGGAGCAGGGAGCAGGGAGGGATTAGGAAGGATATCAAGGAGACTAGAGGGAGGGAGTATGGAAGAATCAACTCAGAAGGAGATCTCCGACCTCCATGAGAAGTCTATTTAACAGAGGGGTTTAATTGGGGGAAACACAGAACCACGGGGAACCCAAGAAGAGAGGGAAAACGTGGAATGGTGTCAGCCTTGGCTAATTATGTGAATATACATATGTTCTTCATTGTTTGATAATGATTCCACCTTAATTGTAAGTCCATATTCAACTAATAAAAAAATTTAAAAGGAAGAAAAAAATATATAGTGGAAAAGAGGAGAAATGAGACCATGATGCTGGTGATTTTGTTTCTTTCTAAAATTTTTTGTTTCAAAAAACTTTTTTTTAATTTTATTGAGAAGTTGTGTTGTTGTACAATGTAATTGAATGGTCATGAAAATTAATGAGTATACTTCACTAAAGACTAAAAAATGTAAATCTAAAAGTGTCTCACACATTGGTGGAATAATGTACTTGTTAAATGTATTCAGGTTGGATTATAGCGTTTATTTATAATAAATTAAGCTACCACCAACTAATTAGATATTGCCAAGTATAAATTTCTGTAATGTTCTTCTCTGAATATAAAAAGAAAGACACTGAAAAAAGATGTCACAGAGCTCTGAGAACTGAAAAACATAGTCATCTAAATTAAAAGCTCAATGGAAGATATTAATATCATGGTAAACTTAGTAGAAAATAGAACTTCAGCTCTTAAGGAAGAACATCATGCCATGAAGACAAGCTGAGTAATCTAGACTTCAAGGAAGATAGACAAGAAAAAAACTTATTGATCATGATCAGAATTTCCAAGAATTATAGGATGAAATCAGAAGAAATAACCTGGGAGTAATTGGGATAGGGGGAAATATTGATCATCAAATGAATGGCCCACAAAACCTTCTCAATGAGATAATCAAAAAAATTTTCCCCATCTCAGAATTGATCCATATATTAACATTCAAGAGGTCTATAGGACCCCAAATAGACCTAACTAAATGAGAATCTCACCAGATACATCATATTCAAAATGAACAAAAGAGAAACTAAGGAAAGAGAATTAAAAGTGGTAAGAAAAAAATACCAAGTCACATTTAAAGACAGACCAATAAGGATCATGGTAGATTTCTCAAACCTTAAAACCCTAGCCAGAGCTATCAGATAAGAGAAGAAAATAAAAAGAATTAGAATAGGAAAGAGGAAGCTAAACTACCAGTATTTGCTGATAATAGGATCCTATACATAGAAGATCTAAAAATCTCCATCAGAACAATTTTAGAGCTTATAAATGAATTCAGCAAAGTGGTAGGATACAAGATCAATATACATACATCAATAGCTTTCCAGTACTCCAACAGCAATTCTGCCAAATAAGAAATCAGGAAATCTGTCTCATTTATGATAACCTCAAAAAGAATAAAATACTTGGGAATTAATCTAACAAAAGAAGTAAAGGACCTCTACAATCAAAACTATCAATCACTGAAAAAGACCTAAGAAAATGGAAAGACATCCCATGTTCACGGTTAGGCAGAATCAATATAGTTAAAATGGCCATTCTGCTGAAAGTGCTGTACAGATTCAATGTAATCCCCTTAAGATACCAATGTCATTCTTCACAGACATAGAAAAATCAATGTTCAAATTCATTTGGAACAATAAGAAACCCATAACAGCCAAAGCACTACTAAGCAAATAAAATTACTAAGCAAATAAAAAAGAAAGAAAGAAAATTGGAGAGATCTCAATACCTGACCTGAAATTATACTACAGAGCTGTAGTAACAAAAAGCAGCATGGTGTTGGTATTATAATAGGCAGGAAGATGAATGGAATAGAATAGAATACACTGAGACACTAAGTCTAACCCACAAACCTTTAACCTTCTGATATTTGACAAAGGGGGCAAAAATATTGCTTGGAGGAAAGACAGCCTGTTCAACAGATGGTGCTGGACAAACTGGACAGCCATATACAGACTACAGAAATTATATTCTTATCTCTCACTCTGCACACAAACCAAATTAAAATGGATCAAAGAATAAAGAGCTAAACCAGCAACCATACAATTATTAGAAGAAAAAAATAGGATCAATACTCCACCATATTGGTGTCAGCTCCTTCTTCCTTAACAAGACTCCCATAGCACAAGAATTAAAACCAGGAATTTTTGAGTGGGATGCCATTAAACTGAAAAGCTTCTGAACAGTTAAGGAATTAGTCAATAGTGTCAAGAGGGAACCTAATAAATGAGAGAAAATCATGGCCTGCTACCTCTCTGACAGAGGGCTAATATACAGAATATAGAAAGAACTCAAAAAACTTAACACCCAAAGCACAATCACTCCAATCAATAAATAAGCTATTGAACTAAACAGAAAATTTTCAGCAGGGGAAATTCACAAAGCCAAAAGATATATGAGAAAGCATTCTACATCACTAGCAATAAGAGAAATACAAATCAAAATTGCACTTAGATCCCACCTCATCCGGAGAAAGGCAATAATGGAAAATATGAACAATATCAGATGCTGGAGGGGTTGTGGGGAAAAAGGAACACTCACACACTATTGGTGGGATTGTAAACTGGTACAACCACTCTGGAAACCAGCATGGAGACTCCTCAAACAATTATGAATCAAACCACCAAATGATCCAGCTGTCCCACTCATGAATATTTTCCCAAAAGAAGTAGAATCAGCTTATTACAGAGATATAGCTACATCATTGTTTATAGCTACTCAATTTATAATAGCACAATTATGGAAACAACCTAGATGCCCTTCCCTGGATGTTTGGATCCAAAAAATGTGATACACACACACACACACACAAATACATATACATACATACATGCAATAGAGTTCTACTGTGCTATTAGAAGGAATGATATCATGGCTTTTGCAGGTAAATGATGTAGAAAAAATCATGCTGAGTGAAACAAGCCAAACCCAGAGACTTAAGGGTCAAATGTTTTCTCTCATACGTGGAAACTAGAGTAAAACCTAAGATAGGATGAAAGTTAGTCAAGTTTATTTAATAGGCCCATCAAATCTGAAGTAACACATAAGCTGTGGAGACTATAACTATGAAGTAGGGCAGGATAAAGGGAGTGTAAGTGGGGGGTGTTCAATACTGTAGAGTGCATTTGACTCCTATGAGTACCCCAAATATATTCAGGCAAGCGAATAAATCTAGTAATTTCAATGTGTAAATTACATGTATGTGGTCACTGATTTCTGTAACTTAGGGGAACTATAGAGGACCCTTGAAATAAGGAATGGGGGAAAGGGGACAGTTCCTGGACAATGATCAGATTAAAGCAACTCTGTCAATATGTATACATGTATGAAGGTAAACCAAAAAGTCCTTTCACTGAGTAAGTTGATGCTGAACCAATAAAAGAAAGACATGCAAAATAAGTAAATAAATACATAAAATACTTAGGAATCAATCTAACAAAAAAAGTGAAGGACCTTAATAATGAAAACTATAGAACACTAAAGAAAAAAATTGAAGAAGACTTTAGAAGATGGAAAGGCTTTCCATATTCTTGGATAAGCAGAATAAATATTATGAAAATTATCACGCTACTCAAAGTACTATACAGATTCAATACAATCCCCACCAAAATAACGAAGACGTGCTTCACTAAACTAGAAGTAAAAAAGTTCTAAAATTCATTTGGAAGAATAAGAGGTCAAGAATAGACAAAGCAATCTTGACCAAGAAGAGCAATGCTGAAGGCATCATAATAATAGACCTCAAATTATACTACAGAGCTTTAGTAACAAAAATATTGTGATAACAGCCTCAAAACAGACATGAAGACCAACAGAACAGAAGATACAGAGACCAACCCACATAGATATAATCATCTGATACTCAACAAATGTGCCAAAAACATACATTGGAGAAAAGATAGGCTTTTTAACAATTGTTTGTGAAAAAACTGGATACCCATATATGAGAAGAACGAAACTTGATCCCTACCTCTCATCCTACAAAATATGCAACTCAAGGTGGCACAAAGACCTAGGAATTAGACCAGATACTCTCCAACTACTAGTAGAAAATATAGGCTCAACACCCCAACATATTGAAACAGGCATCAACTTCCATCACAAGGCTTCTAAAGCTCAAGAAATAAAACCAAGAATCAATAAGTTGGATGGCTTCAAATTAAACAGCTTTGGCACAGAAAAGAGAATGATTAAAAGAGTAAAGAGAGAGTATACAGAATGGAAGATCTTTGTGACCTGCTCCTCAGATGATAGGGCATTAATGTCCAGAATACAAAGAACTCAAGACGCACACACAAACACACACACACACAAACACACATGCACACAAATTCCAAATAACCCAATTAATGAATGGGGAAAACTACATGGATATTTCTCAAAATAAGAAATAAAAATGACCAACAAATATACCAAAAAAAAAAGTGTTCAACATCCCTGACAATCAGAAATGCAAATCAAAACTACACTGAGATTTCATCTCACACCATGTAGACTAGCAATTATCAAGAATACAAATTATACTAAATGTTAGCAAGGATGGAAGGAAAAAGGTATACTCATACATTGTTGGTGGGATTGCAAATTAGTAAAACCACCTTGGAAAAAAAAAAGAATGGAGATTCTCAAAAAATGAGAAATGGAACCACCCTATGACCTAGCTATCCCAATCCTTGATTTCCGATAGACCCAAATTCAGCATACTATAGGGATAAACCATATCAGTGTTTACAGAAATGCAATTTACAATAGCAATTTACAATATGCAATAAACTATGGAAGCAGCTTAAGGGCCTGTCAACAGAGGAATGGATAAAAACAATGTGGTCAATATACACAATGGAGTTTTACTGAGTCATAAAGAAGAATGAAATTATGGTACTTGCTGGTAAATGGATGGAACTGGAGAATATATGGCAAGTGAAATAAGCCAGACTCTGAAAGTCAAGGATCAAATATTTTCTCAAATGTAGAAGGTAGAACAAAGTAAGGTGGGGAAATGGGTGGGGATGCTGCATATCATAAGGATAGAGGAAAAAAGAGTGGAATAGAAGAAGGAGATTGTGGTAGAGGCAGGAGGGACAGAAAAGGGAGAAAATGCAGAATTCATTTGACAAAATTATGCTATGTGCAAGTATAAATATACTATAATTAATTCTACCTTTATGTATACCTAAAAAGCATCAAATAAAAGTAAATACATAGATGAAATACCAGTAGAGCAGAGGAAGGGGAATAAGGAGTGGGCAGAAGGGAGGGAAAGATATCAGAGCCTGGAATGGAACAAATTAAATTCCAAATGCAATGTATGTATGTTTATGTCAAAATGAACCCAAGTATTATGTCCAACTCTAATGCACTAATAAAAACCATTAAAAATGATGATAGCCTTTAAAAATAAAAATATATTTAAACTACAGAAAAATTTTTTAAAAAGCTTCTGAGAAGGGCATTATCATTACTATCTCTCTATTTCTATCTGTATCCTTACTTGTTTTGCAATATTGTTCTAGCTTGGATCTTAAATGTTTCCAAAGGCCCATGGGCAAAAGCCTTAGTCGCCAGCTTAGCACTATTGGGAGATGGTGGAAGTTTTAGGAATGGGGACTAGGTAGGAGGTCTTCCAGTCATTGGGGGCATGCTTTTGAAGGGAAGAGTGGGACATCAGACGCTTCCTCTTCTTGTTGTCCCTTTCCCAGGCATGAAGTGAATAGTTTTGCTCTGTAAATGATCCTACCACTGCCATCTGGCACTCCCCTACCACCACCAGAAGCTTAAAAACAATAGTTTCACCTGATCATGAATTAAAACTTCCATAATTGTGAGACAAAGTTTTTCTCTTTAGAAGTTGATTATCTCAGGTACTTATTATAGTGATGGAAAGCTGACTAACACACATAAGTTTTATTTATTGTATTGATCTGCCTTGAAAATGTCTCCCAGGTTATTAACTTACTATCTAATTACATTATGAATTTTGCCAGTAGCTTACTTACTATCTATGACTACATTTCATACTTCTATACCAGTTGCTGTTTGCTTGTCTTTAGAGGAGAATTAAATGTTGTCTAATAATGTAGCAAAGGTATTCTTTATGCTACAGTTTTATTTGAGACTTCTATGCTGTACTATCATGAATATAATATTTAATTTTTTCTTCACCAAGCTTAATATCCCCAATAAAAGGTCTTTTGTCATAATTGCTCTAATTCTAAAAATATCTTGCTCACACTGTGCCACACCCTCAGATATGCCTCAGTCTTGGACCTTGGCAGTTCCCCAGAGTGAAGCTGTATCCCCATGTAGGCAGGATGCTCACAAATTTTTCCCTTCCTGTTACCTCTGAGACCATTTTCTCCCCATCCTTTGTATTCCAAAAATGCCTTATGTCCTAGATGTAAGCAACAATAGTGTTTTGCAATTTCCTAAGCTATATTCTAAAAAATTTCTGAATTAAACAAATTTCTGAATAAATCATGAATCAAGGAAGCATTCATAGAAGGAATTATAAAACATTTTGGATTAAATAATAATGGAAAAAACATAACAAATTTGAGTTATGGAGTTAATGTAGTGCTTAGAAATTTATAGCCATAAAAACTTCTGTTAGAAATAAAAATGATAGGGCTGGAGAGGTGGCTCTGTGGTTATAGAGCTTGCCCAGCATGCGCAAGTAAGTACACGAGTTCAAACCCCAGCACCCACGTACACAACTAATTGTCAGAGCAACAAAAGGCATGTGAAAAACTCAATAAAAATTGATTCTCTCTCTCTCTCTCTCTCTCTCTCTTACTGTCCTTCTCTTTAAAAAAAAGAAATAAAAATAATAAAAAAATCAATGGAATAAATTTTCACCTTAAGAAACTACAAAAAATGAAAACACACAATAAGAAAATAGAATACAAAAAAATGAGAATTTAGCAGGAAAGAAAAAGTGAAAAGAAGGTATTTATTGGAAAAGATTAATACAATTCATAAAAAATAAATCTTTAGATAAATTGATCCCCCAAAAAAGAAGAAAATACAAATTACCAATAGCAATCACCAGTACACTATGGACATTCAAAGTAATGAGGAATATCAGAAACAACTTTATGGCAATGAATTTCATAACATAGAAGAAAGGGATAAATTCACCGAATGTCATAAATTACAAAAGCTGACACAAAAGGAAATAGAATGTCTAAATTTATCAATATCTTTTATAGAAATTAATTTTATAATTAAAATCATTTCCCCAGAGAAAACTCCAGACCCTGATGGCTTTACTGGCATATTTTGTTAAATAATTAGGAAAAAACACTACAAATTTTACACAAACTCTTTAAGAAACTGTAGGAATAGGACACATTTCACCACTTATCTTATGAGGTCACAGTTACCCTGACAAGATTAACTAAAGATAATACATGTAAAGAAGTATGCATATGAATATCTCTTTTGAACATTGCACAAAAAATTCTTGACAAAACATTATCACATCTAATCCACCTTTGTATTTTTAAAAAGAACAAGAACAGCAAAGGATCATCCATGTAATGCAAGGTTGATGTAACATTAAAAAGCTAATCAATATTAATATTGATATTAATACTTACCAATATTAAATATTAATATAAATATTAGTATTTATCAATATTGATTGAGCAGAGAAAAGCATTTAAGAAAATTCAGTATTCAGTCATGATAAAATCACTTCGCAAATTAGAAATAGAAAAAAAAAAAACTCCCCAAACTTAATAATAGGCATCTACAAAAATGTCTGTAGCTAATATCTTACTTTATAGTGAAAGATGAATACTTTGTTCCTAAAGTCAGCTACAAGCCAAGATGTTTGCTCTCATCATGCATGTTCAACAGGTACGAGTAGTCCTGAGGAATGCAATAAAACACTAAAAAGAGAGGCTGGAGCGGTGGCTCAGCGGTTTCGGCGCTTGCCTGGCAAGCATGAGGACCAGGGTTCAAACCCCAGCACCATGTACACAACTAAGTGTTGGAGCAACAAAGGCCACGTGAAAAACTAAATAAAGTTGTTTCTCTCTTTCTCTGTCTCTCTCGCTGTCCCTCTATCTTAAAAACAAAACAAAACAAAAAAAACCACTAAAAAGAAAAAAAACTCATAAAGATTGGAAATAAAGGGCTGGAGCAGTGACTCGACAGTTATAGTTCTTGCCTGGCATGCTCAAGGACACGGGTTTGAACCCCAGCACCATGTACACAATTAAGTATTGGAGCAAGGAAGGTCACATAAAAAAGTAAATAAAATTGATTCTCTCTTTCTCTCTCTCTCTCTCACTGTCCCTTCTTCTTTAAAAAAAAAAAAAAAGATTGGAAATAAATAGGTAAACTTCCATTAATTGCAGGCAACAGCTTACGGAGGAATCTTCCAAAAATTCCTAGAACCATAATTTAGCAGTGTCATGGCACACAACATAAATATATAAACATAAATTATAATTTTTATGTAAGTTATTAATGATTATAATTTTTTAAAAGTACAATTTATAAAGCTGTCCAACATGGAATATGAATTAACTAAAAAATACTGCTGAGAGTATTTGAAGGTAATCTAGATTAGAAGTTAGCAAACTCTAGTTTACAGCCCGTGGTAGGTTTTTTGCTTTTATAATTCAGTTATGTTTATATACAGCTATGGCTGCTTTTGCCACTGAAGCTGCAATAGAGACCACATAACTTAATAAAGCATAAAATATTAACGTTTTGCCCTTCAGGACAACTGATTGCTGATCTTTTATCTGAAGGTTTTGGGAGGTACATAACCAAATGGAAACTCAACATCATTAACATTTCAAATGGCTTAAAGGCATCTGTACCTTCAGTGCAATCCCAGGAGACTTTCTCCTATAACTGATAAGCAGATTGATATGTAAGTGAATAGGACCTAGGAGAGGCAAAGTATTTTGGAAAGAGATCAAAGATGAAGGACCTATGGTACCAGATATCAAGATTTAGTATAAATCTATAGTAATCAAAGAAGCATAGGCCTAATGATAAGCAGACAAATCAATGTAACAGAGTAGAGAGTCCAGATAAAAACACAAATAAATGACCAACTGATTTTGACAATTTTATCTGGGTAAGTTAGTGAAAAGATGAACTTATCAACAAATTATGTAGGAACAACTGGGAATTTCTGTGGAAAAAAATTCTATTCTCTAACTCACTAACATTGTTATGGTATAGATAAAAGATGTCTCCCCCCACAAAGTTCATGTGAGACAATCCAGGAAGGTTGAGATGAAATGATTGAGTTAGGAGAGCCTTAATCCAATCAGGGAGTTAAAGCCCTGATAGGGATTAACTGCTGACTGTAGGCTGGGAGGTGTGGGCAGAGGAGGTGATCATTGGGGGTGTGCCTTTAGAGTATATATTTTGTATCTAGTGTGGAGATTCCTCTCTGCTCTCTAGAGTCACACTTTTCACCATGATGGTCAGCCTCACTTCAACCCCTGAGGAATGGATCCTGTCTTCTAGGACTAAGACCTCTGAAACCATGAGCCCTCAAATAAACTTTTCCTCCTGAAGTTGTTCTTGTTAGGTCTTTGAGTCACAGCAATGGAAAAGCTGTCTAAAATAAATACGCACAAAATTTAGCTAAAAATGGTTCATAGACTAGAATATAAAAGCTGAAAATGATGAAATTTCTGAAAGAAATCATAGGAGAAAATATTCACAATCTTGAGATAAGAGATTTCTTAGAAAGCACATAAAAAGTACTAAATGTGAAGGAAAAGTGATGTGATTTTATGTCCTCACTATATAACATCTTTGTCTTTAAGTTATAAAATGAATATCCACATACTGAATGCTCTGAAGTATCCAGACCTCCCTTCCCCCTGGAAAAAATAATCCAGGGTGGTACTCTTTGGCTTGTTTCTCAAATTTATTGATCTAAGAATTTTTTTACATTACAGCATGAATTAATCTTTTATAGAATTCATAGTCCTGAAAAATACTTGGAAGGTACTATTGAAGACCCATTATTTTCTTATGGAATAAACACTATTGTCAATACTAATTGAGGGAGAAGAACCATAAACAGTCCAATAATTATTTTTGTCACAGACTGTGCTTTGTGTTCCATTTACTTACATTTTACTATGACACACCCAATGCTTGTGAGTTATTAACATTGTCTATGGCAAAAAACACTACTATAAAATAATACTCTATAATAGCTGTACAACTTAACTATTCCTTTACTAATCAGTATTTATGACTTGATTTATTTTTTGCTAAAATTAAGTTCTCATATAAAATTTGGCTAGAGAATAACACACTCTAATTAAAATAGTCTTAAGCAAATTGCTATGAAGAGGTCATTGTCCTAAAACTCCTAATAAGGAATGCATCCTATATTTCTACTTTATTTTGAAAGAAACAGAGACATAGTTCATTCTATTCTAATGAAAAATCCAAATAATGGACCCAGAACAGATAATAATACTTCTTATTACCTTAAGAAGTAATAGGTATATCAGCTATAGATGTTCAATTAAGAGATAATAATGAAGGCAGGTACAGTGATGCATGCCTGTAATTCCAGTGGCACAGGAGGCTGAGACAGGAGGATTGCAATTTCAAAGCCACCCTCAGCAACTTAGCGGGACCCTAAGCAGCTTAGTGAGATCCTATCACAAAATAAAAAATAATTTTGAAAAGGCTCAGGATAAATACCCCTGGATTCTGGTAAAGAAAGAGAGAAGGGCGGGGAGAGAATAACAATTAAGTTCCAAACTATCCCCAACACATAACAAAACCAAGAGTGGAGTGAGCAAGATGGTGGGTAAGATGTTCCAGTGCTTGTCTCCCCAAAGAGACACCAAATTGTACAGCTACTTATACACCAATCCACTTCCACAAGAGCCAAAAACTAATAACCAAAATATACAAGGGACTCAAATGACTCAATAGGGAAAAAATGTCCAACTTGAGTATGAGCAACCAGAATAGACATTTTTCAGAGGAAGATGCACAAATGGACAACTAGTACTTGCAAAAGATGCTTAATGACACTAATCATCAGGAAACTGCAAATTAAAGCCATAATAAAATATTGCCTCACTCCAGGAAGGATGACTATTCTCAAGAAGACAGAGGACAGTAAGTGCTGGCAAGGGTGTGAAGAAAAGGAGCACCCTGCATCCTGTTGGTGTGGGTGTAATGGGTAAGCCATGGTGGAAAGCAGTGTGGGTGTAAGCCACAAGAAACGAAATAGGTCTGTCAAAGAGATATCGGCACTCCTACGCTTCTTGTAGAAGTATTTTCTGTACCCAAGAAATAGCAGCAGCCCATCAGTTGGTGACTGGATAATGCAAGCATGGTGCATAGCGTAGTGGAATCTCCGTTTGCAGCAACTTGGATGTTATGTTATGTTAAGTTAAGCAAACCAGCAAAGAAAGACAAACACCCTGTGGTTTTACTCAACATGTGGAATTTAAAAAGGCAAACTTATGCAAGTGGAGAGAAGAACAGTTCTTTCTAGGGAGGGAAGGATAAGGGAGGTTTAATCACTGGATGCTAAGTTGCAGTAAGAAGGAAGAAAGAATCTCTGATGCTTTATTGCATAGAAAGGTGTCTATAGAGGACAGTAATATACTAATTATACACATATATTTTTAAGCTGGAAGAGAGGATTTGAATGTTTTCCCCATGATGAAGTGTTAACTGAGGAGGTAGATATATTTAATTGATTTAAACATTGCATAATGTATTCATGTATAGAAACATCACATGACACCTCATTAATATGTATAATTTATATGTTTTAGTTAAAGATAAAAAAGTAAAAGTAAATTGAGAATTGCTGGTAAGAAAAAAACAGCACTGGTCTAGGGAAAGAAAGAGTTGTCAATAAACTGAGTTAATAAAAATAATACAAAGCCGTAAGTGATCTCATGCCGTTGAAAGAGCACTTTGGAGATAGGTATAAAATAGTATTTGAATTTTTGTCTGAAACAGCACAGGGAATGTGTCAGCTTTTTTAGAAAAGCATTCAAGGTTTACTTTTGATTGCATAAAGTCAGAGACTCACACAAACTGGCCATTTCCCTGAAAAAACAGCATTCGAAGTAGAAATACGACATTTTGTTCTATTTGGAACATGAATAAGAAATGAGATTAGCAATCACACAAAAGAAAACCTTATGTTTTTATGCTTCAAAATAGTGAAAACACAGAAAGTGTTGGAAATAGTCAAGAATGATATTTTATGATACTTTGATCTATACATAAATAATTGATTATGGGTATGTAACTTGGCTGTTTTATTTGCATATCTCACCACACATAAAAAGTTCTTCCTTTTAACATCTGCACTTGTTTGTATTTATATTTAAGCATAGGCAAAGTAGGCAAAGATTTGTGGACTATAAGTAGGCTTCTGTTAGACCCAAAACTAAATTTATCAAGTCATCCTTTTGCTAGCATTTATTGATTGTTAACTCTGCAACCAGAGTCCACTACATAACACAGATTACCGAGCAGTATAGGTCATAATCTTTCCTTTCCAAAGGGACAATACATAACATAATCATTATTACAGAGAAGTTTACAGTGTGTTGTGGTGAATTTCTTATGTTTAATATAATTACAAACAGTGTGGAGGGGTTTAGATGCAAAAATATTTTGTGTATTTATATATGTTTTAATATATAGGGTGCTGTTTTATAGCACTCAAAAATCTAAGAAAAAAGAAATTCTGTACTTAATGTGTTTATCCAAGGGCCAAGAGTCATATAAACTTATTTCATAGATACAGACTCACTAAGATAGATACTGTGGTTTATTTATTTGTTTTTTGGTGTGAGCATTATGTAATATGGAAAATATAAAATTGTGAAAATACCATAACATCAGCCAACTTTTAAATCTATTTGGCCTAAATGGGTGCTTCATGGATTTAGAAACTGAGGATCAGACATACACTTGTTCAGGATCACACAGAAATTAAGTGAACTAAGTGATGATTCCAATATTTAAACTAATTTCGTCTTTCCTAATCTACTGTGAGCTCATTGAGGATTGACCTATATATTATTCACAATTATTATGCACTCATCCCCACCTGATGGCTTCAGGGATTCATGTGCCTCATCCTCAATCCTAAAAGTAAACTATATGATAGGGATTGTTATCTTCGATATGCAAGTGGTAAAACTGTGGTTCAAAGAGTTCAGGTAATGTCTCAAAGAACACAGATCTAGAGAACTTCATAGTTTTTCTTTTTTATTTTTTCATTTACAAATTTTCAATGCCCATGCTAGTATCAATATATATACTGATGTTCAATAAACTTGTGTTGAATTATTGGATGAATTAATGAATAAGTGCTTGAAAAATAACGCAAAGGACCATTTCATCAATTCTACTTGTGCTTGAATAAAACACACACTCACAGAGATTTTCATATACTTTCTTTGAGATGGAATCAACAATCAAAAAAAAAAAACAGTTAATGGAAACAATCTTCCAATATTGTTTCACGCTAATTGCAAAATGGAAATTTTTTTTGAGCACCTATTGGAGCATTCAGCTTTATAACTGAACTATTTTATCTTTTGTGAACTTGGACTAAAATGGTCTTTAATATATTCAAGTCAAAAAATCATGCCAGCATCTTGAGTTTCAACCACAAGTCTCTATGTAAGCAGTTAGCAGATTTTATTTTGTAGCATTTTTAGAACTAAAAGAGAAAAAAGTAGATGATGAAGTACCATTTTGACTTAAAAAGGAAAATACAGCAGAATTCAAATCTGGATTTAACACTTAATTTCTATGTGATCCTGGGCAAGTCCATTTTCTTTTAGCCATTTCCATGCTTAGAAAGTGATGAAAAAATATGACATTATGGACTTGATGTAAGAAATTGTGCATGATAAAGTTTTCATTGGTGTGAACAAACTGAAATCAGCTATCTTCAAGAGGGCAGCTGTCTGGTTGTATTGCGGCCTTACCAAATTACACTTCGCAAATTTTATTTGATCCAGTGGTGTGGTCCAGGATGGTGTTACCTAAATGCTTAATGGTATCAGGATGTTGTAACACGAAGTATCCTGTTTCTGGATAATCCAGTCAAGTAACTGATTTAATCAGGACTCTGTTTTCTCAGACAGTGACTGTATGAATGGGCACCAACATGTTCCTTCCTGTTCTTTTTTTTTTTTTTTTCTTTTTTAATCTACCAGCATGATCTCATCCAGACTTTTGCTTTCTTCCTAACAGTAATGATTACCATCAAATATAGCTCTGGTCTGAGAAACCACTCTTTTCTCTTCTCTCTCTCCCCTCCTTCTCTCACAACCTCTTCCTACCTTCCTATTTCAATTGAATATAGAAATATATGAAGAAGGGCCTAGAAATAGCTTGGAATCTTAGTACTCCCCACGTTAGGTGAAACCAGCAACTTTTACTTTGCAATGATCATACCACATACAGGGTTTCATTTCAAACTTTTTTAAAATTTTATTTTCCAGAATATAAAAACAATATGTATCCTTCCCACTTAACATGCTAACATTCTACATCATTTGCCACCTTTCAAAATCCCAATTTAATAAACCTGTATTAAAATATTTTAACTAAAGATTATTCTTTAGCTGACCATTTAGAAATATTATAATTTATAATTTTATATACCTAGGCTCATAGTAATCATCTTTGTCTTATCTATTTGTGCATAGATCTGACTATTTTTAGCTATTTTGGTAACAGAGTCCCAGTAGTTAGCAATCACAAGTAATTTAATTAATATTGTTCATTTTAAAAAGATCAATATTACCCCATGTGATATTATATGAGAGTAGCTATTTGTCATACCACCCCAATATTCAGAAATAATTAATATTGTTCATTTTAAAAAGATCAATATTACCCCATGTGATATTATATGAGAGTAGCTATTTGTCATACCACCCCAATATTCAGAAATATCAGTCTACCTTGTTACATTAAAAGTTGTTAAATTTTGCAATGTGTAATCATACCATCTATATGTAATTATAATGTAGTATACTTCCCAAAACTATATTTCTTAACACTTTCTTAAAATACTTGTTGTGTTGGCAATAATTTCAGAATAATTTTAAATAAATTTTAATGGCCTTCCTTTTTGATTATATTGACAATGATATAGGAATTTTAACCTAAATGCAGTTGGATTAATTAAAAAATATTCTTATGAAAGAAGTAAACATATTCACATTTAATAAGATGTTTAATTACAGAGGGTTTTAATTACAACTGAGATAACCTAGTAATAGAACTACTTCAGTTTGTATAAATACATTTCTTCCTTTGATGTGTTTAAATCATATATGTATATTCTAATATTAAACTATATATGCAGTTTTTAGAAAATCTGTTGACTTTGTGACTTTTTCTTTTTGAAATTTTGATGAATTCAGTTAACTATCAACTTGATTTTGGAGATCTGATTTCACATTCATGAAATATATTGGTGTTTGTATCCACTGTCTGCTGAGATTTCATGTTTTAAGATACACACACACTTCTTTGTTTAAAGAGAGCGAGAGGGAGAGAACGCTATCTTTTTTAAATTTTATTATTTCATTTGTTTTTTGTTTTTCCTCTACTTAGTTGTGTATGTGGTGCTGAGGATCAAGCCAGGTCCTCTCACATGCCAGGCAAGTGTTCTACCGCTGAGCCACCTCTCTAGCCCCTTGAAGTATAAAGTTTTAACATTCTTATCCATGCTGAAAATTTGTCTATGAATACAAAATGACTTCTTTCATACAAAGTAGATTAACTCAGAGTTTATAGTGCTTGATATTATTATTGAAAAAGATAAACAGTTCAAATGCTTGAATCAGAAATACCTAGGTTCAAATTCCAACTACGTGATCTTTAGCAACTTCTTTGGGGCTTAAAATCCTCTGTGTAATGAGGGCAATAATGCTAATCTCACATTACTAGAAGAGTAAATAACATGAGGCCTTAATCTTGGCTCAGGGCCTGCAAACAAGGAGCTGCTTAATAGATATGCCGTGAATGCTGTCTTGTTAACCACTGATATCTCTGATCTTAATTGCGTCTCTGATCCTATTTTTTTCATGTTTATTGGCCTTTCATCATTTTCTTCACTGTATTATTTTGTTCTAAAAGAACTTTGAAAATGTTTGCCCTATTCGCAAGTGCAATTGTCTTTATCAACCTTGTAGTGGGATTACTCTGTTGTTGCTATCTTACTGGCCAGCGAAGGCCCCTCCTATCTCCCTTTGCCTCCTAGCTTTTTATTTTTGCATAGTATCCGTTTGTCTCCCGGACTTGTTCTTTACATATGACCGCTACCCATATTCCACAAAAATAGCTATTCAAGTCCAGTTGTAGAAACAGTTGTTGTCTACCACAGTTTGTCCAAACAGTTGTCTAAAATTTTCTTTTGCTTTCTTTCATGAATTAATTCCAGATATTGGATTCTCGCTGAATTTCCAAGAAAATATGCACCTCTTTCTTTTATGATAAAGTGTTTTTTCCCACTGGGACCATATGATGATTTTCATCTACTTTCAAAATAGTGAGGCATGTGCAACATATATGAATGTATATAACCTAACATGTACAAAATAACTTTGCAGAGAGGTAGATCATGACCCAGATGGTGGAAGCCTCCTGTCGGCCCTCTCCAGTTACCACTCTCTGTGCACTGTTTCTTTATATATCTCAAACTTCCTTCTTGAATCTTCCTAAAGCATATTCTTGTTAAAATATATACTCAGATGTTCCTGAAGGGAGAATGAATCTACTGGTGATAAACCTCTTATTTTTTAAAGTGTTTTCAGTTGCCTTTCTTGGAAAATGTTTTTACTGGGTAGATGATTCTAAGTTGGAAAAACTTTCAGCCCTTGAAGATATTTTTCTGTTGATTTCTGGCTTCCATCAAACAGTCTTGGAGAAGTCAAATCTAGGTGTAGCTGTCATTATTTTCTTTATAATCCACCTTTTCTCTCTGTCTTTTCTGAAAGCTTATTATGTTATTTGGTGATTTTCAGTTTTTCTTAATGTATGTAGGTATGATAAATTTATCCTAGCGAGATTTGTTGATCTTCCTCAGCCTGAGTAAGTTGATTTTGGGGAATTTTGAGCACTATCCATTCAAATATTGCTCTCTTCGGTCCATTATTTTTTTTCTACAACTTATATTGGAAGCATATTGGACTAGTTCATTCTATCTTATGTATTTTTCAAACTCTCTTTTAAACTTTTCCATTACTTTGGCTCTCTGGGCACCAAGTATATGATTTCTTCATTTATGAATTCTTGGGTCATTAAAACCCTTCTAAGCTGTTGTACTACAAATATAGCTTTAATTCAATGACCATCTTATTCATTCCTAAAAGCTCAATTTTGTTTTTTCCCATCTATGCCAGCTATGTTTAATAGATATTTGATTCTTAATACTTTTATTCCATATTTTATGTATACAAATGATTAGTCATCATATTTCTAATGATTCCCACATTTATTTTTGTCTATTAGCTGTTCAGCCTGCTCTCCCTCATTTACAGTGCTCAGTTTATTTATTTGCTTAGTGAATTTTTTATTTTGAGCACATGTTTATTAAAACTCTGGGAATTTGTTAAGACTTGATGTGATAGTATGTTTAACAAAAAGAAGTTGCCTACTTCCTCTATGTTCCATCCAGAAAGCTACAAACCCAGAACTCTACACTAAAACTCATCAATTGCAGACAATGTAAATTCAAATCTCAGTATATTAAAAAGCAGATCTATAATCAGAAATATTTTGGGAAACTACTGCATGCCTCAATAACCAAAGTAATTCCTATTCAAAAAGTCCACTGTTGGGGCCAGCACTGTGGCTCAGCAGTTGGAGCAGTTGCCTGGCATGTGCAAGGATCCAGGTTCGAATCCCAGCACCATATACACAACTAAGTGTTGGAGAAACAAAGTCCAGAGGAAAAAATAAATAAAACTGTTTCTTTCTCTCTCGTATACTCTCTCCCTCTCTCACTCTCTCTTAAAAAAAAAAAAAGTTCACTATTTATCCTTTCCTAAAATTCTTAATCTTTGTAAGCCTGAGCTTTTTACAAGGACCTCCAATCTAATTCCTCTCTATTCAACAGCCCCAGTCTTTGTCGTTAACTTGCTGTTAAGCAGTCATTAAGTCCAAATCTCTAAGCTACCCTGGGTCAGTGGACAGCTACCACTTTGGGTTACCTGTGCTCTTACTTCATTGCTGGTCTTAGGTTTTCATTGATTGCCTTAGGTCTCCTGAATTTATGTAATTGTTATTTTTTTTAAATCTTATCCAGTGCTTAAAAGACTTGTGACTTTTCTCATAGAATTTTTCAGAATTCCCTAAGTCATTCTACCAGTGACCTCATGTGAAGATTTTATAATCATCAGCAGGTTCACATTGTAAAAGCTCAAAGATAAAAAGAAATGTCCAGCAGTTTGTTTATTTCCACCTTGGTCATGACAGAAGCTGCCTTTCTTTCACGTCTTCAACCTCATCCACTTTAAAGTTGGATTGCTGAGTGGGAGTCTGAATTAGACAATAGGTCACAAGGAAGGTCTCTTCTGACAGACTGCTCAATGCTGACTCTCTGTGGTGACAGCTACTCTTTCTTCTTGGCTAATTCTTTCCTTCCATTTCTATCTTCATTCTCTTTCCCTGAGCCCCAAACACATGTAGCTCCTATAACAAAAATAAAGGTGTTCTGACAGGGCACATGATAAATCTTTCTATGACAATGACTCCTCTAAGTAATTATTTTAGCTTCTGTGTTGATCCATGATGGAGATAAAAGGAAAAACTCACTCTTCAGAGTATCCTTGAAAGAACAAAGATGGATGTAAATGCATAGGAAATGTGTAAATAAATTCTACAAGATTTTAGGAAGAAATTCTTAGAATCCTGTCAGGATGCCGCTATAGTTTAGATCCATTCCCAAGGCAGCATTTTTCAGAGGTGAGGCTTTAGGGAAGTGATCATGAGGTCTCTGATGTCATCAGTGGCAGAATCCATTGATATGTCCATGATTGAATACACTAGTTGGGACACAGCGGGATAGGTTCGAGGTAGACACTAGTTGGAGGAAGTAGGTCACTGGGGCCATGCCCTGACAGGGCATATTTTGTCCTGTTACTCCCTCATGCTCTCTGCTTCCTGGCTGCTATGAGGTGAGCAGCTTTGCTGGGTCACGCTCTTCCACCATGGTGTTTCTGCCTCACCACAGGCCCAGAAATAATGGAACCAGTTGACCATGGACTGAAACCTCTGAAAACATGAGCCAAAATGAATCCTTCCTCCTATCTGTTGATTACCTCAGGTATTTTGTCACAGTGACAGAAAGCTGACCAGCATAGTTCCTGTTGCTTTCCTCTTAGGTAGCTTTCTTTTTCTTGGATCTTACATCAAAGTTTTTATGTTAAGAATTTTAATGTATTCTGGCCCATTACTATTGGTTTTCAGTTCCCTGTGCTGAAGCTTGTAGAGTTATTTCACTTAGAGTGCTTCCTGCCACTCTCTTGGAGGTGATCTCATCACTGTAACTTTGTGGATATTCTACAATCTATACCACGTGGGACTAATGGAGTGCTGTTGCCTAACATGGCTCTTTTGCTGGTGACTGGCTATGTTCCAGCACTTCACTGCTACCCTTTACCATTCACTGACATCAGAGTTCATGAGATCAATACCGCTCAAGAATTATCATGCAATAAATTCACATCATCCAGACAAAAAGAAGTCTGATATGACCCTCATGCTACTCTTTCAGTTAAATCTGAGATTTACCTTACAATTCTATGTTGACTCAAAGGTTTTTTAAACTGACTATTTAAACCAACTCTTGAAGTAGGCCCCAACTAGAACAAATGCTTTGCAAACTGATAAAAATGCAAAAGGCTTGTATAACAAGTTTTCTCTTTTACCCCTGAAGATGAATCAGTAATATTGATACAGGTTAATTTCCTTTCTCTTTCTCTCACTTTCCTCTCCCCTCCCAATTGTGTTTTGCCTTTAGATGGGTAGAGAGGTAAACCAGAGTTTTCACGATCTATTTTGCTTATATAGAGAAAATAATTATTTGACAGACATAGGGTGGAATTCATAAACTAAAATATTTAAATGGGGAATATATGAACTATGCAAGAGAAGTTTTTATCCTTTATCCTTTATTTTGATGAGTAATATATTTCATTAAATATGATTTTTATTAAATATAATCTCATACATATATCATTTAGTTAATCTGATAATATGGGGTTTAAAATCATTTTTAAAAAGTTACCACTGTGGTCAATAATTTCTTAGAACCATGCCATTTTTCAATAATCTGGAAACTCTGAGAGAAAATAGGTTTTGGATTGTATTTACAAAAAATAAATTAAAAAACAATGCACACTTATTTTGTAAATTTGATATGCTGTTAAACAAGATAGAAAATATTCAGAAAAATGATTATTAGTAATTTGAACTAGCTCGTTAAAGTTTATGTTCAGTCTCAACCTCCTTACTTAATATTGTGAATAGTTGACATTATGAGCTCCTTGATTTGTTTATGAAAAATTCACCATCATAAAAATTTTTCTTCAGACTCAACTAATGGTAAAAATTCTCATTTTCATCATGAATACTCATGGAGCATTTACAGTGTGCTTGGCATTTGGTTGAAAGGTTTACATGTACTATCTCATCACACAGCCCTGCAACGATGTACAGACAGCACCAGATTAGTTTTAGATTTAATAAAACTGAAGCTTAGAGAATTTCAATGACTTGTTGGTCTCCAGAGAGGAAGTAGTGGATGCAACATATGAATATGTATGTGTCTGGCTTAAAATAATTTGCTCCTTTCTATTTTAATACTGTATTTTAATACTTTACATTATCAAAATACAGAATCCAAAAATTTAATGGTGCCCTTAAATTTTCTAGCTATAAAAATAATGTTCTCTTGCACATGCATCTCCTCTCAACATGGAATTAGAGTATGTCAGAGTTGAAAGCACTCTGCAAACCCTGGAGCCCCCTCATTCCCATATTGTGGGTCAAGGTGCTGCGTCTGGTGCTGTCTTTACAAAGGAAATGTCCTGCTGCCTTTCAGACAGTTTGAACTACCAGCTCAAGGCATCCGTGTTTCAACTTGAGATAAATGTTAAATTGCATTAAATGACATAATTACCTTTGTGAAATTGCCTGAGTTTCCATGGTTGAGATGATAAGAAGAAAGTACAGCCAATAATCAGCTTGGAGCAAGAGATTACGGAGAGGGGTAGGTTCAATCTGATTTCAAGGTTTGTAAAGTTGCGCAGTACTCAAATAGTGCGCAAAATATATCAATAACTAGTGTGGTTCTTCAAGAATGAAAAAACATTATTTCAAATTATTTCTACTATATTTTTTTCAAATGGGTGCTGAGTTTTGAGAATGTAATTACTTATTAATTTGGACCCAGCTGCTGACAAAGGAATGGCAAGTTTCTTAAGTGGATCTAGAAGGGCCATGAAAAATTGCTGAGTCATCAAGGATGCCAGGAACAGCAGCAACAACACCCTGATCTAGAAATATTTCACACAATGCATTGGGCAGACCAGTTGAAAATAGAAGCACTTGTAGATGACAGAGGTCTATTAAGTGCAGAAGCAAGGAAAACCAGGCCCAAAGCAAACAATGTAATTATTTTAGTACTCCTAAATCATCATTTGGCTTATAACTATGAAACACAATGTATATCAAAACTTTTATGGCTTTTTTTTTTCCCTTTATGGCTTCTTAAATTGACCCTATTCACATGGGCTCAGCCCATCCTTAGACTGTTCTGCTCCTTTCTTTAAATCAAGAAAAATCTTTGCTTTGTTTTCCTTGGTTTTAAAGCCAATATACAAAGAAGTTTGGGTGAATCTGCATAGATATAAAATACGCTCTTAAAAGAAGTATTATGGAGAATTTTTTCTACATAGGTTACTATACCAACTCTGTGTGTTTATCATTATCATTACTATTATCTAATAGTCTCTAAATACTAAGCATTTATTAATTAATTCAACAAATATTTTTGAATGACTATATGGCAGTCAAGCACATGTTAAGACAGTACTAAGTATTCTTCATTAATGGCTTTTTATTAAAACATGTATCGTAATCAAATAACCCTGCCCTTAACAAATATGTCTCAAGTAAATTAAAACTTAACTGGCTTCTTTTTCTTTACTTCACTAACCCATAAGTTGCAACATCTTCAAAAATGAGGGTGTTGGTAACTTGCAGACTACATTATAATTGTACATTGTTAAAACATTTAACACATGAATGGATGACAATACAAAACCTCAGACTCTATATGTGTAGAGAACAAAATGAGAAAGTGCCCACTCAGCAACTGTCTTTACCATCTAAATCATTTTTCCTCAGAAGTCACATTTGCCAGGGGTGGAGCAGTGTCTTCAGTGGTTACGGCACTTGCCCAGCATGCACAAGTACGCAGGTTCAAACCCCAGCACCCACGTACACAGCTAAGTGTCAGAGCAACGAAAGCCATGTGAAAAACTCAATAAAACAGATTCTCTCTCTCTCTCTCTCTCTCACTGTCCTTCTCTCTTAAAAAAAATAAAAGTCACATTTGCCTACACAGTGGGGTGTCTCTTTCCATTGTCCCAAGCATTTAAATACAAACAGAGTGGGATCATGCTCTCTTTCTTATTTTTCTGTCAAGTAAGCAAGAGGGTTCCCCTTAGTCATAAGTTTTTTTAAGCAATTTTTTTCAGGCATACAAATAGCCTTTGCATGGATTCATGGTTTTCCATACTATGGTGCATCATAATTTATTTAGTTAATCTCTTAATTATAGTTTCTGTGAGAGTGTTTCCAGTGTTTTATATTACAATAGTATTCCATACAGCATTCTCAGATGCTCTTGTGTACATGTGGGTCATTTTGTCAGTTTTCTAGAATCAAAGTCCTTAGGGACAAAATACACATACGCTTTACCTCTTGATAGATATGGCCACATTCTCTTTCAGAGTGGCTACAACTATTTGTGTTATCAACAATTATAGAAGCCTGCTAGTTCCTCTGAAAATTTTTATAAAAATGCAAATTTTATTTGTAGTCTACTATATGGTAAAATTTCGATTACATTAGAAATCTTTTATTGGTTTTAAAGTCCAGTATTAATAACAAAGTAAACCAAACATTGTCTTTTGTCTCCACTCTTTCATAATTTTTGAGAGAACTGGGCTCAATTATCCAAATGTGATTACACTTTCCTCATTAGATAGCTCTTAAATTTCTAGTAGTTTTTCTGTTGCTTTTTAAGCTGTGATGTTAGGTACATAAAGGATTCATGAACAGGGGCAAGGGATACAGCTCAGCGGTAGAGCACTTGACTAGCAAGGAACTGGGTTCAATCCCCAGCACTGAAAAAAAAATCATAAAGTGCAACATATTAATAGATTATCCATTATAGCAACGTATAAACCTATCCCGCTGAGGGCTGGAGAGGTGTCTCAGTTGTTAAGGAGCTTGCCTGGCATTCTCAAGAATGTGAGTTCCATGAACTCCGGCACCGCCTACACAAGGAAGTGTCAGAGCAACAAAAGCCACATGCAAAATTAAATAAAAATTCATTCTCTCTTCCTCTCTTTCTGCCTCTTTCTTAATCTCACTCCCTTTCACAGGCCCTCTCTCTATTTAAAAAAAAAATAAGTAAACTGTCCTATTGAATTTCTTTTGTCTGACTGGGGATATATGTTTTCTGATATTACTATAAAATATTTCCTTTAGTTGTTTTTTGACTGTTCCAATATTTTGCATCCTTTAGCCTTAAACTTTTTGGGGTCCTATTGTTTTACGGGTGTCTCTTTCAAAGCATTACTGGCTGTAATTTTAATATTTGCTTTTAAAATGGATTTGGCATTTACACAATCTGAGTTTCTGTATATTTCAAAAGGGTAATCACTTTTGATTATTGATATGTTATAACCCTTACAATCCTCTGTTTTATACTTTCTATTCACACATATTCTTCTTTTCTCTTTTATGTTTTCCTTTATTGCATATTGCTGGCTTGAATTAGCTGTGGCTCCGTCAAGATCACTGGCACTACGCCAATCAGCCTCTGCTGCACACTGTTCTGATTTCTGTAACCATAAACCACTGATAATTCCAGAATTTTGTATGACTCGAAGCTCTCAGCATGTGCACTTCTGTTTCTGCCTTGAGTCCCCATGATTTGGGGATTTTCATGCCTGCCATTGAGCACTCAATAGTAGTTCATTGCTTCTTATTTCTAAGTAGCACCCCATCATATGAAATAGCAGAACATTTACCCACTGACCTGCCGTTGGGTATTTTGTTGTCTAATATGTCCAGATATGAAGAAAGGTACAATAATTATTGTTATATAGTCTTTCTTGGTGGATACACATGTCAAAAATGGAAGATTCTGGAATTTTACCAAACTCTTTGTCACAGTTTCTTGGGTTCTGGCAGAAGATCTCAGACTTCTGTGTCCGAAACAAAACACTTTGCTCTTCATGACACAGTAAACACTATATGTGTGAGCATATTTGTGTTAGTTCCCCTGAACCTTGAGTCCTGTGGGGTGAAACATGGTGTCCGGGTGGGTGTCATGTGCGCAATGGATTGGTGTTCCAGCTAAGAAACCCTAAAATTAGGCAATCCGCATCTTTTACATTAGGTTGAAGTTAAATCTGTCTGAACTTTGCCCAAAAGGGAAGCATTACCTTTATTATATTGGACAGTAAACAAGTTTGCCCTTTGAACTACATGGAAACACTGTACGTAATTCAAGTTATTTTGCTATAAAAACATCCTTAGTAAAGACTTCCTGCTTCCAGACCAACAGAACTTGTAAGTTATGGTTCTCATCTTCATAGCAAACCAAAGGCTCAACAAACTGAAAGTCAGCACTCTTCCTAGATCAATCAGGGAACTGCAGTTATAGGACAAACCAGAAACCCCCAGACTGGACAGACAGGAGGCTGCAGCGAACCTCAGTCCACCGGGAGCAGAAACTCCCAATGCAGCCAGCACTGGAGGGAGCACCTAACGTGAGATTCACGAATGGCTGGAGACTGAGGCTGGAGCAGATGGAGAGACAGAAACAGCAGAGGGCACAGCCTTACAAGAGCAGGGGTGCCCACACTCTCCTGAGATTAGCTCCAGGAGCCTCACCAGGTTCAAGGTGAAGAACAGAGAAGAATCCCCTCATGCATCTGATAAGAGAAGGAAGAAGTAGTCATCTTTAAATATGCCCAGAGCATTCCCTGTAGAGGAAGAGTTTTGACCACAGCCTAACACACAAGGGCTTTACCAGAGCCTGACCAACAGGGAAACCCTGGCTCCACCTCGCACCCTCCTGCTCAAAGAGGTGGGAAAGCAAGAGGAACTGTGAAGTCCAGAGCCACATACACTCGGCCTCTAAAAGCTGAGGCCCCCAGTTGCGGGATTACAGACTGCTCCCTCTCCTCTGCCACCATAGAAGTAGGACCCATGTATAATAATAGGATTGCCTCTAGAAAAGCCATTAGCTCAGACTCTATGAAGGATTCTTTAGGGAATCCAAAGATAACAGGGGACATATACACAAGGACACTACAGGAAAGTTAGACTGATACCTATAGTTACTGTGGACAATGAACACAATTGAATTTCCTACCAGGAAAACATAAAACCTCACAGTAATGCCTAATTCCGTCCCTTTTGCCCATTATATTTTGTATAGCTTTCAACAACAACAACAGCAAAAAACACTGCCAGGCGTACTAAAAGGCAAAGCCACAAGCTGAGGAGATGAAACAAGCCCCAGAACCAGGTCCAAATGTAGCAGAGATTTTAGAGGTATCACGTTGGACATTAAACAGCTATGATTAATATGCTAAGGACTCTGTCTTAATCTGTTCTCTGGTGCCATAATAAAATATCCAAGGTTGGGTGATCAATAAAGAAGAGATTTATGTATCTCATAGTTTTGGAGGCTGAAAGTCCAAGGCTGGAAAGCCCCTATCAGTTTACACTTGGTGAGGGCCTTGTGGTGGAAGTCATCGTAGTGTTGGGTACATGTCCATTGAAATGCAGGATGTGAGAGACATTCAGGAGCCAGACTTGCTCTTTTGGAACCTGCTCTCATGACTGACTCCCTCTGCAAGACCAGCATTAATCCCTTCCGAGGGTGATAACCCCACAATCTGATTCCCTTGCACTAAACCTCAACTTGTAAGTGACCCACCACCTCTCAAGTTTTCTACACTGGGGGCCAAGGGTGATCCCACCATAGCAGGCTTTAATGAAAAGTAGACAACATGTAATAACAGATGAGATGAGTAATCAAAACAGAAATAGGTGAACTCTAAGAACAAATCCTAAAGAAATGCTAGAAATCAATAACAACAAATTGAAGAAGGCTTTTGAATGGTTATCAGAAGATGTTATGGACAAGGAAAGAATCAGAAAGCTTGAAGACATGTCAACATAATATTAACAACTGAAGAGTAAGAAGAGACTAGTGAAAATAAGGAAAAGCATATATAAGAACTATGGACCAATTATAAAACATGACCCTTCAGAAAAAGTATTGGTAAATTGGACTTCATTGAAATTAAAAACTTCAGCTCTGTGAAAACAGTGAAAAAATGAAGACAAATTGGATAGAAAATATTTGCAAAATATATATCTGCTAAAAGACCTCTATACACAATAAACAAACAGCTCTTGAAACTCACACAATTAGGAAGGATATCTAGGAGACTGGAGGGAGGGAGTATGGGAGAATCAACTCAGAAGGAGATCTCCGACCTCCACGAGAAGTCCATTTAACACAGGGGTTTAATTGGGGAAAACATGGAACCATGGGGAACCCAAGGGGGGAAACCATGAAATGGCATCAGCCTTGGCTAACTATGTGAATACACATCTGTTCTTGATTGTTTGATAATGATATCTCCTCAATTATAAGTCCATATTCAACTAATAAAAAAATGAAAATAAATAGCCCAATTAAAAATACCCAAAAGGCCAGAACAGATATGTCACCAAAAATACATACTACAAATAAACCAATGGAAAGATGTTGACATCATATATATTTAGGGAAGATTAAATTAAAACAATGGGTTCCCATTACTCATGACTGAAATCTAAACCACTGATTATATCAAAGGTTGGCCTGAATGTAGAACAACAAGTTCTTTCATTCATTGCAAGATACAGTGTCATTGGAAGAGAGTTTTGCAGTACATTACAAATTTAAACACACTCCAGATTTAGCAATTACCACTCTTCCTAGGTGATTATCTAAATGAGTTAAAAACTTATGAACATTTTTTTTTAAAAAATTGCACTCAAATGCTTAGTCAGTTATATTCATAATTGCCCCAAACTGGAAGAAACCAAGGTGAACAGATAAACATGCTATGGTACATCTATACAATACAATATCATTCAGCACTAAAAGAAATGAACTATCAAACTGCATTAAATGTTTAAGTTACTTAAAAGAAGTCAATATGAAAAAGATGTATAGTAAATGACTTCAAATACCTGTAGAGACAGGTAAAAGATCAGTGGTTGCCAGGGGGAAAGGAAAATGGATGGGTAGGTGAGATACAGGCCATTTTAGGGCAGTGAAACAATTCTGTATGACTTGTAGTGTTAGGCACATGATGTTATGCATGTGTCAAAACCCATATAAAAACCCATGAACCCTCACGTGAAACATGGACTTTAGTTAATAATAATATATCAGTATTAGCTCATCAATTGTTACAAACACATGACATTAACGTAAGACATTAGCTGAAAGAGAAACTCCATACTGTGCAGAGGAAAAAGAGGGTAATTGTCATAGACTTCAGGGACTCTGTATACTTGCTGTGCAATGTTACTATAACACAAAAACCACTCCAAAAATACTCTGTTTTTTTTTAAAGCCTTATAAAGATTATCTAAAGCTAATGCTGTTCAGGCCTGTGGTGGAACAACAGAAAGAAATATGATACTTGTAAAGACAATATGGGACCTTACTTTTTATGCCATAAGGGTTCTGATAACTTTTCCAATGAATATGCACTCTGTTGGTTCCTATGATTAATCTGACCAGCAAAGGCTAAACAAAATATGTTCGTTTCCTACAACTTTTAATTGTTGCTACTGTTAATGAGATTCCAAACAGAAGCATGAAATCACCCTACATTATGGACTTCAATCATGCCTGTTCCCTATCATTCCAAGCCAGTTGTACAAATTCCAAAAGCAATCAGAGTGTACCTTAAAAATCCAAGGTCCTTTCACATTTTTGTATTAACTTTTTCACTTGGCCCTGGCATAGTGTGAAGTATTATCAGTTATAGAGTCTTGGGCCACGCAATTTCATCAGCCATAATAAACTTGGCCAGTGAATTGAGACTGATCTGAAACCCTTCCAGGTTTAAAGCAGTACTATTCATTATTTTAGCTAAATTTGGGGACAAATACCATATAACTTTAAGTTGGATGATTCCCAAAGTAAGAAAATATAACTAATCAGCTTTCCCTTAGGAAACTACCCTCAGTAACCAACAATAGTCTCCTTTGGAGATGTTTCTACAGTAATCTGATCTACTTGTAACACTTCCTTAAAAACGGCATGAAAGCCATGCACACCTGTAATCCCAGCAGCTCAGGAGGATCACAAGTTCAAAGCCAGCCTCAGCCACTTAGGGAGGTCCTAAGCAACTTAGGGTGCCAATGTCTCAAAACAAATAATAAAAAGGTCTAGGGATATAATTCAGTGGTTAAGTGTCCCTGGATTCAATCCCCAGTACCAAAAAGCATTGCTAGCTAGGTGGCATTAGTTTGCCCTACAGAATAAATGAGAAAGATGGTGGAAAGATATCTGAATTTGATGGCTAACATCTTGCATAGTAGGTGCAGGAGCTGGGGCCATTCCCAGATGTCTCTTATACACTTCAAGAAAAGGTGAAGGAGAACGGTAATCAAGTCATCATCAGAACTATCTGGTAGGGTGGATTGACCCTGCAACTGTTAACATTTGAAATAGCTTGGCAAAACTGCGGCAGGGCATCTGTTTTCTTGAAGAAAGTTCTGGGAGTAGTTCTGACAGATAAACATCATTAATATGTCACCCCCCAGACTACCCTGGATCTAAGACGTACCCTCCCAAAGCTGGTTTCGTTATTCTCCTGGACAAAAGCAACGTGTCTAGTTATGATTTCCAGTTTTTCCTCCAGTCACCTATATTCTAACCCATATTTTCCATAGAGAAACGTCAGGTAGTAAGGAAACAAGAACATCAATAAAAACTGTAGAAACCCCATTTGGCCTGCATGGACTACTGTAGGAAGACAGTGGGTCCTTAGCTGAGTGATCATTATCCTTATAATTTAGGACACTGTCAGTCCAACAAGTGAATCCAGCTGGCTAAAGCAAATGCATTTCTGAATCCTATATTACCTTTGATTTGATTTTCACCCAAGTAGTATATTTTTAGGTAGGCCTGTGATTGCTGTATGGAGAAAACATTAAAAAGTAATATCATATATATAATCTTAAATATTAAAAATAAATGTATAATTTCCCATCACTTTCATTCTGATCATTAGTCAACAAAGCAATTGGGTGGTGATGACATCCATCAAATAACTTGATCTTTACCCATTGCAGAGTGACTTGTGACTTGTAGTAGCAAACGACCTAGCAATTCAAAACAACAGTTTCAAGGAATAAAACAACAGGACCAGAATTGGTTGATCAGACTTGAAGAGCAGCATTGTAACCTGAAAAAGTGTCAAGAGGAGTAAAGCACCACTGATAACCCTGGAGACATTCAAAGGTGAATTATACATAATCTCCCAGAAATAGTAGGGGCAATGTTGTGAGATATGTTCTCTCTGACTGCAGGACATTCCGGCCAACTTCTGGAAGAGTCATGCATCTGGTAATGGTCAGCTTTTCATCAATAACGCAGAGTACTTGGCTATATGCCAAATCACTGATGGACAGCTTGTGTTGCCATGTCTAGTACAATAGTAAATCAGGCAGTAATCATGGCCATCTGGGTAGAGAAGGCTCCCTGTATAGCTTGATTCCATGCAGTCTCACCAGAAAGCAAGCCTTTACCTGCAGCACCTCCATGAACGGCTCAGACTCATTGTTTCAGTCAACTTTCTCACTGTTGTGACCAAAAGATCAGACAAGAGTCATTTTAGAGGAGGAAAATCTTATTTGGGGCTCATGGTTTCAAGGGTCTTAGTCCACAGATGGCTGATTCCATTGCTCTGTGCTCAAAATAAGGCAGAATGAAAAACAGTTCAGGACAGGATAATCAGGAAGCAAAGAAAAGGACTCTGGCTCACCTGGGATAACATATACACCCTAAAGGCATGCCTAGTGACTAACCTCCTCCAGCCACACCCTACCTGCCTACAGTTACATTTACCACCCAGTTAATCCCTATCAGAGGATCAGGTTATGACTCTTGTAACCCAATCACTTCACCTTTAAACTTTCTTGCATTGTCTAACACATGTGCTTTGGGGGGACACCTCGTATCCAGACCATAACAATCATTAACCATTATTTATTTCCACATCTCATGGTTCCAAAAAGGAGTGTCTTTACCCTGCCAGTTAGTAGTTTTCCAAGTGGGAAACCAAAACCCAGGCCAACAACAAAAGCCAAAGATTCAGTAGAAGTATAATACAGTTCGTTAAAGGGAGCATTGGGTTCAGCCTGAGTTCTGTCACTGAACAAAGTAACTGTGCCTGGTTTGGTCCTGCATAGTTTGAACAGAGGCTGAAGTATGGCTACAATCCAGTAGATATCATGTGGTTTCAGCTTCACCTAGGTGTAAGTGATCAAAAGCCTAGGTATTCAGGGGAATTTCCAAGAAAAACCAGTGGCTTCGCTTCAGGCAGCAGAGGGATAAAGTTTCTCCTGGTAACTGCTACTTTTTCTTGTTAAAGTCAGAAAGCCACTGGAGCCAGGCCAGCAGCATTCTAGAATATATCATTTCCATCTAAGAAGCAAAGCTTTGTGTGCATTTCTTACCTAGTAATTTACAGAGTCTGAGTTGAACCACTCCAAAACAGAAATGGCAGGCCAGAGAGTCCCTACGACTCCATGAGTTAGGTGTTAGATTCCTCCCAACAAGCAACTGACTAGATGTGACTGAAGGAAATGAATCCAAAGCTCAAGGTATACCTGCCATAATCTCCAACAGGCAAAACCATCAGTTAAAGTCGTACATCTCAAAGAAATCATTAGGGTTGTGAGCCTCCAAAGGTATTAGTGCTTTTTCTACATCTATTTCTCCTGATTGGTAGAATTCTCTTTGGCAATTATGGAAATATGTGCATAGAGCACATTAATTTCTACTACATATTTGGATAAGGAGCAGTAACAATATAACATCGAATTGGTCTAAAGCGTTCTACTAATGGGTCCTCTCAGATTCCTTTACCCATTGTGAACCCCCCAAATTCCTTCATTTGAATACAAGCACTTCCGATTTTAGGAGTCTAGGTAAGATGGTGAATTAAATGCCAGAGGCCAACAGAGGAGTAGTAATATCAGAGAAAAACGTGGAATAATGAACTCCAAAAATTCTTTCTTCGTAAAGACACTAGAAAATGAAAAGCAAAGTAAACCTAAAGAAAGCAGAGAGTAGGCAATAAGAATTAGAGCAGAAGTTAATTAAAAGGAGAGTAAAAAACTTAGAAAAATAGTCAATGATATTAAATTCTGGTTCTTTGAAAAGCCTGACAAAATTGACAACACTTTAGCTAGATTGACTAAGAAAAACGGAGACTTATTAAATCAGAATAATGAAAGAAGAGACATGACATCGATATATACTTTTCTAAAATATGAAGAATTATTATGAAATGCTAAGAACAAATGTTTGCTGACATATTAATCAAGTTAGATGAAAAAATCAAATTTATGGAAAGATATAAAGTACACAAATTGCCTCCAGAAAAAAAAACAATCTGAATAGATCCATAACAGAAAAAGAGACTGAATTTGTAATCCACAAACTACACATACAGAAAAGTCAGTCTCAGGTTGCTTCACTGGTCAATTTTATCAAACATTTAAAGAATTGATGCCAATTATTCAAGAACTCTTCCAAACGGTAGAAGAAGAGTAAACACTGTCCAACTCATTCTATGAGGTCAGTATTACTCTGAAAATAACACCAAAGATATGACAAGAAAACTATAGATCAATACCTCCTATGAATTTGGATGCAAAATTCCAGTATAAATAGTTGCAAACAGAAGCAAGCAGCATAGAAAAAGAATTATACTCCACGAACAACTAAGATTTAGCTCAGAAATTCAAAAATCAAATTCATATAACAAACCATATAAATAGAATAAAAAATTAAAAATGATATGCTCATCCCAATAGATGTAGAAAATTGATTTGACAAAATCTGACACACATTCATGATTAAAGCACTCAATGTTCAAGAGGATTTCCTTCATTTTTAAGATCAAATACTATTCCACTGACTTTAATTGCAATATGCTACAATTTCTTTATCCATTTCTCCATCAATGAATACCTAGGTTGTTTCAATATCTTGGCTATTCTGAATAATGGTGAAATTAATATTGAAATGCAGATATTTCTAAGAGGTATTAATTTCACTTCCTTTGAAGATATAACCAGAATAGTGATTGCTAGATCATATGATATATCATTTTTTGAGAAACCTCTATTTTTCAATTATGTTTGTACCAACGTACATTACCACCAGCACTGTTTAAAGGTTCCAAAGTCTCCATATCCCTGCCAACACTTGTTATCTCTTATCTTTCTAATAATTGCCATCTAACAGTTATTTCATGTGGTTGTGATTCACATTCCCCTGATGATTGAAGGGTTTGGATAATTTTTCAGATATCTGTTTCTTTCTTTCTTTCTTTCTTTTTTTTTTTTTTTTGGTTTTGTACTAATTTGTCTGAGTTCCTACCAGTTGTGTACCATTTGTGTCAACACAAGAACATGCATGAACCTGGAGGACATTATGCTAAGTGAAATTAGCCAGACACAGAAAGACACCAGGTCATTTAACCTGTCTGTGGAATATCAAAAGTCAAGTGAATAGAGACAGAGATTAGAACAGTAGTCACCATGGGCGTCATGGTGGGGAGTAAGGGAAATGTTGGTAATACAGCACAAGTTGTAGTTATGTAGAATGAATAAGTCTAGGGGTTTATTATTGAGTGAGTGTGATATCTTCAATTAATAATACACTATTGCATGCAGGGGCTTTCATAAAAATAGATTTCAGGTGCTCTTACCACATCCACAAACGGTAAATATCTGAAGGAACAGATGTATTCATTCTCTTGAATATAACAATCATTACACACACACACACACACACCATGTTTGACTCCTTAAGTGTATCTTAAATATATACATTTTGTTAGGCTGGGTATATAGCTCAGTGGTAGAGCATTTAAAATGCCCTGGGTTCAATCCCCAGCAAACACAAATATATATCTTAAGTATATGTTTATGTTCATATAAACATTATATATATTTATATTTATATTTGTGTGTGTGTGCTGGGGATTTGTGTTTTGGGTGTGCATGTGTACACTAAGAATATACATTCACACATGCACACATAAATTTTTATAGAAAAATAAAACACTCAAAAAAACACTAGGAACAGAATGGAACTTCCTCAGTTTGGTAAAGATCATCTATTAAAAATGTCATACTTACAGTGAAAAATTGGATTCTTTTCTCCTAAGATCAAGAACAAGGCAGTGATATTTCTGTCACCAATTCTATTCAACATCGTTGTAGATACACTAATCAGGGCAATTGGAGAAGAAAAAGAAACAAGATTTCAGGTCAGATATGAAAAAATGAAACTGTTTCTATTCATAAATGACATGATCTTACATGTAGAAAATCCTAAAGAATACTAAACACTAATGAATCAGATCAGCAAAATTATAGGCTACAGATCAATATTTTTAAAAATTATAGTTCCATATATTTGAAAAAGCCAATCCAAAAGCATAATGAAGAAAATCACTTCAGTTTCAATTGCACCAAAAAGAATAAAACAGGAAAATTTTTAATAAAAAAGTACAAAATTTATATCTGAAAACTAAAAAATATTGTTGAACGAAATTAAAGAAAAGCTAATAACATGGAAAAACACTCCAATATTATCCTGAAAAACTTCTCAATATTAGGGTGTCAATGAACCCCATATTAACCTTCAAATTCAGAGCATCAATTAATTTCAGTTGATTTCTTTGTAATACAAGTTGACCCTAAAATTGATATAGGATGTAAGCAACATAAAATAGTCAAAGTAATTTTGAAAAAAAAATAACAAAAATTAAAAAAGCAAAGTTTAAAGACCCAACTTCCCTATTTCAGAACTTACTATGAAACAGCAATAATCAATACAGTGCAGTAACAATATAGATCAATGGTACAGAACTGAATTTAAAAAATTGTTGATCATGAATCTGTGGTCAACTGATTTTTGATAAATGTTCCTAGAGTATTCAAAAAGAAGATACAGTCTTTTCAACAAAAAGACCTGGGACAACTGGTTAGACACACGCAAAAGAATGACATGGGATCCTCACTTCACTTTATATGCAAAATTTAACTCCAAATGGATAAAAACTCCAAACACAGCCATAATGACATAAAACTCTTAGAAGAAAATAAAGGAATAAATTTCCGTGGCCTTGGTTTTAAATTCTTAGATAACACCAATACTTGGCATGTGCAAGTATGTGGGTTCAAAGCCCAGCACCACGTACACAATGAAGTTTTTTTTTCGTTTGTTTTTTAAGAGAGAAGGATAGTGAGAGAGAAAGAGAGACAGAGAGAATCAATTTTATTAAGTTTTTCACATGGCTTTCCATTGCCCTGACATTTAGTTGTGTACGTGGGTGCTGGGATTTGAATCCACGTACTTGCCCATGCCAGGTAAGTGCCGTAACCGCTGAGCCACCGCTCCAGCCCCCCACAATGAAGTTTTGGAGCAATGAAAGCCACATGAAAATTGATTCACTCTTAAAACAAAACAAAAAAATAAAAATAAGGACAACTTACAGAAATGGAGAAAAATATTTCCACAGCATGTAACTGATAAAAGAACACATAAATGTGTGTAGAATATATAAATTACCATGACCACGCAACAAGAAAAAGATAAATAATGGTACTTAAAAGTGGGCAAATAACCTAATTTAAATTTGAATAGACAACCTAAGAAGATATACAAATGGCCAATAGGCACACGAAAAGCTCTGCAAGATCATAAGTCCTCATGAAAATGCAAATACAAACCACAGTATCATACCACTTTCTACCCACTGGGATGGAATGATAAAGCAATCCAATCATAGCAGGTGGGAAGTGGATGTGGAGAAGCAGACCACTCCATTACTGCTGGTAGGAGTGCAAAATGGGGTAGGCAATTTGAAAGACAGGCTCAGAGTTTCTCAGAATAGTTAAACATGGAGCAACCATGTGTGTTAGTTTCCCAGAGCTGCCGTAACAAAGTAACAGGAAGTAGGTAATGTAAGCAAAAGAAATATATCCTCTCACAGTTCTGAAAGATGCACGTACAAAAATCAGACATTGGCAGGGTCATTGACAGGGTCAGTCCTCTGAGCGCCCTAAAGGAGACTCCGTTCCATGCCTCTTTCCTAGTTTCTGGTAGCCACAGGTGTCCCTTGACTTCTAGTGTGTTCACTTTATTTCCTCACAGCATCTTTCTTCTATCCAAGTCTCTGTGCCCAAATTTTTCGCTGTTGTTAAGTGCACCAGTTATAATAGATTAATGCCCAAGCCAATGATCTCATTTGAATGAGAGTACCACTGCAAAGGTAATATCTTATGTGGATATAAGGTCACATTCTGAACTACTGGGAGCTAGGACTTGCACGTTTTGGGGGGAGTTAGAACTCCCAGTCTTTTTTTGTGAGGTGCACAAGTCAACCCATAGCACCTTAGGGCTCCACCATCTTAGGTGGAATGAAATATGAAAACAGATGTCCACCCAAAATTTTGTGTATGGATGTATCATCTTATAATAGCCTAACAGTATAAGCAACTCAAATCTCCATCAGCGAATAAATGGTCAATCTGCAACATGATATCCATCATAGCGATTTCCTTTAGATGTTTATCCAGCCATCTATTCTTGAGATAAACCCATTTTGTTCAGTTATCTTGTATGTGTATGTGTGCATAAAATTTATTTAAGAAGGCTCTATTGTGAATTTTTGCATTTAATTTGAGAGGGATATGGAGCTGTAATTTTGTTTGCTAGTAATCACCTTCGTTGGCATGGCCATTTTTGCAATACTAGTCTTCCAGAGTGAGTTGAGAGGTAGTTTCTCCTTTATTTTCTGAAAGAATTTGTATTCTATTGGTATTATTTCTTCCTTTAATATGTGAGGGAAGTTTCTAATGAAGGCATTTTTCCCTAGAGCTTTCTTTGTGGTAAGTTGTTAAATTAAGAATTTACTTGCTTTAACAGATACAAAACAATTGCAATGTTCTATTTCCTCTTGGACCGATTTTAGAAAGGCTTTTCCCCCAAGAATTTTCTTTTATCTACATTGTCAACTTTTTCCGTAAAGTTATCTTTAATATCCCCTTATTACCTTATAAGTCTTTATAACTGTTATAATTGTTATGCCATGTTTCTTTTTTATTCTTGATTATTATCTTGTGTCTCTTTTCTTGGCTGGGCTTCCTACAGATTTCATGATTTCCTTAATGTTTTCAATAAACCAAATTTTGATACTTCTGATCAATTTTCATCAATGCTCTATTGATTTTCCATTTTTTCATACTGTAGTTCATTGATTTCTGATTTAATTTTTATTATTTCTTTTCTTCAACTCACTTCAGGTATCTGATTTAATTCATTGATTTCTGATTTAATTTTTATTATTTCTTTTCTTCAACTCACTTCAGGTATCATTGGCCAATTTTCTACCTTTTTAAAGTGAAAGCACAAATCTTATTATACCTCACGCACCTTGACATACATCACCTTCATTACATTTTCATTTAAACTATATCTTAATTTCCTTTGTGATTGCATCTTTGACCCATAGGTTATTCAATTTTATAATTTTTAATTATCTGGTAATTTTCTAGTATGGTATGGCTCTCAGTTCAAATTTAGTATTAACTTAGTGGAGATACTGTATATCTGTTCAACATTTTAGAATTTATAGAGACAGACTATGTTTCAGTATTGTGATCTGCTCTATTTTTATACCAATAAACTCATTGAAAGATTTCTTCAACTTTTTATTATTTTTTTGATTTTCTTCATTCCATTTGATTTTTGTAATCCATCTCTTTGCTGAAATTCCCCTTCTGTGGTCCAAGGAATAATGGCTCCCCAAAGATGTTCATATATTAATTCCTAGAATTTTTGAAAGGCATGTTACCTGTCAAGAGCGGATTAACACGTCTGGTGAAGTTAAAATTGCTAATCAAGTGAATTTGAAATGGGGAGATTATCTTGGATTACACAGATGGGTCCAGGGTAATCAGAAAGGTTCCAGAAAGTAAAGCCAGAAGGCAGGGGAGCTCATTTTCCAAGTCAAAGAATTTGATGTGCTGATGATGGGGTCGAAGATGCAATAAGGGCATGAGCCAAGGGATATGGTGGTCTGTAGAAGCTGGTAAAGCAAGAAAACATGTCCTCCAGCAGAAGGAACACAGACCTGCTCACAGCTGAATTTAGTGCATTTGACACCAGGTGTTAGCTTTTGCAGTGTTCTTTTCTTTAGAATTATAAGATAATACATTTGTATTTCTTAGTCTGCTAAATGCATGATCTTGTTACAGCACCAACAGCAAACACAGATAACACTTTTAACTCCTATGTGTCATTGCTCAAGATGTGCCCACCACTGTTTTCACTAAATTCTTTAAGATACATTTCACTTATATTTTAATGCTTCCAGCGTGATGATTCCAATGTTTGAGTCATCTCTGGCTCTGACTCTAGTGACTCTCTCTTCTTCATGATTTGTCATTAATTCTTGTTTCTTTGCATGTCTCATTTTTCTAATTGAATGTTGAATTTTGAACAAATTAACAATAGAGACCAAGCAGACAATATTTATTACTTAAAAAAAAAAAAAAGCATACCTCTCCTTCTTCAGGGTACAAAGATGTATTTTGAGCTAAGTGTGACTTTGTTGTTTGTATCAGATGCCATCTACCACAGGCTTGAAATTATTTGTGCACCGGACCTGAACCCTCCTATAGGCAGGGACGGGGATCTGAGTGCCTGTGGGATGTAACTCAGTCCTTTTGTGCCTACTCTATGCCCTTAAAAGACCCCACAAAACTGCACTTAGCGAAGGATCTTGCTCAGTTTTCCAAAGCTCCTATAGCCACAGAAGGTGCTCTTGTATTTGGGAGGAAATCCAGAGGGTTTATGGGGGTTCTTTCCCTGTTCCCACCCTGCCCTCAGACTTCAGCAGGCTCCATGTGCTGCTCAGGGAGAGGGAGAGGGAGGAGGCGCCCCCACCACTCTTGCCCTTTCCTTGGAACTAAGCACCCTCTGCTCCTACAGGGATAATATGCGGAATAGCTCCACTCAGTCTCAGCAGTCTTGCTCTGTGCTTAATCTTGTCATGACCCTAGTGAGGCTTGGAAAAGCTTTGGCTGGTAGATACAGACTACCCTTGTGCCTGGGGTTTCTGGCCATTCAAAATTGCAACCCCAGCCAAATGTGGATTTGCAACCTAAAAATCCAGTAAAGGTTTATTTGTTTTCTTCTTACCCATGTCTGTGAGAGCTCAGTTTTTCCTCTCTGCTCTGCCAAGGATGAGTCTGCCCCAGGCCTCTTCCTCCTGGGGAGGGCTGGTTTCCATCTGCATTGGTTCATCACAAAGATGACCTTAAATGACAGGGCTATGGTGTTCGTGTTTTCCAGCCTCTTCTCAATCTGAAGATGGAGATGATGTTCTCCGGGATTTTCTATACCTAAATAGTAGAAGAAAGGTCATATTTAAAGTTTAACTGGTACATTTAGTCATATTATTCTATTCACATCCAGAACAATGGAGTATCCATTAAAATCAACCAACAGTAACACTCACAAGACGTTAACAATTTTACTTTTCCTTCCCTCCATCATTGCCTACTCCCAGGACCTGTTAAAAATACTAGAAAGACTCTACTTCCCCTCCCCCCTTTTTTTTTTTTTTTGAGGATCACTGTGTAATAATTTCCTAAAGCTGTGTAATTAGTTACATTGTCAATTATTAGTTGGTCTTTACCACACATTTTAATGATTTCCTTGGTTTATGCTCTTGAACATTTTCATTCCTTTTGGTGATTCAAATTTATTAAGCCATAATTTTTTTAAAAAATTAATAACAAACTTCTTAATACGCTTTCATTCTCCACTTTTTAATGATTTTTGACTATATAATTTTAAATTCATGATTACTTTCCCTAGCAGATTTTAAAATATAATCAAAAACATGTATATACATCTTTGGTTTTATGTGTGTGTGTGTGTGTGTGTGTGTGTGTGTGTGCACGTGCATATATACATACATATACATACAATACTAATTCACATTTAAACTATATGTTCATGCTAAAGTATTTTTCGACAAAAATACTAATAAATATTTAACTCTCTTGCTATTTTTACCATCTCCACTGCACTTGACAAAATAATATTCTTTCAATGAACATTTATTGAGGTCTATTTGTCTGAGACGTTGCAGGACACTAGATATCCCAAGATGAAAAAATAATACCTGCCATGAATTTGCTTGGAAGTAAAAGGATACGTACAGTATGTACTGGGAGGTGTTTTAATAGAAATAAGTGCAGGTTAACGTGCTGGCAGTAGAAGACAAAAGCAGCCTGGCCCAACATCCTAGTAGGTGGCGCCTTTGCTGAGTCTTGAGATAGTATACACGCAGCAGATTTTTCAAAGGAAGAATTTGTCCCAGGAAGGGGGAGCAGTGAGTCGAAAGAGCTAGAAGCCATCAAGCTACAGTGGTTTCTGGGTGCTGCAACTGCCAGATATTCTGCTTGTGCAGCTATTCCAGGAGGCATACAATAAGGCATACGTGTACATGACAAACATATATAAAAACTTAAATAGGCTCCCCCCCAGATTATTTTGAAATGCTGTTAAAATATATCTGTGAGCCCATTTAGCACTGGCCATGAATTTTTCAGTCCCTGGTACAGATTATAAACATTGTGAAACACTGCCTGAGAATATTGTGGCTTATTCATGTGACCATGGACAGATCATTAAATTCCCTGACCTTTAGCCTTCTCATCTAGAGTCACTTCCCGCTCTAAGACTCTGATGATAAAGTTATAAAATACTAAAACTCTAAACCTGAAGTTATATTGTGTTGTGGAGGGTTTTTGCAGCAGCCAAAAATAATGAACATAAATATCAAAACTCCAAGCACTTTCAACTTACTTTCCATTTTATCTGCATGGCATTTATTTTGTTTCACTTGGTATTGGACCATTTGGGAGACAGAGTCTCTTCCATCAGAATATCCAGAAATTGTGCTTTTTTTAATTTTATCTTAGCCAATTTCACGTTTCATCTGTGTCATGCAAAATAGTAAGGAATCACAAATTATTATCAAAGTGAATTTAAATTTTTAAGAAAATTGAAGTTTTGAAGACAAAAATCACATTCCTCTTTAAATAATGTTAGAAAAATGAGGATTTAGAAAACAATTATCAAAACTAAAACATGACAGAGAAAAGAAATAACTAACAAAGAAGAAAGACCAAAAATCTGCTTAATTTTCCTCATGGTCAAATATGTTGAATTGGCAAAAAATTCTTTTCCTTGAATGTAAAAGATATTAACAGCTTCTGTTGCATTGTTACAACACACTACAATACTTTCTGTAGATTGTATTATCTTTTACTATTGGACTAGCCTGATTTCCGTATATAGTGCTGAAGGAATATACCACAATTGCCTGAAGCAGAGGGATTTACTGAATACATTTTGTTGCACTTTCTCTGTGTTCCCAAATTATTATGAAATTATAATGAAGCATTAAATTATTATGGAGCTAGTTATTTGTAACTGTGGCTAGCTCTTTATATTTGTCTCTGACCTGACTTTAGGAACTCTTTTAGGGTTGAAATACTCTCTTCTTCATCTTCCTAAGTTAAGATCGGACTCAACGGTTGGCATATACTTAGTGTATTTGATTGTAATAATAAATGAGTGTGAAAGTTTCATATCAGATTAAACTGTGGATTGTGCAGCTCTCGGCTCCCAACCTACTGAAGAGCTAGGGTTCATTGTCTCTCAGGGAAAGGCAGAGAGCAGCTAGAATAATAAAGTAATTTCTCAGCTTTGACTTGCAAATAGAATTTTTGAGTGCCAAACAATACAGTAGTCTTTAAAGACTCTTAAATCAGACCATTTTAGATTCCCGTAATTCTTCCTAATGCATGGCCAATCTAAAGATCAGTATTTAATTATTAAGCAAAGGTCTATTGCTGTGCTCCCAGCCATCATCTAACTGTGACCGAATGAAACCCCTGAGTGCACCATGTTCCAGTTAGTCTTTCCCAAATTCCTGACCTATAAAATACTGAGCCAAATAAAGTGGTTAATTGTTTTCCTATTACTAAGTTTTGGGGTAATCTGTCATGCTGTCAAAGTAACTATGATTAATCATGCTTTAAAATATATGCATGTGTTTGATATATAGATATATCATAGGAGCAAACCAGCTAGTGTATTAAGTGCTCTCCAGTACCGTTAGTCAAATAAAAATATAATTTTCTGTTCTTGTTTTGTCCTAATCTTAAAGTATTTTCTGGATTTTTCTTCTTATTTGAATACTCCAATTGCTTGCAATATACTTAACATGGCAAGACTTCCACATTAGTTTTTATTGCTGTGTAAGAACATGCCGTGATTGTAGCATTTTAAACCTACACAGGTTTATTATCTCACAGTTAGTTGCATTTGATTCTGAGTCCTGCATGGATGCTTGGATTCTCAACTTAGGGTCTTGTATGATGTTGGCTGGAGAGGTTTGAGCTGTGGTTCAGTGGTATGCATGAGAACATGGGTTTGAACCCCAGCACTACATACACAACAAAATGTTGGAGCAACAAAAGCTACGTGTAAAACTAAATGAAATGTTAGATTCATTTTCTCACTTATTCACTCTCCCTCTCTCTTAAAAAAAAATGTAGGCTATACTGCAGGGGGAAATCCACTTCCAATCTCATTCAGATTATTGGTAGAATCCATTGCTTTGTGGTTATAGGACCCAGGTCCTCTTTTTCTTTCTGGCTCTTTATAAGGGAGCCATTCTTAGCTCCTAGAAGCTGCATACCATTTCCTCCATGTGACCTTCTCTAGATCTTTGTAGTTGCTTCTTCAAGGCCAAGAACAATGTCTCTGCAATTGTAAACTCTGACTCCCCATCTCTGATCTCTAGACCTGGACTTTAAAAGGTCATATGACTAAATCAGGCCCACCTAGATAATACTACTTCCTTAAAGTCAACTTTGCTATCTCATGTAAGCTCAACATAGGAGTAACATGCATTACAGTTACTGTCTAGGAGTTTATACAATTATATATGTAAGGGCACAGGGATCTTTGAGGCCTTAGTATTCTTCTAAGGCTAATATGTTCTCACATTTAAATGACAATTTGGCTGGAAAATTATAAATACAAAATTTTTACTCAATATTTTAAAGTATTTTCCTATTATCCCAGTATTGTCCAGTGTTACTGAGAAATTTATTGCAAATACAACTATATTTTGTAGTTGATCTGTTCTCTTGAAACATTTAAAATTTATCTTTAATTTTCCTTAGTTTCACTTGAACATATGTGGGTTCAGAGTTTTTCTTTTTCTGTTCTGTTTAAAATTTCTTTATGAACCCTTTCAGTCAACTTCTTATTTGTGATTTTATAAAATTATCTTTATCATTTCTTCACTTATTCCTTCTTTTCATTATTTTTGCTCCTTGGATTTCAGTTAGATTGACTATTTGGACTTCTATTTCTAGTCCTCCATTCCCTTTAATTTCTCCTTTAGTTTTTTATTTATTATTATCTAATGCTTCCTGAGAGAATCTCATGATTTGATGTTGAGCCATTTCATTTCTGTTTTAGCGATTGTCTGATGATCCAATTTATTGTGCTGCATTTCAATCATTCTATTTTTCATTCCTTACATCTCCCATTTCTTCTCTTTTCCAAAATAATTTAAAATTTTTATTTTAGATTAATTTCTTCCTTTCTCATCTTAGTGAAAATTATCAATATTCTTGTAAACTTTCAATCTATTTCAATATTTCTGGTTTGCACAGCATATATTGTCCAAGTCTTCTTCTTTCTATTGAACCATTTATATTTCGGTAGTTGCCACCATTGATCCTTAGTATATGACATTGCCAAGGTTTTAAAAAGAAGACAAGGTGTAGTTCTAAGATCAGAGGGACTGTGTGTTTTGGATCTAGAAAGTTCTCCCAGAAGTTCATGTTACGCAATACAGCAATGTTCAGCAGGTGGAAAGATTGGGTTAGAGGGCTGCGGCCTCGTCAGTATATTATTATTCCACTCAACGGATTAATAATTTGAACAGGCCACTACGTGGTAACTGTAGGTAGGTGGGACAGAGTTGGATGAAGTAGTCACTGGGTGTGTGACATCAGAGTTTATATCTATCCCTGCCTCCCCCTCTCTGATACCTGGCTGCCATGAACTGCAGCTCTCCTCTACCACACCCTTCCACTAAGATGCTCTCCCTTCCCTGGGGCCCAAACCAATGAAACAATGGTCTGAGAACTCTAAAACCTTGAGCCAAAATAAACTTTTTCTCCTGTTTTTTCTAGTCAGGTGTTTTGGTCTCAGTGATGAAAATCTGAGTAACACGAGGGGGAATCATACCACGTGAATCAAAATCTAGAACCCTTCTTGATTTCTCCCATGTTCCCTTCTTGTCTCTTCCAATTTCTGTTTCCTCAAAAGGAAAGTCCCCTGGTCACATTTTATATTTTTACTAAGAAATTTCGTTATTGTACAACCAAAGATGGATATAAAGTAACAATATGGTGTGCATTTTATTGTTAAACCTTTGGAAAGGAGGATCATGTACGGGCTGCATCTCCTTTACTTACAATTTACCATTCATGTGGAGGGGTCCTTCCCCATTTTTATTATTTCTGTAACTGTTTAGACCATATTTTAAAGAGTCTTTATTAGAATGTTTTCAATACCATGTACAGCTTAAAAATAAAAATACACTTACCATGGTTTGTATTACTTCTCCTTAAAGAAACTGACATGTGAAGCCCATAGTAATTACATCTATATTAATTAATATTCACAGAAGTCATAGCACTTCTTAAGATATTTCAAATTGCTTATATTAGAAATTTCATTTACATTTTTATATTATTGAGATCATATATTGGTGAACTTCTTGTATGATCTCAGTAAGATGATTCTATTGGCAGAAGACCTTATCCCAAAGTGACTGAAAAGCCATCTAGACATGCAAGCAGAGGGATCTTTTTTGATCTGATCCAGGTTTGCTGCAGCAGAGTGACAGTGTCATTGGCATGGTCATTTCAGACAGCTATACCAGAGGACTACAGACTGGCTTCTAAACCCCTGGAAATGTTTTCTTGCAGTTCTAGGCTAGAAGTTCAAGATTGGGAGCCAGCAGGACTGGGCTCCAGGGAGGACCCTCTTCCAGGCTGCAGCCTGCCGGGCAGATTGAGAGCTGGATTGTGCCACTCATGAAAGCTTCATCCTCATTTCCTAATTCTTTTCCAAAGTCCTCCCCTCCAAATACCATCGCCATGAGATTTGCGTTTCAGTGTAGGGACCTGGAGGGACACGCAGATATCCACTCCGTTGCCATCATCTTTACACCTTACCAAGCTTGCTTTCCGCATATTTGCCCTTCATCTTCAGCCTTGCCTGCTTGTGGTTCAAAGATGGCTCCTGCAGCTTGGAGCATCCTGTTTCCACATACCTGCATGCAAGACCAGAGAAGAACGTGTTTAAACACTTCAAGTATGTTTCTTTTTGTCCTGGAGGAAATTTCCCAGAACTTAGCTGTTGGGATTTGCTGGCCACGAATGAACAACATTCCCGTGGACCTACTTCAAGGGAAGCTAGTAAACAGTTAACTGAACCATCTAGAATATTTCCCTGTCTATTGAGGGAAACAGCTCCTCCAGCCAAGATGTTGAGGGCCTGGGACCAGAGTAGGATGCAGATAACTACTGATTTACAACCGGTACTGTTTAACAAGCAAAGCGCTAGCAAGATGATATAGGCATGTAAGGATTATTATCTTTATTTTAGAGGAGGGAAACTAATACTCAGCACTTAGGCTGAAATGCCATGACCATTAAAAAATAAAGTACCTCGCAGCCATGGAGCAAGTATTTCAGTCTGGATAGCTCCCAGTCGGCCTCACAGGGTCATTTATTATTTTGGTGAGACTGTCATGTGTCAGGCTCTATTAATGGAACACTCAAACTGATATATTAACAGAAGAGCTATTGATTTATTTATAAAGTGAAATATAATTTTCACATGAATCGAAGTAAGCTAGTGTCAAGACTGACGCATTTTCTTTCCTCTATAAGTAGACTTAAAAACAGAGGGTGGGGAGAATAAATCAGAAAGTCATTTTGTGAGCCACATGCGGTGGCGCAGGCACATAATCCCAGCGGTTTGGGAGGCTGAGACATGAGGATCACAAGTTCAAAGCCAGCCTCAGCTGTTTATTGAGGCCCTGAATAACTTAGTGAGGCCCTGTCTCAAAATAAAATATAGTATGGACTGGGGATGTGGCTCAGTGGTTAAGTGCCCTTGGGTTCAATTCCTGGTTAAAAAATAAAAAATGAAGGAAAGATAAAAAGTCGTTCTGTGAGCACAGAATCAACAAAGGAGATTGGTTGGCAAGTCAAGTGACCAAGACTGCCTCAACTTGGGGACCAAGTCACTTGAAGCTTATAAGTAAGACTTCTCCCTCTCTCAACAGTGCTTAGATGTTAACTCAGGGCTTAACGTGCCTCTCTTTTCTTTTTATTAACTAGCTTCCAGCCCCACTCCAGGGCCCTTAGAACTCCAGATACCTGTTCAAGAAGCTTATAATCCCATTTCGATCAATTAAGTTCTCCTGTCTTGAGAATTTCGTGCTTTGAGCAAACCTCAAGACTTTGATTTATCCTGGAATTTATTTACCAAAGAGATCTTATTTTTATCATTTCTGAATTTTTGCTGCAAAGTAGGCACCCCAGGGTGGACTCAGTTTCTAAAAACTGACACAGATATTTTTCACTTTTTTCTGCTGAAATTTCTGCAGGTAATGTTTTCTCAAACTGTTCTCTCCTTTTCCTCACTTGTATTGCTGATTTCATTACAAGCATAAAACAAGCTTAAAGAAATTGGAATAGCTATTAGAGTGCAACTACCTTTTTCTAGTAAAAAGAAAACAATAAAAAGTTTAGTGTGATAATCTTTTTTTAAAAATCTCTCCAAATCTTTTATTTTAAATACATTGTTTCTTATTTCAGAAAAAGATCATTAAACAAAAAAGTTTATAGTGTTATGTATATGTTGTATGTGAACAGATGTTTGCAAGTATTTCTTATTAATACAAAAGTAGTATTGTTGGCGATAGATATTTACTTTAGACTGGCAATTATAATTCTTCAATCAAAAACAGTTTGAAGAATGTAGGTATAGAAAAGTCACTTTTAATGTCCTCATTTAGGAAATAAATATTTATGTGATGAAAAAGCATATTGATTTAATGTTTTTTTGTTTGTTGTCACAGAAAACATTCCCAGAATAGTGACACATGAAGAATGAAGTCAATGTAGGGAAAATATGGTTTTGTTGGTATTATTCGTATGTACAAGTGAACAGTTTTTAAAATTATCGAAGCACTTCATCAGTGCACCACTTTGTTTTATATGTGGAAACAGTCTCTATGTCCCAAAATTTCATGAATTAGTGTCATAATGAATGATGATTGAGAAAATGCTATACGCAGTAGACTTCCACATTAGGATTCCTTCAGAAGCAAGTTATGAAGAATACACAACATGCCAGCTGTGAAAGAAGGAGGTTCGGTGCTTGCTACAGTATTGTTAGACTAAACACATATTTATAAATTAAATGAACTTAATTGCTTTATCAATGAGCTCATGGAGCAATGAGAGGCCCTCACAATGACACACATAGTGTGACTGCAAATTCCTTCACGCTGTTCTCAGACCAGCAAAGGGTCTGAAGTCTGCTATTCTCCATACATGATCTCATAGTTCGTTACAAAACCCCATCGCTGTGGTTTGACTGTTTCTGTTCTCTCCAAAACTCATGTTGGCACTTAATGCCAACACAGCAGGATTAAGAGGTAGGGGTTTAAATGGATGGAGACGGAAAAAAATTATGCTGAGTGAAATATGCCAAACTCAGAGACTTCAGGGATGAATGTTTTCTCTCCTCTGTGGAAGCTAGAGTAAAGTCTAAGACAGGATGAAAGTTAGCTGAGGTTAAATAATCTCAACATAGATGTAATTTCACATAAGCTGGGGGAACCATAACTATGAAGGTACTGGGAGAAGGGAGGGAATCAGGGAGGGGAGGGAGGGATTAGGGGGGTTATCAATACATTGGGAACTCTCCACTCCTATGAGAAGCCCAACTATACACCGGCAGGCAGAGAAACTAGGAAATTTCAAAATTAATACACACGTATATGCTTATTTCTATCTGTAGCCTGGGGGTAAAGCAGAGGAGACGTGGGAGCAGGGAGTGGTCAAAGGGGGGATGGAGATCCTGGACTAGGATCCTCCTTAACTTTGTCAATATCCACCTACACATGATTATGTAACAAAGATTCCCTGCAATATATAAGACTATGTCAAAGAAAAAAAAGATGGGGCTTCAGTGGGCTGATCAGGAATAAAGTCTCATGAAAGGACTAGAGGGAACTAGCTAGGGCTGCTGCCCTCCTGCTTGAGAGGATACAGGAGAAAGTTACCATCCTGGAGGCAGGGATCAGGCCTTCGCTCGACATTGAAACTGTGGCAACTTGAACTTGGAATTCTCAGCCTCCAGAACTGTGAGAAATAATTTCTCTTGTTTACAAATTACCTAGTCTCAGCTATTTTGTTGCGGCAGCCCAGACAGACCAGCACTCCCACAAAACTGGGTGAGGTACTTGGAGTGGGGGTGCAGATGGAGAATTCAGTCTCATCTCACAGATGTTCTCCAGCCCCAAACTTAAACATAGATCTTAGGGTATTATTCTCTTATCATTGCCAATCCTTGCCCTGTGACTGGATTCTCTTCCTGTTGTGGATTGACAATTGGGCTTGCGGGACAGGTACCAGCTTATATCTAGGTAGAGAATTCTCCTACTGCCCTCAGTGCTGTTGGGGTTATTCCACACGGTCCCTTCTCTTCTTGGTCACCAGATTCTCTGCAGACCTCCAACAGTAAGGTGAGCTTATGGCCCTTGCTCTGACTGCCTCTCTCTTGCTGACTGGGAGCTGCTGAGCTTCCTTACCTACTGAGAACTGCTGTTCCATTCTTGTTCCTGCTGAAGTACCACCTGCCTTGCCCTAGGTCAAGGTTTTCCCTCCACTACCGCACAGTGATATTTCTGACAAATTTGTCCACCTGTGACACCTGTCAAGTCTCTCCATGTGCACTTTAACCCTCTCCAGCGCAGGTACATGGAAGTCAGGGGCGAGCTCTGGGCAGCTAACCTAGAAGCCTCCCAACATCGAAGCACACTGCTGTTTGTGTTTTAGTGAGGATGCCCTGGGTTCAGGTGAGGCCATGCCTCCACACCAGCTCCTGCTGGAGTCCTAGATGGGGAGCAGAAACTTAGGGAGCCCCTTTGCCCTTCTTCTTCTTTCTAAAGTCACGCTTTGCTCAACAGGGGAAATGGGAACGAAAATAAATTTCCTTCCTTCACCTCTATCTCTCTTCTTCCCACCCACGTTTCCTAGAGAACAAAAGATACAAGCCTTTATTTTATTGATTTTATTTATCAGCATTTTTCAAATTTCGGATCAATACCCAGTAGTCACAAGGATGTGACATTAATTTAGTACACAATTTATTTTTAAAAATGAAGTTGAATAGAAAATATCAAAATGTGTCTCCCACTGAAAGGGAGTAGCATTGCTTTGTGACACTTTCTTCACATGTTTGCATATGTGTGTACCGGATAACTAAAGAGAAAAGTGTTTCTGAATGGGAGTCAGGATAAAAACACTCAAAAATAGTGGCTGTGGCTGTTTCTTTCCTAACTCTAAAATCAGAGGAGCTATCTCCCCTACACTTTTTAAGAAACCCCAGAATGTATTCAATGGGTTAGCTTCTGAAAGTGTGAGTAGAAGACAAAGGAAGTTAGTAAAAGTTAGTAAAACAAGCAAAAATGAGCAAATAACCTATTCCACCAAGCCTGGCTGTGGGTGACTGATGTCTTCCTGAGGAACTGGGAAGTATGGTGACGATGCTTCCTCTCCTGCCAGGATCATTCCTGGATTTCAGCTGTCCTGTTCACTTCCTGTTCTGCTCCACTGTCTTAAATTGTTTCACTTTGTAGCAAATAATTATTGTCAAACCTGTCATCAGAGTAATCAAGAATGGGTGTTACAGACATCCACTTCATACTCCCAGGTTCTACCATGGTCTTGTGTAGAACTGAATCACCAGGCAATCTGGAAATAGCATTTTGATTTGAACTCAGGTTTAACTGAAAAAAGGACCATCAATAGCCTGCGATTATCTTCCCAATATTTTTCTCAGACACATTGCAACTACCAGCATTTGAAGATCCAGATAGAACAATATGTGTCCCAACAGGCACGGCTACAGAAAGCTGACTCTTTCTGAACTCAGTTGGAAATGTGAAGAAGGAGTTTATAGAAGGTTGCTGCCCTTAAGAGCATCTTGGTGGATCATTTGGTTATGCAAGCTTATCCAGAATCCTGCAAGACACACAAATCCTCCAGCCACCGTAATCCCTAATGCATGTATGCTTTGGGGAAGATTCCTTTGATTCATACTCTTGGAAGTTTGGATAATATTTAACTTGCAGAGTATTTGTGGAGAATAAAAGTAAAATATCTGAAACTTCGTAGTGCAATAAATTGCAGCAATTATTGATGAATAAATTCTGTTCTTGCTATCTTTAGTTCCATTTTTATAATCTCTCAGTTGGTCTTCTCTGCCTTAAGTGTTCTCTCATTTTCCTTTGAACCACTTAGCTTTTTTTGGATGCAAATAAGTGAGGTATCCCTGAATTGCTTCCCTGGAAAGCCAGCATTCTCCAGAATCCTTTGTTTTCATAGATCCTTTTATAAATCCTTTGTTTTTCTGTCTCTCGAAGAACCAGTCCTCCAACTGGTGTGAAGGCTCTGTTGTCTGGCTTCAACTCTATTGAATGGAGCCCTTTGTCTCCAAATTCTTCCTTTCTCAGTTGTACAGTGTGAAATTACTCCACTGTCAAAATTTGAATCTTGAGAGTATTTAAAATTTTCAGAGTAACAAAATTTTGCATTGGCAAGAGATTTGCAACGACCTTGATTTTACAGGATGAAAAAATGGAAGCTCGGAGAAGTTAAATATCTTTCCCAAGCTTGTACATATCAATTCCTTTACTTTTACCTTCATAAAACTTAACGAAATGGAAACACAGGGAGGTGGAGTTGCTTAGCTCCGGTACCAAAAGGTAACTATTCCTGAAACAAACTATGAAACCCAGCATGAAAAATTGCTGCCCCAAGTAAAATGCACAAAGTGAGAAGTAAAATGTAATGGGAGAGTACTCTGTAAATATTAAATTGATGTTTTTTATTTCTCCATTATATCACACTCACTGGCAGCCTTAAATTTTCAAAGCTAAGTTCAAGGCTTATTTCTCAGGGGCAGAACAAGAGCACTGCCTAATGCAGAGACCAATAGCAGTCAGATTTTAGATTCAGAGCTGGATTTATCAGTCTTGCTTGCAAGAGAATAGTCTTATAAGCCAGACATTGTCAAAAAAAGAAGAAGGACGTCTTAAATTATTTTTCCACCCTTTTACATCTGCAGAGGTTTACTCGGTGTGCTTGATTATACAATGTTATGACCCTATTCAGATCAGAACAGGAAGGGGAAAGAGGCAGTCCTCTCAGAGTCCTGGTAAATGACTCAAAGATGAGCAGAGGAAGTAGCGTGGGAAGCCAACTCCAAGGCTGTGCCTCAGTCAAATCCAGCGCATGCCTCAGTTTCCCCACTATATCTCATACCCACGCATGTAAGCTCTGCTCAAGTGAACCTCTCACCTTGATCCAGATGGGCTTTTGAAACTCCACATCAGACGGGCATTGCACCAGGCACTAGGTCTCACATTAACTGAGCTGCAGAAGGCCATCTGTCATCTATTCTCCTCTCTCTTAGTATCAGGATTTTGTCTTCTCCTGGGTACTTTCGATCATGCATAAAATATAAATCTCCACTATTACAACAATATCAGCAATAAATGTTAACTGAATGGCATCAGCATTAATCTAAGAGCAAATATATTATCTCTATTTCTCCTTGTATGATTGCCCATTTTCTGCATTTATTTAGACAAAAATTCAAAATCATTGACTATTCATATTCTCACCAATATATCTCCTTCCTTTCCTTCCCAAGCCTATGTATATTTATTTTATTAGGATATATATTTCATATAGAAAATTAACAGATATTAAATTCACAGTTCATTGAGATGTTATGCATAAAATCACGAGGGAACTTGGAGTATAAGATTTTGTGTGTGGGGGGGGGTTGTGTGTGAGCATATACTTTCCCTATCTCTGCTTTAAAGTGGAGTTGGTGGATTATGAGACACAAACATATCTAACTTAACAGAAACTTCCAGTTTGCTCCCAAAGTGGTTGAATTATCCATTTCTTCCAACAGGGTTATATAATACTTTCCATTTTTCCACATTATCACCAAGACTCAGCATGGTCAGTCTTTGTTTTATTATCTTTCTGCATTGGCTAAAATAATCTATGTAACGTTGAAAAGTACACCTCTGTTGTTTTCTAAAATGAGGATGAAACTTACACGATGTCACCATGCATATTCTCGCTGTGTATTCTTTTTAAGAGAGAGGGACAGAGAGAGAGAAAGAGAATCAATTTTATTTAGTTTTTCATGTGACTATCGTTGCTCAGCCACTTCCTTCAAACATACATACTCGTGCATGCCAGGCAAGCACCGTAATTGCCAAGCCACTGCTCCACTCCTTCAAGCTCTGTACTTTTCATAGATATTCTTTGTAAAATCAAGTTCTCGTCTATTCCTAGTTTACTGAGAGCTTTAAAATCACAATTAAATTTTATAAAATGTTTTTCAGCATTAATTGAGATCATCATTTGACTTTTATCTGTTTACGTGGTGGTGAATTTTATTGATCAGTTTTTGAATGTTACAAGCAACCATGAATTTTTTGATTACCCTTCCAATCCTGAAATAATGTCCTATAATCATCATCTGTCACATGGGTAGGATGCAGTATACAAACTACTATAACAAGTGTTATACAGAGTTTAAAGTATATATTTTGCATATTTCCTGAAAGAGATCTTTAATTCTATGAAGTGATAATGAAAAAGGACCTGAACTATCAATTTGTGGTAATAGATTTTATGCCTCTGCCAACTTTTAGTTGTTTCATTTTAGACAAGTCAATGAATCTCTTTAAATTTCTTTTTACTGATCTATAAATTGAGGCAAGGAAAGACAATGAACTCCAAAATTCTCACATACTTCATGATTACTGTGACCTTTACAATCCTTAAACTCTACAAGAAATTGAAATTACTTATACCAGAGAAATTGGCATATGCTACATACCAGGGCTGTGCATGTGTGTGCGTGCATGTGTGTGTGTGTGTTTCAGCACACTGGCGTGTATATGCTTATAGATTACATAACATTCAGAGATAGGGGGCTGGAGCAGTGGCTCGGTGGTTACAGTACTTGCCCAGCATGTGTGAGTACATGGGTTCAAATCCCAGCACCTGCATACACAACAAAGTCTTGGAGCAACAAAAGGCACATGAAAACTCAATAAAAATCGATTCTCTCTTACTCTCTCCCTCATTGTCCCTCTCTCTTTAAAAAAAATAAAAAATCAGAGACAGCCTATACTCATTAATTGACCTACTCAAAAACACACCACACCAGCAGAATCATGAAAATTTTAATGAAAATATTTCATACCTTAATTTTAATGTATTAGATCTTACTCTCTGAAACCTCAATGAACAGAGACAGAAACAAAGGAATAGTTATGCAAATCTATCTAGCAAGAATTGGCCTTCTACAAAAGAGATGAATCCTGTACTTAACTTTGCCATTACTTTATCGTCTCTCTCCTAGTCACTCTGCATTCCTTGGCGTTGCTCCTGGTCAGTGGATCTCATTGTATGATTGTCACGTACTCCAGTGCACTGCAATTCATAAATAACTCCCACCCAGGAAAGCTTACAGTAGAGCAAGGAAGAAGGTTGATATTACAGGAATAACCGTAGAGCTGGTCTATTCTTAAATGCAAACAATTTGCACACTTCAGTAGTTTTATTATTAATGATTTACTAGATCCCAAATCAAAGGTATTTCCACTGGAGCTGAGAATCTCTGCTTTAGTGTAGCTTTTCATGTCCAAGCCATCAGTGTGAGCTCTTAAAGGTCTTAAAGGTCTTAAAGGAGACATCATGCATTGAAAGGACTATGCTCAACTACACAGTTTTAAAATGAGTATATCTTTGAAAAGTGTTAAGATAAAGGAAACTTGCTCCTCTTAAGCTTTTAATTTAAGTAACAAATCCTGTGTTATTCATAACAACTAATAAAGAAAAAGTAATTATTTTCCCTTTTTGGTGAATGTTCAGTTGACTCAAACTGAATAGACAAAAAATTAATGTAAATAATTAAGACCATTGACAAATTCAGTAAATTACATTTTCCAAAATATTTGACTATTCTCACAAATTTGATATATTCAAGTTTTTAAAAATAATTCTTAAAAACTTTCTGACAAAGTCTACCTTACCAAGAAAAACCTGATTACGCATTTAAATCAGTCTTGAAATCTTCACAGTGTAAATTCATAAATAAAATGCATTTTTCAGTTCTGTGTTTTTGCAATCTCAGTCAAGCTTTTAGGTACATTTTTAGCTTGAAATTATAGCTCCAGAATTCATTGTGCATTTTAATTTACTCTTGGATCCTTTAATATACCAGATTCCATTAAACACTGTAAATGTGTTACCAAATATATTAAACTGTCCCGAAAATGTAAACGTTAATTGCAGACCTACAATTCAACGTATAAATGGTATATAAAAGTATACTTCAACATGCCTGTATTTAATTTCAAAGTTTCTGAGGTTCTTAAACTATTTACTTTTCAAGGAAAATACAATTAGCATCTCAGGGAAAGGGATGCAGAAAATTCATGATAATGATCCGATTACTTAAGTTCAGAATCTCATACATGAAGGATTCAGCTTGACGTGACTCCAGCCATCTTGAATCCAAACCGCCATGATTATCCCAGAGTTGACTTTTGCTGCAAAATTTCCCAGTAAACTATAAATAGATAGCAAGAGTAGAGTGGTATGTGCGGAATTTTACAAAAGGACCTGGCACCCGGAATGTGCCTGACTCTGATTTTAACTTAAGATAAACCAGGTACATTCCAGGTAGGCCAGAATCACTTTTGTCCTAACTCATTTATATATACCCCTCTTTTTGATCTAAACTGCAAGGATCCAGTCAGTCTTGCTCCTGTCCAGGACCATACTTCCATCAGTAAGTTCCCCCAAAGAATACAGGCTATGTAGTCCAAGGATTGTCTGTGTCTTGTTCCTTGGTCTCATGAACCCTTAGGAGCTGGGTTGTTCCAGAACCCCTAAGAATAAAACCCAAGGGCCAGGGCTGGAGCTGTGGCTCATCAGTTACTGCACTTGCCCGGCATGCACGAGTATGTGAGTTCAAACCCCAGCACCACATACACAATGGAGTCTCTGAGCAACAAGAGTCACGTGAAAAACTAAATAAAAATTATTTCTCTCTCTCTTAAAAAAAAATCCAAGGGCCATATACATAGACAGTGATAGGTCGAACTCTAATCACTATGCTTAGTCCTTCTTTGTGTTCACTCTATGATTAGAGGCTTTAAATCTACGGTCATTCGCACAGACTTAAGTTTGTACCCTCAAGAAAATTAGACTTAACTTGCTTTAATTAATCTGATTACCTCTGGATCAAATTCTACAAGCTTTCAAACTTGAGGTGTATATGTAAAGAGATGTTAGGTTATATTAAAGTTGTTATTTTGACTTTATCTGTCCAAATATTTTTTTTCTCTTTTCATAGAGTCTACAGGATCTTTTATAACTTGGTTTGATATTCTGAGTACAACTTATTTTCATGAAAATATCAAATAGCAAAGCTCTAGTTTGAATTTATATCAGAAAGATAGATTTGTACACTCTAATTTTATTGTAGCAAAATAAACATAGTTTAAAATTTGCCATTCTCCCCATTTTAGGCACATAATTCACTATATGAAATCACAATCTTGTGCAACCATCACCACTATTCATTCCCAGAAATTTTCATCATCTTGAATAAATTTGTATCTATTAAAAAATAATTCCCCATTCTCCCTTCTCCCCCACCTCCTGAAAACCTCTTTTCTACTTTTTTGAATTAGTCTGTTTTATGTACCTCATTGAAGTGAATTCCTATATTGCCCATTTGTATCTGACTTAGGTCATTAAATATAGCATTTCCAGTGTTTATTTCTGTTGTTTTATGTATCACAATTTCATTAATTTTAAGTCTGAATAATATTCCATTATATCTATATGGTATATTTTATTTAGCCATTCATCTGTTAATCAACATTTGGGTTGTTTCTATCTTTGGACTATTATGACTAATGTTCCTGTAAATATTAAGTGCCTGCTTTTCATTCTTTTGAGTACATAACCAGAAGTGAAATTTTGGCTATATGTTAATTTCATGTCTTAACTTTTTACAGAATTTCCATACCATTTTCTCCATCAGCTGCATAATTTTATGTTTTCAGCAGCAGTGCACAAGGATTCCAACTATTCCACATCTTTGCTAACACTTATTACTTTGTTAATCCAGGATTTATTTTTTTTATAATACCATCCTAATGGGTGCAAAGTGTTATCTCACTGTAACTTTAATTTGCATTCTTTTATTGGCTAGGTATCTTGAACATATTTACATCTACTTCAACAATTGCATTTGACATACAACTGAATATTGTGTGTGGAAGAGCATGGAAATTGTATTTAGAAACACTACGCTAGAATTGCACGCAAATAAATTACTACTATACAAACTTGAATAATTTAATTGAACCCCTTTAGTCTTAGGGTCTTTATTTAGAAAGTGAGGGAAATTTAACTTATTTTTCAATTATTAATATAAACACTCAAAATATGGTTATTATTAATAACAATGTCAACTAAAACCATTGATCCAATGTACTGACAAAATTTCAAGAGACTCCATTTTTTCTGATAGGGGAGAAAATCTATTTCCCAAGTTATTTAATATAACATTAGGAGAGACATAAGGAAAATAAGTCTTGAAATAAAAATATCATAAACCTCCATCTTAATGTAAAAATTTAAAGTGGATTAAAATATGTTGACATATTTTTTCTTAAATAAAACACATTCACATTTCCCCCCACTTTTCCATTCCCAAATCCTTTTGCATGGCTAAAGTTCTGAGTTAAACAAACAGAAGAAATTCCATATTTTCTGTAATGAAGGGCTTGACCAAATTAATAAATCTTGAGCTATTGGTGGACATTTTTCAGTATCGGACACAAGAGTGATGTTCTCTTTGTTTAATAGAGAAGGAAAATTAGGTTTGGTGGGGCTGTCAAGGCACAGTGATAGATCTAACTTCCTTATCTAAATGAGAACCATTATTTTGGATAAATCCTTCTACTATGTCAAAGAAAATGAAGAGCAAGATCCCATAGTATAAACAAAAGAGAGGAAGGACACAGTACTTCCCACTTCTTTTCAGGCAAAGATCTGTCACAAACGCAAGAAGGATTGATTAAAACATCCATTTTCTGACTTTCTGCCAAGTTCTATCACTTGTAGACAAGGGAGATGGTCTGAGGATTAATCCAGCTCGCAGTCATCCATCACTCATCACTGCTTCCCCTTTGATGCTGAAGAACACCCCCTGTGCAGGAGCTATTGATGTTGGCAAAGATTCACGTGATGTCTTCTAAAACAGAAATACCTCAAACTTAAAAATTCCGTACTCAGAGCACATTGAGCACGGTTGGCTTTCAATGCACTATTTCTTGAAGAAAGTCAAAGAGACTTTTCAGCTTTACGGGTTGGTGATTATCCATGTGACTCTGGGGACAAATGATTCAGTTGGCATTGCTCCCACTGAAATGCTCAGGTTAATTAACGGTTATGGTGATCTTGTACTTATAAGCATGGAAGAGCACCCAAGGTGCAAATGATCTTTTTTTTTGTTTTCTCTCTCTCTTTTTTTTTTTTTTTTTTTTTTGCCAAAATGACAAAATGACTCAGACCTGAGGCTGATTCCTCATGCTACTTATTTCTGTGGGAAGCCTGGGGCAAGATTCTGGATCTCCAAGAGCTTCCATTTTCTCATCTCTAAGGTGAGGCTAGGATACTAGCCTCCCAGGACACCTGGCAGGTGAGTTGTGGTAACATTGGTGAATGCATCCCGCACAGTGACAGACTAGCAGATATTTAGATAAGCTCATTGCAGCCCTTCTTTTTTCCCCACTGTTGTAGTTATTATGAATCACATACTTCCTATGTATGACTCATCCCTCCGGTTTTATATATAAGCTCCTCAAGGGCAAAAAAAACCCAAAATCAACTTCTATGCTAATATACAGCATTGCATATAGAAATCAATATGGTATGTCTTTTTTCCTAATTATAAAAATAACGTATGTTCATTTTCAATGATTTAGAAAGTACCTAGACTGTAAAGAAAATACATTTAAAATCACCCATGATAAACCAGCAAGAGAGAGAGCCACTCATAACTCATTTTGACATATTTCCTGCTAGGCTTTTTCCCCATGTATGTTTTTAAAAATGAGGATCATGCAGTACACAGAGATTTGTGGTCTGTTTTTTTCATTTAGTTTTATATAATGAGCATTTCTCATATTAGTAGTTTTCAAAAAATCTGAATTTTAAAAGCTGCGGAGTAGTCCATCAACTGAATGCTCCAAAAGTATTTTATCACACCCCTACTTTGTACATTTCCAAATTTCCACTATTACAAATGATGATCCAGTTAACAACATCACACACATATTTTTGTGCAAATTTTTATTCCCTTAAAATTCGTATGAGTGGAATTAAAGATCAAAGAGAGAGCATACTTTCAAGCCTCGGTCCTCTTTTTTCTTTAATTAGTATAACTTCATGATTTTACTTATTGAGTTATTGTACTCAGGAATTACAAGTATTATTTTTCCTATCACAGCATCCTTATCTCTTTTATCTGCTGCTGCATTACCAATGTCTTGCACATGATAGTGGTCCAATAGATATTTATAAATTTGGGTTTGTTTGAATTCCCTCAAAACCTTGGCAGTGGACATTTTGGGCAGGCTAATTTTAGGATATTAACAGCATCCCTAGCTTCTATCTACTTAATTCTATCATTATTCTCCCAATTGTGAAAATGATCAACATCCCGGTATTGCCAAAGATTCCCTGAGGGGAAAAAATCTGGCCTCAACCATACACATCAAGAAACACAACCCTATGTTAAACTGAATGTAAAATAACCAGCAGTTTCATTCTTCGATGTTTCAGTGCGAATCTGTAATCTCTGCATTTGCCCATGCGTGTTATTTATTAAATAGGGTCATAATACTCCTTATGCTTTCTTGCAGCATGTCATTTAGCTTTAATTATTTAAAGTATCCTGGTATCCATTTCTGAAAATGATGAAGATCTATACCATCCTTTTTAGTGAATGCATAGTATTCCATTTTGTGGATACGTAAGAACTCTACAGCCAAATCCCTATTGAACTATATTTTCAGCTACTCCATATACATGTATATATGTATACATTTTTGTTGGTCTAGTTTCTTTGTTAAGATAAATTCTCAGAAATACACAACATTGCTAAGTTCAATCTAAACTTGCAAAATTGAATTTTAGAGTGTGTAAATTGAATCAATTTTTATTTGCTTTACAGGTTTGAAAATGTGCAGATTTCCCTACATCCTTCACAAGTTTATTTTCAGTGTTTTCTTTCTCTTTTTCCCCCAGTTTTATGAAAGAAAGTTGTTTTAGTCTTAATTCCTATTTCTTTGTTGCTGTTTATTTAAGGGCATTTGGTATATGTTCTTTTGTTAATTGCCAGTGTTTATCCTTTCCAGCTTCTCTTTTTCTCTTATTCTATTCGTTTTCTGTCTCTAAGTTTAGTTATGGCTTCTCATGTGTTAGACAAACATTGAAACAGAAGCAGTAAAGGTCCTGGCTGAGAGAGCCAGTAGGAAGGTGGGAGTCTTTAAAACACAGCGCATCCAAAGCTTACCGTGTGCTGTGCCCTGTGGGTCAGCACATTTCCGTAATGACACCAGGAAGCCGTTGGTCTGTCCTTCACACTGGCTGCCCCATGAGTGCCCAGGCAATGATGGCACTACCCTGCTGGCTGTGTCATGTGTGATTTGTATTCATGAGTTCACAGAATTTCCTGAGATGCAGGGTGATATGCATATAAGTATATGCCTTTGAGGAGTCAGTTCATATTGTAATTTTTTCGGCATTTCTACTGTGCATTTTGGGCAACTGTTTGTACTTTATGTAACTTGTTACTTCGATATCTTTCTAGATATCATTATTTTAAAATCTTAAAGCTTTCCTTGTATCTTATATAGAAGTCTAACACTAAATAAATATAATTTATTTTCTTGTTTGACATTATTGCCTTAATTTGGGGGAATGTTTTGTAAATTTTTTAAACTTTCATGAGACCATTTTTAATTAAATAAAATTTTGTTCTAAAGTAAATATAATTAACTTGGACTGTTTTTCTTGAATTTAAGGCTGCATCATTCATTGGCCTAAAAGAAATCGGAAAACTTCGTTTCTCATTCTTCTACTGTAATACCTATGTCTCAAGATGCTGGGGAAAAAAAAGACTTTCAGAGAGTCTAGAGAACTTGGGTAACACTATAAACAAAAACAAAAAATAAATGAAAATTGGACCGAACCTGTATTTCTCCTTGGGTTTATACATACTACTTATTTACCTTATTCTTAGTCAGTAGAACATTTTCAAATATCACAACACTCATGGTTTTCCAGTGTGGTACCTTTTTTTTTTTTTTTGTAAAAAGAGGGACAGTGAAAGAGAAAGAAAAAGAGGGAATCAATTTTAATTAGATATCCATGTGGCTTTTGTTGCTCCAACACTTTGTTGTGTACGTGGTGCTGGGGTTCAAACCCACATCCTCTCACATGCTGGGCAAGCACCGTAACCGCCAAGCCACTGGCCCAGCCCAGTGTGGTACCATTTTGAGAAGAATCATTCAGGGCATGTAATATAAAGAATTGGATAGTTTAAATGCAGATGGGATGAGCTAAGAATCGTTGCAGCTTCTCTAAGTGGAAATTCAGACGCTAATGAAGCGTCTTTCAGGCTAACATCTCTTGCACTGGTTGAAGAAACACATGGAATAGCTGAGAGACCAATAACAGCTCATGTGGCTACCATTGTTGAAACCCTAGTGCATGAAACATTAGCAAAATAAGTCACAAGTCTACCACTGTCCAATGACACAAGAACGTCTCATCAAAGATCTGAGCCGAAATGTGAAAACTGAGTCAGAATACTGCCTTCAAATAGACAAGCCCACAGCCTTGGCTGGATTTGCTGTTTTGCTTATGTTCGTCTAGAATCACAGAAGACTTTCTTTTATTTAAATGATCCATGGGAAATGCAAATAGTGGTGAAATATTCCATATTTATGTTACTCACCTCCTCTTCAATCGCTATGAAGAAGGGTACGCCCCACCCTAGGATTTTGCAGATGACAAAATCTAACATACCCAGCTCTGGACAGATGAGACAGCGCTGGATTAGTCACAGATACCTGGAGGAGAAGTACATGGTGCTATGCAGGGTCCCTCGGGGGTGGCGCATGAGAACACAGTGATCAGGCAGGGTAGTGAGGAGCAGGCATTGTGGTGAGAAGAAGGTGGATGCCCCGGTTCCCAAGCATGGGTGTCAGGAACTTCTTTAAATAATCCCATGGAGTGGTGGTAAACTGAACGCCAGCACTCAGGTTAGGCAGGACGTGAATTTCTTTGATTTGATAAGAGATTTTTCCAGAGGCTAGGGGACCTTATCTGGGGGACCCATGTGGGGAAGGGGGTTTGCTGTTTTCCATTGGTGAGGCACCGTAGCATAACTGTAGTTATTGCAGTCTTCACTGCCTTTCCATCTCAGAAAAGAAAAGCCACTTTCACTTAGATTATTAATCTTATGAAATCTCAACTGTCAAGTCCACATCTTTTTAATGCACTTTATGTAATGAAATGGAAAGTGCACATAGGCGTCTTGCCATGCATGGAAGTACCATGGCTGCCTCTGGAAAAATCGCTTGTGGTTATTTGAGTGTTGAGCTGAACTTGATGCCTTGGTAATGGAACAACATTTTTACTTGGAGCAATGAATAGCAGACAAACTAAGGTCTTCACACTTAGGAATTTGGCTGACATCTCACCCTTGGGGGGGGAAAAAACCCAACAGTATTTATTGACAATGATAAATTGTCAAGCTTTCAAGTGAAAGCTTAAATTTTGGAAAACTTGTATCTATTACTACTAACTTGGCAGCATCCCAGCACTTGAGAACTTTTCAGATGAGATCAGCAGTTATGTTGAAGAATATGGTTATTTGATAGTGTATAATGAAATGTATCATTTGGAAGATCTTCATAACTCATTGAACTGGGTTCCAAATGTACATATTTATAAAGTCATGTAAGGGTAAATCGCCAATTTAAAATGCTGTATAGACAATGGATTTTAATGTTTTGGAGTATAAGCAATTCGATGATATGGTTTCAGATTCTACACGGAAACTAATCTTTAAGAAATTAACCTTGGTCAAGTTTTGGTGTAGCATTAGAGAAGAATGTTCACAATTATTTGGAAAGGCTATTAAAAGTGTATTGTCTTTTTCCAATAATGCATCTGTGAGGCTGGATTTTTTTCACAGAGTCAGTCAATGTAATATATTAAGAGGTTGGAAACAAAAGCAGAAAGTGTAGGTCCAGTCTTCTATTAGGGTAGACATCATAGAGATTTCCAAAAATATAAAATGAATTCCAAATGCCGAAAACTGTAAATTTCAAAGATGTTAAAAAATTCTCATCAAATATAATTTTCTCTTGAGTATTTTTCACAAAATGTAGTGAGCTTAACATTGATATTTTTAAAAAATTAATTAATATTTTAGTTTTTGTTCTAATTTTTAGTATGGTAAATAGCAAAGGATGCAATCTATATACACACAAGGGTTTTTTTAGGGATTCTTAGTAATTATTAGGAGTACAAAGTGTTCCTGAAAGCTAGCTGCTTATTTTAAAGAGTAGTTTTGTTAAGGAAAAGAAATATCAGATTGTAAAGATGGATACATATGCTTATAAGTATATGTAACATATGTGTGTTTACATATATTCTATTAATCTATTATAATTTCTTGTGGAAAAATAATAAGGAAAAAATGTAGAAATGACTTACATGTCCATTAAAGTTCTTCAGGATTTGTCTCTTGATATTCTCTCTCTCACTTTCTCCCTACATTTCCTACTTTCAAACTGACAAAGCTACACCAAATGTTAGGTGATTCTACAATTTGGAGAATTTTCTGCTTGAATATGCAATGAACTTTGAAGGTACTAACCATATCTGTAACATCACAGAGCCAAATGTCTGTTGAACCATGTGAAATTACTAACATGAAGTACTCTTGCCTTATGAAAACTGGAATCTCATGTGATTCAAACTAATAAAATGTAACATTCTCTCTCAAAACTTTAATACTTGCTGAGAGCAGAGGTACATGCCTGTGATCCCAGAGACTCAGGAGGCTGAGGCAGGAGGATCATAGGTTCAAAGCCAGCCTCAGCAACTCAGCACCCTCAGTAACTTAGCAAGAACCTATCTCAAAATCAAAATCAAAAGTACCGAGGATATAGCTCAGTAACTCCCTCGGGTTCAATCCCTAGTATAAAAAAGAAAAAAAAATTCCAAAACTTTAGTCCTTGTATTTTAATTTCATCCAATTTTTTCGTTTCCTATGTATAAGAAGTGAGAACTTGTGTTCTCCTATTGTTTCTTCTTCTCCATAATCTATTTTATCTCAATCCATAGAATTTAACCATCCTGGTGGGAGCCATCCTAATTTCTCACTTAAATTATTGGTAAATGCTCCTGGGCCCCACTGACTCACGCAGTCAGATAAATCGTACACTCACTCTGTTCTGGCCCTAAACTAAGTGCTGCAGGTGCCAATACCAATTAGAGATGAGCAAGTTCAAAGGCATTCATTTTCTAATGGATCCAAAAAATTACAATACACTCTGATGTTAACAATGACATAAAACCACTAGTTACTAACGTCAAACAGTGGAAGAGTGAAGTGCATGTCTTCCATATGAAGAAGGAAAATTTTTAGTTATCAGTGTTGTTCATAAAAAAAAAAGACCTGTTTACCTTTTACTAGGAGCCAGGCACTGTGGTGACATGCCTTGTTGATATATTGGTGAACAGAACAGGTAATACTTGCCCAGGCGAATGTCACAGGCAGAGGAGAAGGCCATTGACGGTGGCGGAACACATGCAAGTATATAGCAATGGTGCAAAAGTATCTTTATGTATATTTTGATAAGGAATCTAGAAGGGCAGAATAGAGACAGAAGGAAAATGGAACATACGCATGAGCAAGTGACTTTCAAGTCAAGACTCGAAGGATTGCGTCAGCAGCTGAGGAATTTACTGTGTAGAGAGAAGTTGGCATCCCTATGTGGATACAAAGGGAATGTCATATGAGATTTTGTATATAGAGGTGTTTGTGTGTGTGTGTGCGCGCATATATATGTATGTGCACATATATATACATATAACTGTGTAAACCATAAAGCACTAACTTGTGTTAATTGTTAATAGCAAAATTAAAGACAAACAATGATAATCATATATTTACATGGTATTTTATGGCTTATCTTATTGATCTCATGAATAATAAGATTGATTCCCATCATAATTCAAGAAGTACTTCCACAGCAATATGATGCCCTGTTATTTTTCTGTGAAGTTTTACAAAAGGAAATTTCATCGCCTGTGTGATGTATGATTTCCTGTATATACTGGGAGAATGGAAACAGAAATGACTACTCTGTCTCACTAAACTAGTAAAATGAGTCACTAAGTTCTATTGATTGTAGCACAAAAATAATATTCAAATGTGTTCCTGCTTCTCTGTTTTCACCTCTGTTACCCAAGTTTAAGCTGTTATCTCACCCCTAAACTTGGGAAGTCCCTTCTAAACCCTTTCTCTCCCAACCCCCCTCGACAGTCTAAGTTGGTCATGGGAGTAACCAGCTGAGAAGGGTTTGCTTACATAACTTTCTTGTAAAATGCCACTGGTTAAAGAGAACAGTTGTGTTTGTTGATGACTTTCATACCTCCATTTTCCAATCCATCAGATGTGGAAGAAGCCATCTAAATATTTATTGCACAAGTAAATGAGATGAAGCGAAAGCAGGGGAGGCTCTGGATGAAATATGCATGAGGACGAGAACGCACAGTACATTAGCCCGAGACTAAGCTAAGTGCTCAAGAGATTTCTGCTTGGACCCACAAATATGTTCTTAGTGAGTGGTTATTTCCATTAAAAAAATAAACCGTACACACGTGGCTGCGCACACACACATGCACATACACACACACACACATTACATTTACCTCTCTTTTAAAATGCATAAAAATATATTTAGAATACATTCTTAATATTATAAAATCAAGAAGTGCTTTGGTTCTATTACCATCAAATGTGTACATATATCACCTTCGTTGATAAAATACTGTGTCTTTTTCTGTATTCATCACCATTCCCAAAGGTATATTATTCAAATATTTTCCTGGGTGTTCTTACATACTTAATCCATTCAGAATACATGTGACTGAACACAATATCAAAATGTAACTTTAAAAAGACCTAAGCTGGGGCTGGAGCGGTGGCTTGGCTGTTACGGTGCTTTTCCGGCCTGTGTGAGTACACAGGTTCAAACCCCAGCACCCACGTGCACAACTAAGTATGAAAGCAACAAAGGCCATGTGAAAAACTAAATAAAAAATTGATTCTCTGTCCCTCACACACACTCTCCTTCTCTCTTAAAAAAAAAAAAAAAAGACCTAAGCATTTTAACCAACTTTTTTTTCCACATTTTTATTGGTGCATTAAAATTGTACATAATGATGGGATTTGCTCTTACATATTCATGCGTGCACATGGTACAACAATATAATTTGGTTAATATCCCACCTGAGCACATGCCCTCAATCCTTCCATATCACCCCAAGGTCCCTTATACTGAGAGGCACAGAATAGACTTTTTTCCCCACCCTCCTGAACTCTCCCTTTCCTCACTCCCTTTTCTCCTTCCAGTCCCTCCTCCCCTCTCTCCTTCTCTACTAGATTTCCTTTAGTTCACCTATTGATTTGTTATTTGAATGGTTCTTTATTTAATCCCATCCTTCACTCTCCCATTCTTTATTAGAGGCTAGCTTCACAAATGAGAGAAAACATACAACTTTTGAGTTTCTGTTGAAGTTGTTTCAAATATTATATGGATTTGATTATGGGGACAGCCACCTGCCTAATTCTGTGTTGGTACATTTATCATGAGAGCCAAACACTTCCTGTATTCTGTTCTCCTTATTCCTAAAAACGTGATTGGATATCCAATACATAATGCTGTCACCAACTTTCTTTTGAAAATATTTGGTGAGGAGTAGAAAAAAATAGAAACTTTCATAGGGATTAGAGAAATTCAATTCCACCCCTGCCAATGTATGCTAGGAAACCTTGTCCTGGAACAAAATGAAGAAGAGATTTGAGAGTTTTCAAAGTCATCGTCACTGCCTGGCTCCAGGGACAGATGAGGAGAGAAGCTTGCTTTATGCAGCACTGGGGACTGGCATGCTAAGTGTGTGCAGTGGCTCACCGAGCCACACTCCCAACCCAGAAGCTTTCTTAACATAAAGTTCTATTGAAACCCTCACCTGACTCATACATGGACCAGATGAACTAGTTCCACATTTTGTCATGTAAAGCATGGCTGCTGCCAGGAATACCAATAATGGCAAAAATAAACAAGAGAGCTGTGTCATAAAATCCACACTGTCTTCCTAATAGCTTGGCCTTCAGGTAGTTGTATGTCTTATCAATAGACCTAAAGAAAGACTGCTGTTCTTTGCTTTCAGAGCTTTGTCAAGCAATAACAGATCAAATAATGTCTTTTGCAACTCTTGATAGTCCAAGGTGGACAGTTAAAACCCCATCTTGCTGCTATGTATTTCCTATCAATACCTTTCATATCGTTTTACCTCTGCTTACAAATCAAAGTATGATTTGCCATAAACTGAACTGTAACCCGGGAATGCAGCAATGTTCTGTAGCCTCATATATCATCAGCCATCTCAAATAACAGCATGTCTGAACTCAGGGGGCAATTTTGTTGATATATGAGGCAGAATGGAACACAGCTTATTCTTTTGCTGTTATATTGACTTTGCTTTATGACAGTAGCAAGAACGCATCATTTCTTTTTTGTTTGTTTATTTGTTTTCTCAAACAACCAGGCCTTGGAAAGTAGCCAAAGAGGAAACATGTAGCAATTTTCCTGACTACTGTTGCATTAATGTGCCAGCAGAAATAGATTATGCCTATGGAAATAGTTTTATTATTTAATTCATAAAAATTATATTTCAAGCATTCTTTTATTGGACTGTTACAAAAATATTTAAATTATAGTCAAAGGTTATAATCATGTGGCCACCAAATATTTAAGAAAATGAGAATATGAAAACTTATAGTCTGTCATTGAGGAAGGGACACTTAAAGTGGTCTCTTTGTTTTTTGCTAGGGACTGAACCCTGTACCCCAAGAATGCTAAGTCTGTGTTCTATCACTGAGCTATACTCCCAGTTCCTGATTGCTATGCTGTTTTCCCAGTAACTCTGATATGCAGGTCACTGTTGTAACACCTGCAGTTCATTCCCTTACCATGTCAGCACACGGTGTCCAACTTCCAGTCACCAAGGTCTCCTCGAGCTGTGACAGCTCACAATACTCGAATGCAGTTGGTAGTGGACTAGCTGGGGCTTAGTGGCCCTTGTAGCAGTCTCTTCCACAAACCGACAGGAGTTGATATCTCAACCCCTGTGTGGTGGCTCCACTGACACAAAATATCCCCCATGGGAATCAGCACCAGGACTTCCGTGATAAGTACCAGGGTTAACTTTGCTGTTTTTCTCTCTTTGTTTTACTTATGCCTACAGTTGTTTCTCTCCTTTACAAATGATGTGTTTGGACTCAAAGTCCTGTATTAAAGTCAGTTTCTGAGAAAACTCAAAGAGATCTCCATTTTTGTTATTAGTATTTTATTGGTTCATAATAGTCATACATAACATTAGGATTTATTTTGATGTAATTATAAATTCATGAAATATAATTTGTTCCAATTGAGTCCCAAGTACTTACCCTTACCCTCCCCCGTTCCATTTCTTTTACCCTGCTAATCTTTCTATTTATTTATAGTTTTTTAAAAATAAAATTCATATATTGTGAGTATACATAAGGGTGAGATTCACTGTAGAGTGTTCATATACACACACTGGAAAGTTAGGTCAGATTCATTCTGCTGTTCTTCCTTTACCCCATCCCTACTCTCTCCTCCTCCATCTCCTTCTTCTACTTCCCTATTCTTCTTTTCTTTTCACAAAATTCCCCTATCATCTCTCCCTCTCCCTCGCTCCGCCCTCTTCCCCCTTTAATTTTAGACTAGCTTCCACATATCAGAGCAACACTAATCCTTTGACTTTCTGAATCCAGCTTATTTCACTGCGCATTTTGGTCTCCAGTTCCACCCATTTACCAGCAAATGACATCATTTCATTCCTTTTCATGGTTGGGTAATACTCTCTTGGTTATGTATACTACATTTTCTTTACCCATTCATCTTTTGAAGGGCATCTATGTTGGTTTCATACTCTGGCTCTTCTGAATTGTATATAAACACTGATGTGACCACATCCATTTTCAATCTCTGGGATAGCTGGGGGAGTGTGATAGCTTGGTTATACAGTGGTTACATTCCTAGTTTTATTTTTTGAGGAATCTTCCTGTTGCCTTCCAGAGTGGTTGTACTAATTTGCAGTCCCACCAACAATGTATGAGTGTACTTTTCCCCCATATCCTCACCAATGCTTATTATTATTTATATTCTTGATAATTACCATTCTGACTGGAGTTATATGAAATCTCAATGTGGTTTTGACTTGTATTTTCCAAATTGCTACAGATATTGAACATTTTTTCATATGTTTGTTGGTTATATTTCTTCTTTTGAAAAGTTTTTATTTAGTTCTTTTGCCCATTTATTCATTGGGTTGTTTGCTTTTTTTAGGTGTTAAGTTTTTTGAGCTTTTGATATATTATGGATGTTAATACCCTGAGGAGCTGATGTCAAAGATCTTGCATTCCGTAGATTCTCCTTCACAGTCTTTTTTCCTTTGCTGTGCAGAAGCTTTATAGTTTGATAGCATCTCATCTATTGATTTTTAGTTTTGTTTCTTGAGCTTCAGGGATCTTGTTAAGAAAGTTCATCCCTGTGCCAGTATGTTGGAATGTTGGACCTACATTTTCTTTTAGAGGTTGCTGAATTTCTGGTCTGATTTCGAGGTCTTTAGTCCATTTGGAGCTGACTTTTGTGAGGATGAGAGACAGAGGTCCATCCTTATTCTTCTACATATGAATATCGTTTCCCCAGCACCAGTTGTTAAAAAGACTCTTCCCCAACAAATGTTTTTGACACCCGTATTTACATGGATTTGTCTCTATGTCTTCTAGTCTCTTCCGTAGGTCTTCATGCTTGATTTGGTGTTCTTGCTACTATAACTCTATAGTATAATTTCAGGTCTGGTATTGTGGTGCCTCCAGCATCACTCTTTTTGCTCAAGATTGCTTTGATCATTCTGGGTCCCTCGTTTTTCCAAAGGAATTTCAGAACTGCTTTACCTAGTTCTGTGAAGATGTCATTGGAATTTTGGTGAGAGTTGCTCTGAATACTACTTTTGGTAGTACGGCCATTTTAACAATCACCAGAGATTTTCCAGGGAGTATCTAGGCCTCCAGTCTTTTACTTGGACTGCATCTTTGGTCCTTCTTCTCCCAAGTCTCCAATTTCTTGGACTGAGAGCTACTGGTTCCTCCAGCTTTCTAGCCTATAGATGGCCATTGTGGAACTATCCAACTTCTGATCCTGTAAGCCAATCTAATAAGTTCCCTTTTATGATAATACATATACATATCTTGTTGGTTCTTTTCCTCTGGAGAATCCTTATACAATCAGGTAAAAAGTCACAATACACTCATAAACTATTATTATAACATTCTATGCAGATATTAAATTTCAAATAAAAGTGAGAAATATCATTAAGAAAACAAAATATTGTCCAAATAATTCCAGATCCAAGCCAAGTTTGAAAATAAATCTTTAAAAGGCTAAAAATAGCAAACTGCTTGAATTTGAAATGCAGATGATTCCCTTTTTAAAAGGCTTAAGAAAAAATGGATCCAATTCATATTCTCTCACAAGCAGGTCTTAAATGGGAAATGGAATATACCCAGGATAGCACCCAACTCACAGTGGGATCTCAACACACTTGCATCAGCTTCTCCTCCTCCAGCTATGGGGCTTTATTGTAAGGGCAATGGTTATCCCTACTGTGCATCAGAATCACAAGGGAATTTTCTGATAGAGAGGCCGGGGCTCCTCTCCAGGAGACTTGGACTTGATATATTTGGAAATTTGTATTTTAAAGAGCTCCAGATGAGGTCATAGAATGCAGGTACAGAATGGCAACCTGTGTCATAGACAAGGTTAAGAAGAGTTGCTGCTGGGGCCTGTCTAATTTGTACGCATTTCAGGGAGAAAAGAAACACTGATTAGTCAATCCACAGTCCCATCATAGAATTTCTTTTTGGAGGTTCCACTTGGCTAATGCTTTTACCTGCTTCAAATATTTGCTCAGAGACCGTCATTGTATTTAAAACTGTGTCTTTACCCCATCTTCTATCCTCCAGTCCTATCTTCTATTCCACATTAGTATCGGAATCTAGCATTCTAGTTACTTAATTCATGAATTCATGCATTATGTCTATTGTGCCTTTTTTATTTTATTTTTTATTTTTTTGTTTTCCTTGAATAGAATGAAAGACCAATAGGGTGGGGGGAATAACTAGACCTTGAAATTTCTCAAAGGTTATAATATGCTGTCTGAGATCTCTGCACCCCCTTGAATTTCTATTAAAATCTATATTGCATCCCAGCTATAATTTTGACATGTCATCTCTCTCTCACTAGCTGCAAAGGTAAAAGATAATTTTATTATTAGGATTTTATTCAATGTGGTGGATTAATGGGATCTTAGTTAATCGATTTTATGCTAAGAAGGGTTTATTTTCCAAAAATCGCATTAAGATAATTGTGTTTCCTAACTTATATTGTGACTAAATTATATGACATTTAAAGAGAACATGGGAGAATATTGCAGAATTAAATAAAGGTCAAGGATTTGTAAACTATGATTTCTGAGGCTAAAGTGAGAATGTGAGTATTGTATTGTAACTAATATAAGAATAATTTATTAAAAGCTGAAGTCTAGCTCGGCTAAGATTCAAGTGGAATCAAGTTTAAGGATTCAGCTCCAGAGTTTGGATTAGATGTAAACACTAGAGATTTGTGGGTTGGTCTTTGAAGTGTTTGAGTTTTTTGGTCCACAGGTGCTCTAGAGAGATGGCCCCATTTTTATTCAGCTTCAGAATTTAGAGGGGCTTAGAAAACAGAAATCTGATTGTCTCTGATTTCTTTGGGGGACTTCAAATTATCTTTTTTTTTTTTAAAGAGAGAGGGACAGTGAGAGAGACAGAGAGAGAAACAACTTTATTTGGTTTTTCACATGGCCCTTGTTGCTCCAACACTTAGTTGTGTATGTGGTGCTGGGGTTTGAACCCGGGTCCTTGTGCTTGCCAGGCAAGCGCCAAAACCACCGAGCCACCGCTCCAGCCCTCAAATTATCTTGATTCTGATTCCTAGTTCTGTGAAAGATGTCAATGGTATTTTGATAAGGATTGCATTGAATCTGTATAACACTTTTGATAATATGGCCATTTTGGTAATCTTAACTCTGCCCTTCTAAGAACATGGGATATCTTTCCATCTTCCAAGGCCTTCTTCAGTTTCTTTTTTGTGGTCTATATTTGTAATTGTGGAGGTCTTTCATGTTCTTGGTTAGAATTATTTCCAAGTATTGTATTGTATTGTATTGTACCTTCGAGATTGTTGTGAATGGGATCATTTTCTTGATTTCTTTCTTGGCAAATTAATTATCAGCATCTAGCAAAGTTATTGATTTATATTTGTTGATCTTGTATTCTACTTCTTGCTAAATGTGTTAATTAGCTCCAGAAGTTTCTTGGTGGAATGTTTTGGGTATTTTAGATTTAGAAAAAATACAGATGATTTGATGTATTTTCCTAAATGTATCTTTTTAATTTCCTTTTTATTACCTGATTGTTCTGGCCACAATTCAAGCACTATGTTGAATAGAAGTGGTAAGAGCAGGCGTTCTTCTCTTGTTCCTGATTTTTCAGGAAATGCTTCCAATTTTTCTCTATTTAGTATGATGTTGGCCTGCAGATTAAGACAACAGTACATCAGGATCAAGTGGGTTTCATCCTAGGAATGCAAGGTGGTCAAAAACATGTGAATCAATAATTCACAACACAAATAGAATTAAGGACAAAAATTACATGATTGTTTCCATAGAAAAAGTCTTTTGACAAAATCCAGCAACCCATTCATGTTAAAAATGCTGCAGAGACTAGGGAAAGAAGGAACTTATCTCAACATTACAAAGGTTATGAATGAGTGTGTCCAGTTTTGTAAGAAATTGCTGAAATATTTGCCAAAGTGTCTGTGCCATCTTTCACTTCTACCAACAATGAATGAGAGTTCCTGATCCTCCAAGTCCTTGCCAGCATTTGATTTGATCTGTTTTGAATTCTTTCCTTTCTAGTAGGTGTATAGTGGCTCCTTATCATTGTTTTTGTTTGTGATTCACTAATGGCATAAAATGTTGAGGATCATTTCCTATGTATATTTTCCATCTATACAGTAAGGTGCTTATTGATATCTTAACCATTTTTTTAAAAACTGAGTTGTTTGTATTTTTTTTTAAGAGAGAGGGGGATAGTGAGAGAGAGACAAAGAAGGAGAAAGTCAACTTTATTTAGCTTTTCATGTGGCTTTCATTGCTCTGACACTTCAACTGTGTATGTGGTGCTGGGGTTCCAACCCACATCCTCACACATGCCAGGCAAGCACTGTAACCACTGAGTCACTGCTCCAGCCTCAAATTGCTTGTATTTTTATTGTTAAGATTTAAGAGTTATTTGAAAATTTTGGATCATCATCTTTTCAGATAGGTCTTTTGCAAATATTTTCTCCTAGTCTGTGGATTGTCTTCTCATTCTCTTGACAGCTTCTTCCTTAAAGGATAAGTTTTAAATGTAATGAAGCCCAGTTTGTCAATTACTTGTCATGGATTGAACCCTTTGTGTTGTAGCTAAACAAACATCACAAACCCAACATCATCTAGATTTCCCTAGATCATCTTCTAGGACCTTTATAGTTTTCTGCTTTACATTTAGGTTCATGACCCATTTTGAATTAATTTTCTGTGAAAAATATAAGGTCTATATCTAAACTTTTTTTTTCTGCGTATGGCTGTCCACTTGCTCCAGCACCATTTGTTAAAAAGGCCTTAGCTGTTTGCTCTATTGCCCTTCTGCCTTTGTCAAAGATCAGTGGTACGTCCGTGTGGATATATTTCCTCCCAAGAGTTTTTACTCCTGTAAGAATTATCTCTGGACAAGGAACTTTTAGAAACACAAAGTTACAAAATATAATTTTTTAAAAAAAGAAATTGTATCATCTTTAACTAGGAAGTTAGATATCTATAATTTTATTTAATCTTTTTTCTCTCACCATTAAAAGACTTCATTTTTTATAACTCATTTATAAAGCTCATAATTATCATGCATGGCAACATTGTAGAAACAGAGGAACTACAAATGTAGTTAAGAAACGCACTTGGAATTGGTTTGTTTTGATTTTTCTTCACTAACCTTGTAGGAAATTTAATTGAGAAATCAGCTTGTTTTGCACTGCCTCATGTTCTTTTTTTCTTTTACATTCAGAAAGTAAAAAACAGTCAAAAACAAAACAAAACCACCTCCTATTACTGACTGCCTAGCTTTTCTGCCTCAGTATGAAATTATTATTAAAGTAATAACAAAAATGCGCTAATTTGAAGCTTTCTTACACATTGTTCAATTCAAAAGTAACTACAGTAATTCTTTTGAATTGAAACCAACAAAAGTATTTTGGTTATTGTTCCTTTTTTCAGGGAAGAGGAACAAGGAAGAGAGACACTAAGTTTTATGACCAGTAAGGATTCAACTTGTCTGTTCAAAGTACTAATGAAAACCCAAGTGACATTCACTCATCACTATTGTTTTTAAATTTTGTAAAAACCAATTCCCCAACATATTGCCTAAGTGATGGAACTTACTGGCATTGAATACCACTGCTATTTAAAACAAGGCTATCTTTAAAGTAAATGATATTACATTTTCAATGCTTACACAATGTTGATAGACATGTATCATCTTTAATTTCACATAAAAGCAATAATTTTTGACAGTTTTGCCATTTGCAGTGTTGTGCATGTTTGCATACATGTTTTTAAGATTTCTCCTTGCTCGTTAGCCATTGCTTTGTCTGCTTCTATTTTCGATTGTCTTGTTCATTGTACAAAGAGCTCCTGCTAAGTACTATTGTAACCATGATCCCCTTTATGCTTTGAATATGGCCTTGGATGCTCTGCCATGTTTCTTTCTCTTCCTCTCTCTTTCTTCCTTGCTAATCTCTCCCTCTCCCTAATCTCAAGAGAAACACGATTACTTTTGTTCCCTATCCTGGGGAAAGTTCTCTGTCCTTGAGCACACACTCACTATAGGAGCAAAGTAATTCAGACTTCTCGGAGAGAACTAGAAGCCCTCAGAAATGACTGTCTACCAAACAAGTGAATGGTATCTCTGGACAGAGAACTCATGAAATGTAGCCTTCAAAAGCCCCCTGCTCCTGCTGCTGGGCAAACTCATAGCCTGTGGGACAGGAGTCCCCTGTGTTTCTCCTTGCTAGCAAAACAATAAACCTCCTTTGTCCCTTTTCTCAAAACTGTGTCCTCATTATCGAATTGGAATTAGTGACAAGGACTGAGCTTTTGGTAACAAATTTGGTGACCCAGATGGAACCAAGAGCAGCCCCTACTTCAGCTTTCTAGAGTAACGAATTTACTCTGAGGCAATTTGAGCCTGATCCCATAGACCTACAAATCTTCCTAACTTCCTACATAAATTTGATCTTTTTTCACTGGTATAATTGAGTTACCATTTTCATGGTTTCAGAGATTGGCTAAAATACTCATTGTTTTTGTGCTAATTGTTTGCAAAAACAAGTAACACTTTGCTGTCTTATTTATTGTCATCTTAGCATGAATCCTGCTCTATGTTTGCCTTATCCAGTCACCTGCCAACTGCCACCATGGACCTCTGGACTGCCCCCATGCTGAATACCTTTAATATCCAAGTCCTACCTGGTAGAGAACAAGGATTTTGGGTCACTACTCTCAACTTCACCCTCTCCCAACAGGAGGCAGCTTGGAGATGTTATCACCCATTTTCCATAGAAATGGAATGTAGAAATTAATAGTGGGGAAATGTGAGACCAGTTCACTTTATGCTTTGAATATGGTCCTTGCTGCTCTGCCATGGTTTCTTTCCCTTCTCTCCTTCCTTCTCACTAATCTCTCCTCCCTCCCTAATCTCTGAGGAAGCAGGATTACCTTTGTTCACCATCCTGGGTGGAGTTCTCTGTCCTTGAGCACACACCCACCACAGAAGCAAAATGATTCAGACTTTAGGGAGAGAACTAGAAGACCTCAGTAATGACTGTCTACCAAATTAGCAAGCAAGTGACAAGTCTGGAAAGAATCATGGAATGTAGCCCTTGAAAGCCTCCAGTTCCCTCTGCTGGGCAGAATCACAGCCTCTGGGACAGGAGCCCCCTGTGTTTCTCCTTTGCTAGCAAAGCAATAAACCTTCTTTGTCCTTTTACCCAAAACCTTGTCCTCATTATTGGATTGGCACTGGGGACAAGGACCGAGCTTTCAATTACCTGTGTTCAAAGCATACTCTTTCAGTTTGCTCTTTGATTCTTCACTTACTTGGGTTATCTTTTCCTACCCTTAAATTTCATTTTTAATTAGTTAAATCTATCAATAATTCTGCTTATGGTGTCCATATTTCTTATTTTGCTTGGAAAATCTCTGCTGTAAATATATAAGCAAGTTTGTTTTTTACTTTTAAATCTTCAGTCCCTCTGCAATTTACTTTTGTATTTGCTGTGAAATGCATAAGAATTTAACACATTATTCCTGAACCCGTGATTCAACACTTATTAAACTTAAGGCATGTTCTATACACTAATTTAGGCAAATGGGATATAAAAAGAAGGTAAATAATATTAAAATAACTTTACATGTCTCCAAATTTTTATTAAAATATTTCAGGAGCTAGCTAAGGATGCAGGGAAATATAAATGAAGCTAAAATAAAATTTTCACAAGAAAAACTCCTCCAGGAGGCAGTGAAGAAAGAAGAAGGTGGGAAAAGGAGAAAAGGTGAATAGGACAGAGGAGGTGGAGTTGATGTTTTGACCCAGAATTAGAAGCTTCAGAATTTTATGATTTGAGTTGTGGTGAGAGCACAGCTGCTTGGATTTTAATAAGAACATATGAATATATTAAGGTAACAGGCTTAAAAGTTAGATTTGATTCAAGCTATGGACAGCAACATGCTTGCAGATACCTGTGTGTATACATAAATACCATAAGTATAACATATATGTACATGTGTTATTGATGCGGGGTTTTTGAGATGAGGCCGGATTCTTTGCTCCAGCTGGAGAATGGAGTCTGGGCCGACTACAGATTCCAGCAGCCAAAATAGCCCACTTCTAGTGTTTGCAGCCATTCCCAGTTAAAACCGGGAGTTTGGGCTGGCTGCAGGTGTCTGCAGCCGAAAGTGTTAGCAACCATCCAGCTAAAACCTGCGTATTGCAGCTCTTAGTGTGGTGGAAATTCACCCCAGGAATTTGGCGCCAATCTTCTGGGTTCTTGTCTCATGAATTTGAAGAACAAAATCCACGGACAACCATGGAAGGGGGAGTAAAAAGAGCAAGACTTATTTAGGAAGAAGAGCAGAGACTCCCCAAGGCGGAGGGGCACCAGGAAGCAGGACATGGTCGAATGGAGGTTAGGCCAGGGGTTATATTGATTTGGGGCATGAGCATAATTAACATGCACGCAAAGCAGGCATTGAGAAATGCGTCTACATCATTGGTTGAACCCTATGCAAAGCAAGCATTGAAACTTAGTTCCAAAGTCATTAGTTAAAATCTATGCAGAACAGGTAGCAATTCTTTCCAAGTTCCCATCTGTGTCCACCCCCATTTCCTAGTTTCAGGGACAAAGGAGTCGCTCCCACAGGTGAGCCTCATGGTCATTTGCATATGAAGGCCCTGAATATGCCCTGTCATCACTCTCTACCAGCTGGCTCTTAGATGGGGCCCTTTGTCCTGTCCTGACTACCTAGCCATTTTACTATCTCTCCTAAAACTGTCTCATCACATATATGATATATATATTTCATTTCCATGTCCATTTTGGGGCTTATACAATTAGGGTAATTAATAAGAGACTTGGGGACTAAAAATATAATACATTATAAAAAATTTTTTTCTGGGATGTGGGATGATAGAACAATCCACCACCTAGATTAATGTCAGAAGAAACAGGAACTGTTCTAAGACTGGCTTAGAAGTCATGCATGTGACCTGTTCTCACATTTCATTGACCAAAGCAAGTCCTGAGGCTGTTTTCAGTGCAGTGGACGAACATAACTGCCTGCGTGTGAAGTAGTGAATATTTGTGAACAATAATGAAATCTAACACAGTTTTTGAATAATAGTCAATGGTCAGCAATCAAAAGTGATGGGCATCAAATGAGGTCTTCTTCAAATGCAGACACCACACCAGGAAGCTAACTGTTAGAAATATTAATGGGCAGGGCTGGAGCTGTGGCTTGGTGGTTACGGTGCTTGCCTGGCATGTGCGAGTACGCTGTTCGAACTCTAGCACCATGTACACAACAAAGTGTCTGAGGAATGAAGGCCACATAAAAAACTAAATAAAAACTGCTTCTCTCTTTCTCTCTCTCACTGTCCCCTCTTTCTTTAAAAATAAAAAGAAAGAAAAGAAAGAAAGAAAGATTGATTAATGGGCACCATCAAGGACTAGACCTTGAGGCTCATCTGTGGGGATTTCCCAGAACTGGGAAAATGGAACAAGAGGTTGAACTCCTGTTAAAGGAAGTTGTAGGAAGAATTAAGTGTCTAAGGCAGGGACTGGAGAGATGGCTCCAAGGTTATAGCACTTGCCTGGCATGCACAAGGCTGTGGGTTGGAAACACAGCACCACATACACAATGAAGTGAAACAATGAAAGCCATATGAAAAAATGAAATAAAAATTGATTCTTTCTCTCTCTCACTGTCCCTCTCTCTTAAAAACAAAAAGAAAAAGAAAAACAACAAAAAAACCCTCAAAGACAATAGCCTTGGTACTTTTTCAATACATGTTTAACATGCGATTGGAGCCATGCTCTACCCAGAACCATATAATCCCATAAGCCAGCACACCAAAATTGGTCTTTTATGTTATCTGGCCCCCTTCTACATTGTAGGAGTTTTCTTTTGTCTCCCTTAAATAAATACCACTGTATTTACTCTTTCCTGCCATTATTATTGTGGATTTTATTCTTCACATTTGCAAGACAAGAACCCAGAGGGAAATAAGCCAAGTGGGGAATCTAGTCTCATCCATTATCAACATTAACATACATGGATGCATACATTTCCATATTTTCTTTTACCAGATATAGGAGCAAAATCTTTCAAGACTATTGTATTTGTAGAAAGTCACACTGCTCCATTTAGAATAGGATCTTACCTAGCGTGAGCTTCCATTGAAGTATACATGCTTAAGAAGGAGATCTCAAAAAGTAAACAAAAATCTTAATTTACAGCATTTTCTGATTTTGTTGAGGCAAATTATCAAGACCAATTTAAAACTATCAAAGTCAGTCACTGAATTCAGAATTCAGAGTTGGGAAGAGATGAATCTAATCAGCTCTCAAGAGCTGCTTGGCTTGCCCCAGCCACCCACTATTTCTTTGTCTTTTCCCTAGTCCTGCTTTATTTTATAGGCTGTGAAAAATTCTCAAAGAATTAATAGAAGGGCTAATTATTATTACCCATATATTTTCTGTTAGGTAGAATCTGACTTAGAAAATGCCATTTCCTCCATCTTAGAATAAGTCCCCTCAATCCTGTCCTAAACCCCAGGAAAATACTCTATAATCATGCAAAGGAACCCTAAACACTCCCATCATCATAAGAAAGGACTCTTCCCTGACAGCTCCCCAGCCCTGGCCTAATCCCCTCCTCCCCAAAGCCTCCTATATCTACCCCAGGCTGTAAGTAGAAGGCTGGGTCCCAGCCTCCACTGGGCCTCCCCTCCAGAGGTTTCCCCCCAATACACCTGTGTTACTGTGAGTTGCTCCATTTTTTCTTTATTTCCTTCATTCACTCATTCCTTACATTTTCAAATGAGGATTTCAGGAACAGTGAAAAAGGTGTGGTAAGGATGTACTGAATGTAGGAGAAACACAAGATAATTCAGGCGTTAGGTGAGAAAGAGTGATCTGATCACGGACTGAAATTTTGGAAGCAGCAAAGAAAGAATCATGAGGAATGCTATATATAAAGGTAAATCCGTTATACTTTGTGACGGATTAAATCAGACAGCAGGATAGAGAAGGAGAATGTGAGTTGAACTCAGTCTGAGGTCTTGAGGTTGGCCATTTATAAAACTGGCAGTATCAAATGAGAAAAACAGGTTTGCAGGAGAAGCAGCTATTAGTTGGGGTTGGCACACATTAGTTCTAGGGGAATCTGCAGATCATCTAAGTAGACACATCCAGGAGGCACTGAGAAATTGAGATCTGTTTCTTGACAAGAAGGTCAGTTTTGCATTCATCACTGAGAATATCACTCAAAAAAAATAAGGTATGGGTGCTAGAGTGGTGGCTCAGCAGTTGTGCTCCTTGCATGGCATGCGCAAGGACCAGGGTTCAAACACCAGCACCAATATACACAACTAAGTGTCAGAGCAATGAAAAACTAAATAAAATTGATTCTCTTTCTCACTGTCCTTGTATCTTTAAAAAGAAAGTATGTTGCAAAAAGGGCCAAGAATGAAATTCAAGGAAATACCAACATTTGGAGAAGAGTAGATCTAAAGAAAAATGAGAGTGATCAGACAGATGTGTACAGGGGAAGTTGTGGATGATCCATGGGAGTCATTAGACACATAAAAGAAGAGGTTCCAAGTGTTGTAGAGAAGACAAACAGAAGGGCTAAACAGAGTTTCATACTGAGGACATCAGCAACCTATAAGGGAGGAATTTTATTTGAATGATTGCAGGTGGGAGCTAAGTTAAGCTAAAGTGAGCTCAGAGGAAATGGAAGATAATGCAGGAAGGGGATGGAGTAATGGAAAGAGGGATGTTATAGTGTCAATGTGTCAAAGGCAGAGATTGTAAGGAAACAGGCCAACCAAGGAAACAGAGAGGAGAGCAGTGCCCCAGCAATAACACAGGTTTATTCAGGAGAAACCTGCAGAGGACCCAAGTACAGTCTGGGACCACCTGCCACTTACAGCCTAGGGTACATATAGAGGGGATGAGGGGAGAGGAGACCAAGGTTTGAGTTTTCTGGTTAAAACGGGAGCTTCAGGAGAGTATGATTTTTCTGATAAGGGCCCAGAGTCAATAGATTCCGAGTCAGCAGTTTTTGAGACAGTAGGGTGGTTTGCTATCTGGCTTACAGGAGTGACTTCCAGTAATTTTCCCATATCCACCAGATGAGATAGCAAATCAGACTCAAAGGCAAAGTTTGGTTGATTGATGCTAATTATGCCATGAAAGCCCAAGTATAAAGAATGGCTAAAGTTGGACTCGCCAAACTTTGAAATTTTAGTTCCTCCAACTCTCCCATGGGTAAAATTTACTAAAAGTCCTTCCCAAAGTGTTATATATTATAATGCACGAATTAGAAGGTCAGGTCGAATAAGATTCCTATTAAGATGAGAGTCACACAGGTCTCCTTGGGCATTTAGTATGCCAGAGAATATTCGTCTTTCATAGCCTCTCAGTTCTAAGACAGACACCTTAAATTTTCCAGGTTTCAACATATTAACAGTGCTCTAGGGAGAAGTGGTAGTAAAACTTTGGGGATTTTGTTATTCTGCTGGCTCAAAATAATTGAAAAATTTCTCCCAAATGATTGAAAGGGAAAGAAAACTCAATAGAACAAATGCTCCTTTCATCAATGTCAACGCAATAAAAGTCATTTTTTTTATCTGATGCTGGAGGTGAACTCTTGAAAACAAGATATGACCCACCAAGTTAATCTCACTTTGCTTCCAATCTAATTGTGTTTTTTCTGTGTTGTAATTCTTTGCAGCTGATGTGTGAAACAGGTTGACAAATGGTTTTAGAAATTAGAAAAAAAAAAAGTGTCTGCTTAGAGAGTCCTGGATTTACCTTTATTCTGAATTCGAAACTGTGCCTCCCTCCAAAATGCGGAGCTATACAAAACCAGTCCTATTGTTTTATTTTGCCATAAATTTTGCTAAATATCCAGATTAAATATCAGGTCCTCTTCAATTTTTAAACATTTGCAACATTTTAAAATATGTCTGCATTTTTTCTTCATCAAGGAAACTGACGAGCTTTGGAATTTGTAGGAATTGATTAAATTCTAAGAGCCTTACGTTTTTAACTATAGGTTCATATATCAAGGACACAAATTAGTATACTTCATTTTCAATTACATTTCCTTTTCACTTAAAGGAATTTTTTAATATTATTTCTGACAATTATTTAGTGTCTTTTTTTTGTTTAAATTCACTCATTATCAAAATCTAAACAAACATTTCAAAATCTGAAACAAGGGTAAATAGTTATTTAGGTAATTTGGAGGATGAAAGTAGAAATTTGGGTCATTTTGTCTGATGGCCAAAAGAGCTCACTTCCCTCATTTCTTAGAACATCAGATCTAAGCAAGCATGAGAAGAGAGAACCACTCAGTTAGGATCAACTCCTTCCTTTCACCCCAAAAATACATAGTGTAACTTTATCTATCACATATTCCAGCCACTTTATTCTGTGTACTAAAAGGTTCTAAAATTAGTCTCTTATGTGTCCTGCTCTTATGGAACTTCATGGTTTTGCAAGAAAGTTAAGGCAGATTTGAAAAATAATGATAATTTAGGACACAAACTACTTACCATAAGGATTTAGAAGATGTATTTTTTTTTTTATGGAGACAAAGATTCATAAAAAAGTTGGCATTTTATTGAGTATTTAATGCTATTTGGGTTTGAACATGCAAAGTTTGGGTGGGAAAAGTTATCTAGCATGTGAACATGTAAGAACAGGAAAGAAATTGTGGGCAGAATGTTGTGTACTGAGTACTAGGCTTTCCCTCAAAAGTTCATGTGAAACAATGCAAAGAGGTTTAAAGGTAAAATGATTGGGTTATGAAATCAATAACTCAATCAGTGAATTAGCTAAGATAACTGAAGCCAGCTAAGGCATGGCTGGAGGAGATGGGTCATTGG